>WOXC01004584.1:110000-630217 GCA_011680675.1 Gymnobelideus leadbeateri | reverse complement strand
CATTTTCTGAGGCCGGATCTGATCTCGGGTCATCCCAACTCCGAGGCCGGCGCTCTTACTCACTGCGCCACCTAGCCGCCCCTTTAGGGCAATTGGGGTTAAGTAACTTGCCCAAGGTTACACGGCTAGGTTTTTGTTTGTGTGGATTAAGTGTCTGAGGCCGGCTCCAAACTCAGGTTCTTCTGACTCCAGGGCCGGCACTCTATTCACTGCGCCACCTAGCCGCCCCTATCCTGATGACTTTTAAGAGTTTACTGAGGCTATTAAGCTTTTCAGTCAGTTTCTTTGCTGATTTCCTGGGGTTTTCTAAATATGCCATCACAATTTATTGTCTAATTATGTCTGTATCTTTTAATCTATTTTTATTGAAGTCTGTATCTTATCTCAGTACTCCAGTTATTTATAGAAATATGCTAAGTAATTGTGAACTTTCCCACAGTTTTGAAATATTGATGCAATTATACTTTATGTTCAGTATCTTTTTTTTTTTTTTGCTTTTTCTCCGTAGTCTGTGCTGATAATAATCATGTACGGACATGGACAGTAACACGATTCCGAGGAATGATTTCCACACAACCAGGTTCTACTCCTTTAGCATCATTTAAGATATTGTCTTTGGAAGAGACAGAGAGTCATGGTAGTTACTCTTCTGGAAATGATATAGGTAAGTGAAAGCTTTTTAAAGTTTATGTTAAGCAGATGAGAAAAATATAAAATAGACTATGTTGATTTGGAGGAAAAAAGTGTAGCATCAATGAATATCAGAGTTGGAAGAAGCTTCAGAAGCCATCTCTAAGTCAGCCCCCTTTTGAAAAGCACTCCTCCCTACAGTATCCCAACAAGTATTCATTCTTTCTTTGAAGGTCTCTACTGAGGGGGAAGCCACTGCTTTCTGAAGCAGACCATTCCACTTTAAAATAGCTCTAAATGTTATGAAGCAATTCCTTATATTTAGCCAAAATCATCTTCTTTGTGACTTCCAAATTTTGCCCTTCATTCCACCTTCTATGGCCAAGTAGAACAGATGTAATACTGCTTTCAAGTGACAGTCCTGTAATCAGATCATTGAACAGCATTTATTAAGCACCTGCTGTGTATCAGGCATTGTGCTGAGCATTGGGGATACAAAGGACAACAGATATACAGTTTCTGTTCCCAGGGAGCCTATAGTCTAATGGGGGAGACATGCAAACAGTTATGTACAAATAGGATGTACACAGGGGAATTTTGAGATAGTCTCAGAGGGAAGGCACTAAGCTCAAGGAAGACTGGGAAAGGATTCTTGTAGTGGGTGGAATTTTAGCTGAGACATGAAGGAAGCCAGGAAAACTAAAAGGTGAAGATGAGGGAGAGATTTAGTCATGGAGGATGGTGAAAATACTAAGAATCTGGAGATGGAGTGTTACATGCAAGGAACATCCAGTGTCACTGGGTCACTGACTACGTAGGACAGTGAAGGTTAGGGAAAGGCTGGAAAGAATCAGATCAAAACTACTTACTCTAGAGATTTACCACTCTCACCTGCTCCAATAGCTGAGATTGCAGACATGTACCTTCACACATTTTTTTTTCCAGAAAATGATGTCAAGTTTGCTAGACTTTAATTTGCAGACTTCTTTTTGAGTATTGTGACCTTTGCCATTATCCAGTTCTGTGGTATCTCTTCCATTTTCTGTCATCTTTAAGATATCACTGAATGATTCAATCAGATTTGCTATATACCATCAACTTGATGATTTGAGTACATTAGGGGGTAGCTAGAAAATCTTTTATTATCTCATTACTTATCTAGAGCATCAGCTCCCCAGCCATTTTTGTTGTATCTTTTCTATGCTAAAGATATTCTCCTTGTCAAAGAAAATGAAAAAGAAGTTGAAAAGTTGGTTCTATCTTCTTTATTTTGTCTACTATCATCTTCCTATCCATTCCATGCAGCAGTCTTATCCCTTTTTTTGTTCTTCCTCTTTGCCAATGTAAACAAAACTAAGAACTTTGTTTTGTTTTCAGTATTCCAAACAACATTCTTAACTGTACTGCATCACTCTTTATTTTTATCCTTTATTATCTGTCTGTCTTTGAAACATCTCTGTTTACACGGCTAGGTTTTTGTTTGTGCATGTTAAGTGTCTAAGGCCGGATCCTTACTGAGGTCCTTCTGACTCTAGGGCCGGCGCTCTACTCACTGTGCCACCTAGCCACCCCAATTTTTGAGAATTTTCTATCCTTCCTTGGCTAATTCTCTTCTAAAATTTTCACCACTGTGACCCTTACCTATCCTAAAAAATAAAACAAAAATCTTAGGTATGTATTGGACTATACTCAGCTTTCCTCTTCTTTAACACAAGTTCTAAGATAGAATATTTATTTTCCACTGAGGAGTCTATCCTTTCTATCCAAGTAATCATTTTCATCCCATTGGTAAGAAATATAGAATAAAAGTCCCTTTGTAAGTTCCCCCTACTTGCTGCTAAGGCAAGTCAGAACCTTGAATAGCTATACCCAGAAGAATTCTAAATACCATGTAACTGCTATATCATGCATCAGTACTTGTGATCTGTTTCCAGACAGAATGTGTAGTATCCTAATTTCCTTCCTTTTCTGTTCAGGTAATCTATAGTATTCTCCAATGGCATTATTAGTTCTTTTTCTGCCTCCATTGTTCTTTACCCAAATGAGTTCCACTATACTTTACCAATGCTCTATCCCATCTCCCCTTTAACTGTATTGTTCCTTTTGAATAGGTACATCTTTTAGAAGTTTATTCCATTCATGAACCTCATCCCATCAAGTCTTAGTGGGACCTATGAGGTCAGATTCCTTCATTGGATTAGAGCTTAGGTTTACTTTTATCATTACCCATTTTGTGTATACATTTATATATAGAAACCTGTGAGTTTTGTTTAGTCTGTTTTCTTCCATTTTGTGATTTATGAATTTTGGGGTATTTACATCTGTTCATCTTCTTCCCCCTTCTTTTTCAGTTTAAATCCCTTGTGAGTAGATTTGCCTAATTGTTC
This sequence comes from Gymnobelideus leadbeateri, assembly GCA_011680675.1. Classification (NCBI taxonomy): domain Eukaryota; kingdom Metazoa; phylum Chordata; class Mammalia; order Diprotodontia; family Petauridae; genus Gymnobelideus; species Gymnobelideus leadbeateri. Next base: position 627,200 of record WOXC01004584.1, on the reverse strand, counting down.
TGGTGTTCTTGGCTAAGCCTAACTCAGGCCAATTCAAGTTCTCTTCCTATCTGAAGTTCCCAGTTTTTATCCTCATTATCTCTGTCAGTCTTTTCCCTTATAGCCATTCTTTCAGTGGAATTCAGCACATTCACCAGAGGAGCCTATTGGTCAAAAGCCTTACTTCCTATTTTCCTAGCCTATCTCTACCCTTAGCATTGCCCTTTTCACCTGGGTCTTTAAGGTGAATGTCGCTTTGTCTTCAAGGCACCATCATATCTGTCTTTTAATTGCTGAATGCTTGAAGAAAATTTACTTTCATTTTCCTTATTCTGGTGATTCAGCTTTTCCAGAACTATTATTTAAAGCCTGGCAATGCTAGGCTTTTGCTGGTATTTGCTTTTTATTGTGCCTTGTCAGGCTCCTTAAGTACTACCAATCAGGTTAATACTACAGAATCAATAGGAATCTCATCTCTTTGTCCTATTCAGAGGATTTACTATATGTTCTTGTAACATATATGTATAAATATGTATACATACTTATACATGTGTGTATATAGGTGTGTGTATGTGTGTGTGACTGTGTGTATATATCATTATATTTCATGTATTTCATCATAGTTGCAGTAGCTTATTGGTGTGTCTGCTGGTTCCAGATCTCCCCACTCCAATCCATCTTCATTCAACTACCAAATAGACTCAGAAAGTAAAAATCTGACCATATTTCCACCTGAAGTCCCCATGGCCTCCAATATCAAATACAAAATCCTTTTTGGTGTTCAAAGCCCATTGTAATCTAGTCCCATCCTGCCTTTCCGGTTTTCTTATGTATTACTTCCAAGCACATACTTTTTGACCCACTGACACTGGCCTCCTCTGCTATTCATTGACCAAGACACTCTAGACCTTAGGCATTTTCTCTGGCTGTTCCCCATACCTGAATGTTCTCCCTCTGCCTATTGGCTTCTCTAAAGTTTCAACTAAAATCTCATTTTTCACCTCCACTTAATTCTGGTGCCTTCCTTTTTAATGTGTGTGTGTGTAATTTTTTTTTTTTTTTTTTTGCTTTCTGGGGGAGGGGGGAGCTAGGGCAGTTGGGGTTAAGTGACTTGGCCAAGATCACACGGCTAATTTTTGTGTTAAGTGTCTGAGGCCAGATTTGAACTCAGGTTCTCCTCACTCCAGGGCTGGTGCTCTATTCACTGCCCCATTTAATTATTTCTTATCTTTCCTACAGGAAAGATAACACAAATGCTAAAAGACAATAAAACTCAGCTTGTTTGTATGTATTTGTTTGCTTGTTATATTCCCCAATCCATTGTGAGCTCCTTGAGGGTAGGGACTGTTTTTTGCCTCTTTTTGAATCCTTAGTGCCTGGCATGTACATAGCACATAAATGTTTATTGACTAACTGACTCTAGAAGGGCCACAGCTGCAGAATGTTAGGAGTCCCATATCTATCCATCCAATTACCAGAATCTCCATTCCTCTCCCAGCTTTTTTCGTGACTTTTTTGGACTTCAAAATAATGTCTCTTCTGCTCTCTTATCAATGAACTTCTCTTAGCACTTAGGACTTCCTCTCTCTCTGAAACATTCTACTACTACTTCATCCTTGGAATAGCCTTCTAAGGCCCACCCATATTCTCCCCTTGGAATATTCCTCCTAAAACCTCCATTTTGTGAAGGGGCCAAGTCTGGCCTGTCTTCATTCCATTCCCATCCCTTTTTCTGACCTTCTAGACTTCAAAATCATGCCTCTCATCCAAGTATCTTCTTCCTCCACCCCCGTTTTTCAATTCCCTTTGAGTTATTGTCCCCCATTAAAATGTAAGCTTCTTGAGGATAGGGACTATCTCTTTTGCTTGTGTTTGAATCTCTAGTAGTTAGCATAGTGCCTGGCATGTAGTAAGAGCTTAAAAAATGTCAGTCACTAAACATTTAAGGAATACTTTTTGTGTGCCAAGGACTGTACTAGGGATATAAAAAGGAACTAAAGATAAAATCCTTCCCTCCCTTCCTTCCTACCTCCCTCCCTCCTTTCTGCCTGCCTTCCTTCCTACTTTTTCCTCTTTTCTTCCTCCTGTTTTTCTTCCTTTTCTTTTCTCCTCCTCCTCTCTCCTTCACCCATGTAACTCATAAGAGGTTAGGAAGCAAATTTTAAATTAGTAACAGTCTAGTTTTAAATAATGCTTCTACCTCAGATTGTGACCTTCATTTCAAACAATGAAGTTGTGATCAAGCTAAGCATTTTTAAATTTGGCACAACTTGTTTTTTCATTGCTAATTTAATCTAGTGAAAAAAACAATGTAAGTTAGAAGACAAGCCTATCTATTTTTATGTACTAAAATTCTTTATGAAGCCATTGGTAGTATGAGCCATTGGAAGACAGTGTAGCATGTCTCTGTTGTTACTCTAATATCCGATTTTAGCAGGAGGTATATAAAGTTCCTGTGATTTGTCTCTCTATACTCATACACTTCACAGTAACAGTTACGTTGTTTTCCCCAAGGATCCATTTAGGAGAATCTGCTCTGTATATGCAGTCGTGCCTCACCATACTTAGAAGAGTTCTATAGGACCTATTGGCTAACTAATGTACCTTTGTGATCGTTTTTTATACGTGTAGAAATTACAACAATGAAAGGAGATAAGAAAGAATACATTAGAATTGATTTGCATGAGATTTTTGGATTTATGTTTTTCAAAATATACTTCTGGGGTTAAGGTTTCAAAATGATTATCTTTTAAAATATTAAACCTACAATTACTTTAAATAATTTGTTCCATTTAAAAAGATTTAATTGCCTACTGTGTGCAAGACACTACATGAAACTGTTCTGAAAATTATAATGCTATGAGTTTCTTCACATGGGAAGAAATATTTACTTAAAAAAATAAACATACCAAACAGTATCATTTTGTAATGGTTACTCTTCAATTCCCACTTTTAAAGCTGCTTTGGAGTCTAAGTTAGCAGAATGCTTAGAAATAACCATTTGACTCTTTCAGAGATGAGAGTAGGTCTCAAGTCAGTAGAAGGTACTTCTTTTCTGAAAGCTTATATTGTTTAGACCACAAGATTCTGTTTCTGTTTACTTGAAATTTTCTTGATTTGAGGGAGTGGAAAGGAGATGAGGCAGAGGATGTGTGTATGTATGTATTATGTATGTATGTATGTATGTATGTATGTTATTATCTCTCACAGTAATCTCAATGCATTTCACAGAGAAGCAAAGATTAAAATGTCATCTTTAGCTTTTTATCAGAAAATTATAATCTAGACTTTATCAGCAGTGAATTAGATGTGATCTTTAGTTGAAGATTTTAGATTATTTACTACTATGTTGCCTTTTTTTTTAATGTGAAATTTACTGTGATAAATTTCAAAGTGATAAAGTTCAGTACATAATTCTAGAAGTTAAATAATAGAACATAATCTCAGTTAAGTGTTAGAATGCTAAGGTAATGAAGTGTTTTTATTAATCAGATTTTCTGCTTAGTCCAGGTTCAACCTTAAAACCTTTTCTGTTTCAACTCATTTTGAATTCCCCCACCCTTTAATAATTACAGTTTAGCAGATAGGGTTGAATCTTTCTTTTATAGCTAAAAATGTATTCCAGAGCCTCCCAGTCATAATTCTTTTCAACAATATTAATACACAATATTGTAGATGTAGACAGCACAGAAAATGATGCTAGCTGTCAGGACTATCCCTCACCCCCTTTTTTTAAGTAATCCCAGGATTTTCCATAAATATTTTGTTTAGTTTACTAAACTGCCTATATAGGCCTATTTTCTTAAGGTTTAGGTCTTCAGGGCAGCTAGGTGGCACAGTGAATAAAGCACCAGCCCTGGAGTGAGGAGGGCCTGAGTTCAAATCTGGCCTTGGACACTTAACACAAAAGTAGCCATGTGACCTTGGGCAAGTCACTTAAGCCCATTTGCCCTACCTTCCTCCCTCCAAAAAGCAAAAAGAAAAATCTTAAAAAAAAATTAGGTCTTCAAAAATTATAATATAGTAGAAAAAGTTTGGTTGTAAATGGGTTCTGATTAATCATAGTTGTATTATAGCCTTATGATCATTTGATTGTCTTGGAATTTTTTAAAGTTGGCATAGTTCTTAGGGAGTTTTTTCAGAGTGTCCAGACATTTTATGTGTTATGGAAAGAAAAGAAAAGAAAGAAAGCGAGAGTGATGTAAAGGAAAGAACTCTGTTCTGAGAATTGGAAACCTCTGTTAAAGTTTCAGCCTTCCCACTGAAGAATAGTATCCTCTTTAAAGTCATAATCTTGGCCTATTTGGGGCTTTTTCTCACATCTGTGATGCTGTAGCAACATTACAAAAGGTAGTTCTTCATCCTTAATACACATTGATTGGAAGTCATTGTGTTTCTGACACAATCACATACTTGATGGGTAAACTATGGTATATAAACTCTGAGAAGCTTGGGCTCTCTGTTGGAGAAAAGGAAAAGGAGGAGAAAATATTACTTGCAAGGTAATATATACACTTTGACTATTACAAGTATCTATAATAGAATAATAAATGTATTGGATAGAGAAGCAACCTGGAAACCAGGATGAACTAGGTTCATATCCTACCTCTGACCCATCCTAAGCTATGTGACTCTGGGCAATTGACTTAACTTCTCAGTGTTCTAAGCATCTCTTTAAGAGTATAAATACCAGAGAAGGTGCCAGTTTGCATTAGCAGAGGGAATTTCCTCACAGAGATTTCCCAATATCAATAAAAACTCCATAAAAACCATGCCAACTTTTTAAAATTCTTAGATTTGTCAAATTATCATAAAGCTACATTACAACTATGATTAACCAGAACCTAGCCAATAAAATCACAAGTAGTGTTCTGATATATTTGAAATGCTTAATCAATAGATTTTATGGTTTTGGGGGAAAATGCCTTTTCTTCCCAATGCTTGAGATTATTGTGAATTAAGATAAATTTCAACTTGTTCTAATTTACTTCTTTGGGCATATTTCCATTTTCATTTTATAGGACCTTTTGGAGAGAGAGATGATCAACAAGTGTTTATCCAAAAAGTTGTTCCTATCACAAACAAACTCTTTGTAAGACTGTCATCTACTGGAAAAAGGTAACTTTCTGAAGTAAGAATTCAGATATCCAGGAAAAGTCTTTATCTTTTGAAACATAATACAATTTTTAAAAAAAGATTAGCATTTTTACTTTTAGCATCTTTACTTCTCAGTATATCTCTTTCTCCCACATATCTGGAGAACCATCTGTATCAAAAAAAAAAAATAGAAAAGAGGAAATAAAAGGTAAGCAAAATAACACATAAGAAGAGCCTGATAGAATATGCAGCATCCCATATAGTTTTTAACTATGAAAAGAAGTAATGAAGGTGTATTATCACCTTTCTTCTTCATGGCCAAGGATGGTTGTTGTAATTATATAGCATTCAACTTCAGTTATTTTTTTCCTCTTCCTTTTACATTTTTATAGTCTTTGAGTAAATTGTTTTCCTAATTTTGTTTATTTTACTTTATCTCATTTTATGTAAGTTCCCATCCTTTTCTATAGTCATAATATTCATTGTTTTGCATAGTACAGTAATGTTCTATTATATTCAGGTACTTTAGTGTTTTAGCCATTCCATAGTCAACAGGAACCCACTTTTTCCAATTTATTTATTACAAAAAAATTTGCTGTACATGTAAGAGAAGAATTCTTATAGTTATTTTTTATGTCTGGATATTTATGTCTATTAGTGGGATATATTTGGGTCAAGGATTGATGAGTGACTTACTACTTTTTTTCATATAATTCTGAATGACTTACAGAATATTTTAACCAATTCACAATTGTACAGCGAATATATTTGTGGTCTACTCTACAGCCATTCCAGAATTTACTATTCCCATTTTTGGTTGTCTTTACTAGTTTGGTGGGTATGCTCAGTTGTTTTAATTTCATTTCTCTTATTAGGGATTTGAAACAATCTTTTCCTATGGTTAGTAATAGCATTAAATTATTCTTTTGAGAACTCCTTGTTAATTTTCTTTAGTGATATTCCATAAGGTTTTACATATTTGGGCTGATTATTTTATCTCTTGAATAGCTGACACTTAACAGAGATACATGATGACAAAAGCTTTACACTTTCATATAAGCAAAATATATTTTGTGTACTGCATTTGTTTTGTTCTCTAATTTTTGTTTTATCCTGTGATCTTAAAAAAAGTCCACACATTCATTTGAGCTTATTGTGACATGGCTTGTTAAGGTGTTTACCTAAGTATCATTTCTGCCAAACTGTTTTCCAGTTTTCCTGGCAGTTCTTGTCCAGTAGGGAGTTCTCCTGCAAGTAATTTGTGTTTTTGGGTATATCAAACACTGTATTTTTTTAGTTTAGTTCTTTTATGATTTTTGCCTATTAGGTTAATCCCTTAGTTTTTGATGGTTAAATAAAATAATTTTATGTTATTCCCTTGTTTCCCACTTTTTTACATTATTTCCCTTGAGAGTAGAATTTTCGTTCTTCCTATAATGTTAATTTGTCTATCTTTATAGAAGTATCCCCTTGTTAGTTTGATTGGTCTAGCACTATATCTGTAAATTAATTTGGATAGTATTATAATTTTTATTATATTGGTGATGCTCAGTCATGAGCATTGCACATTGCTCCCACTCTATATATTTTGTGATCCAGCCAGATTGGCCCCCTTGCTTGTTTCCAGCATGACAAACACCATTTCTCCCATCTCCATGCTTTGCCGTAGCACTCTCGTGCCAGGAATGCATTATCTTCCTCACTCTTACCTTGTGAAATACCTGGTTCCCTTCAAGATTCATCCTTCCTCATTATCATTCTTTTTTTATTACTGGTATAAATCATAAGTGTGCCTTCGTATAGTGATTATCAGAAATTTTATGCATTTTATAGTTCTTTTGAGTAGGACTTTCCATTTCTAATTCTCTTTTGTATTTTTATATTGAGTTGCTACTCTATAGGAGGCATTGTGTTGGGAATGGAGATAAAAAGACATTAGCAAAATATTCTCTGCCTCTAGGAGTTTACATTCTAATAGGAAGAAAGTAAACACAGGCAAATAGATAACACTGCAGTGACCATTTAAGCTCTACCCCTCCTCCTTTACAACTTGCACTTACAAGTAGGTTTCTCCCCATTGGGGGATAACCATCCCAGATTCTAGGCATTCTATGGACCTCACCTTTAAAACTATTTCCCATGAAAGGTAAACATGTCATTGATATGTTTACCTTTCATTGGATAGCCAGAGGAAGCTGTTAGCTTTTATTTACTAGAGTAGTATAGTAAGAAGATTTATATTAGAGCACTTCCCAAACAACCTAAGGTACACATTCCTACCAGCCTATACACCATCAATAGGATATAAACAAGAGAGACAACACATCTCTAGAGGTGCAGGAACTTTGATGTCTTCTCATGATATTTTCATTCTGCTCCTCACTGGTTGTGGTGTCTCTAGACTGGGCATATGGTTCTTTTGCTTAGCTATCGTCTCTATTATTGTAGCTTCCGGCCCAGCTAAAGTCATCAGCTTGATTTTTGTTTGTTCATTTGTTATTTTTTAGGAAGAAATTAAATTTTTCACTTAAAACCAGCAGGAACTACTAGCACTCTCTGGGTTCCATTCCCTCATTTTTAAACTCCCACTGAAACTATCTACAACTAGGGCACATTCACTGACTGTGTCAATCCTCAGCTACGGCCCCTAACTCTTTTTTTTTTTGCGAGTAGACAACTCATAATCTCATGTTCTTCACACAAGATAACTTGGGGGTGAGGGGAGAAGGAGCAAGGTATTCATAGAGAGGTGAATTAGGAAAGGACTTAAAAATGAGGTAGTGGTTGGAGTTATATCTTGAAGGAAACCAGGGATTTCAAGATGTTGGGGTGAGGACGTTATGCATCCTAGGCATGAGAGTGCTAGCACAAATCAGTTAGAGTGTGACATGTTGGAAACAGCATAGAGAACACCAATTTGACTGGATTTATTTGCAGTAAGGCAGGAACAGTTAGGATAGGACAGGGTTGTGAAGAGGTTAAATGCCATAAAGACATGTGAATGGCACAATGGAAAAATCCCTGAACTTAGTCATAGGACTTGAGTTAAAATTCTGCCTCTACTTACTGCTTCTATGGTCAATTACTTAACGTTAGTTTCCTCAGCTATGAAATGAAAAGATTAGACTAGATGATTTATAAGGTCTCTTTGGGTCTTGATCTTTAATCTAATTTTCTGGTAAGTTTATATTTTATTGTAGTGTTAATAGGGAGCCATTGGAATTTGAATCAAGGCATGTGATACTGTCAGATCAGATCTGAGACCTAGGAAAATTAATTTGACAGTTGTGTAGAAGATAGGTTGGGGTAGACAGATGAATCATGGAGAGCCAATGAAGAGAATATTGCAGTAGTCAAAGTGAGAAGTAATGAGAACCTGAACTAGAGCAGAATATAGAAACTATTCATCTCAATTTTTTTTGTTGCTGATTCTAAGTATCAAGTCATCATGACATTTCTATCTCTGCTTTGTCTTTAATTATTCATTACTATCACTACCATTTCTAGAACTATGTCAAATAACAGTATAGGAAGATTTCTTGTTTCACTCCTTTATTCAGGAAAGCTTCCAGTGTTTGTCTATTGCATATATAACAGTAGTTTTCTACTTTTCTGTTTTAGATATATAACTTTCTTTTTTAGCATATTAAATTACCTATGCCTATGGTTTGTAGGTGTTTTGTTTTAGCATAAATCAGTATTGTATTTTCCCCAAAGCTTTTTTTAAAATTTATTGACATATTCATGTAGTTTCAGAATTTTTTAAATTTTAATATAATTATGACAGTTGTTTTTTTTAGAGTGGAACCATCCTTACAATAGAAGTATAACTGATTTGATCATATAGTGAATTTTTAAAAATTATATTGTTATAGTCTTATTGGTGTGGATTTTGTTTAAAGTTTTGGATCAATATTCATTAGTGATATCATTTAATAGTTATCCTCCTTTGCTTTATCCTTCCCTAGTTTTGGTCTTACAACTCTATTTCTTTTAAAAGGAATTCAAAAGAGTGCTTTCCCTCTCAGGTTTTGATAATAATTTGTGTAATACCAACTCCACATCCTGCTGTATTTTTTTTGGTGGTTCCTTTACAGCTAATTCAATTTAATCTTTAAAATTTGATCATTTGTGATATCTATTTTTTGTTCTGTTAATTTGGTTTATATTTTTCTAAAATCTGTTCTGAGTTTTACTGTTGTATTTTCTAACTTATCTTTTATCTTACTGATTTTTTTTAAACTTTCTACATTTTTAGGTTGCAACTCTTTATCCTTTTTGTTATACATTTTAATTGGTATAAATATTCGGTTATAATTATTACTGATATTAATAATTAATTACATATTAATTTCTAGGTTATTATTAAATATCTATTTATGTCTACCTTTGCTCCTGTTTATCATCATTTTATTTTGTTATGGTCTCCAAGTGATTCATTTAATTGTCTTTTTTTTTTAATTTCCTTTTTCCTTTATCAAATGCTTTATTAACTTCTAGTTTACGTCATTCATTTCTGCAAGATTTTGAGTTACAAATTTTCTCCCCGTTTTTCCCCTACCCACCACCCCAAAATAACAATCCCACTGAATATCTGCTCCTCCATTCTGCTCTCTCCCATATCTTCCCCCATCCACCCTCCAGTTTTCCAGTATGGCACAGTGGCTCTCTATGCCCCAATGCCTGTATATCTTATTTCCTAGTTATATGTAAAATAATATTAATAATAGTGTTAATATTAATAATATTGATTTTAAAGCTTTGAATTCCAGATTCATTACCTTCCTCCTTTGTCACCCACCCTTGCTGGGAAGATAATTCAATATAGTTTGTACATGTGTAACTATGCAAGACATTTCCATAGTGGATATATTACAAAAGACTGACTATATTTCCCTCCCTCCTATCCCACCTCCCACTTGTTCTGTTCTCTGCTTTGATCCTGTCCCTTTTCAGAAGTGGGTGCTTCCAACTTCCCTACCCCCCAGCCTGCCCTTCCTTCCATCATCCCCCCTCTCATCCCCTTCCCCCCTACTCTCCTAAAGGGTGAGATACCCTATTTAGTGTGTATGTCATTCCCTCCCTAAGCCAAATTCAATGAAAATAAGGTTGACCCATTCCCTTTTGCCTTCCTGTTCTTCCCCTCCATTGTAACTATTTTCCCTTACCTTTTCTATATGAGATAGTTTACCCCATTCAGTCTCTCCCCATCTCCTCTCATTATATTCCAATCTCACCTCTTAATTTCACCTTTTAAGTATCATCCCTTCCTATTAAATTGGTCCTGTGCCCTCTATCTATGTATACCTGTACCCATATATACACACACTCACATATGTATTCATATGCCCATATACCCTCCTATATAGGCATATATACAGATGTATACATATAGATATACATTTTTATTCCCTTCAGTTATTCTCATATTGAGAAATGTTTCATAAGTTACCATCGTTTTTCCATGTAGGAATGTAAATAATTCAACTCTGATAAGTTCCTTATGATTTCTTTTTCCTGTTTACCTTCTCATGCTTCTCTTGCTTCTTGTATATCAATGTCAAATTTTCTATTCAACTCTGGTTTTTTCATAAGGAATACTTGAAAGTCCTCCTTTACATTAAATGACCATATTTTCCCCAGAAACAGGATACTCAGTTTTGCTGGGTAGGTGATTCTGGGTTTTAATCCCAGTTCCTTTGACCTCCAGAATATCATATTCCAAGTCCTTCAATCCCTCAGTGTAGAAGCTGCCAGATCCTGTGTTATCCTGATTGTGTTTCCACAATATTCAAATTGTTTCTTCCTGGCTGCTTATAATATTTTCTCCTTGATCTGGGAATTCCAGAACCTGACTATAATATTCCTAGAAGCTTTCTTTTTGGGATCTTTTTCAGGAGGTGATGGGTAGATTCTTTCAAGCTCTGTTTTGCCCTCTGGTTCTAAAACATCGGGGCAATTTTCCTTGAGAATTTCTTGAAGGATGATTTGTAGGTTCTTTTTTTTTTTTATCATGGCTTTCAGGTAGTCCAATAATTTTTAAATTATCTCTCCTGGATCTATTTTCCCGGTCAGTGGTTTTTCCATTGAGATATTTCACATTGCCTTCTATTTTTTCACTTGTTTGGATCTGTTCAATAGTATCTTGATTTCTCATAAAGTCATTAGCTTCCATTTGCTCCAGTCTAATTCTGAAGGAATGATTCTCTTCAGTGAGCTTTTGAGATTCTTTTTCTATCTGGCAAATTTGACTTTTTAAGGCATTCTTCTCCTCATTGTCATTTTGGATCTCTTTTGCCATTTGAGTTAGTCTGTTTTTTAAGGTGTTATTTTCTTCAGTCAGGTTGTTGACTCTCATTTCTTAATTTTCTTGCATCATTCTCATTTCTCTTCCCAATTTTTCCTCCACTTCTCTTATTTGAGAAGGTCCGCTATGGCCCGTAACCAGCTTGTATTTTTCTTGGAAGCTTTTGATGCAGGAGTTCTGACTTCACTGTCTTCCTCTTGTTCCATGCTTTGACACTTTTTGTCCCCAAAATAGGAGTGTAAAGTTGGGTTGCTCTGCCTCCTTAGCTTGCCCATGTTGCCACTCAATTACTTGACTTTTGAGCTTTTTGCTACAGTAGGACTCTGCAACCAGACAGGGGAGCTTTATCCCAAATGCTGTGGTTTTCTCAGCTGCTGGAGTTGTTAGTTGGCTTCCCTCTCTGAAGCCTCAACATGCTCTGGGAAACTGTTCACATACCTCAGGACCCCCACCCAAGACCACAATCCAGATCCAAGCAGGTTAAAGCAAGAGTAGTTACCCCTCAGACTGGTTTATTGGTCCCCCTACGATCTGCAAGCCAGGAGCTGTAGCTACCACATGACAGTAGGGCAACAGTTCCTCAGTGGCTTCTCCCTCCAGGGAATAAAGGCCGTACCGCACTCCTAAACTACCGGATCCCAAAGGCCACACTGCACCAACCTCTCACTTTGTCCTTAGCATCTATGTGTTGATAATTCTGTAAACCGCCACAGCTGCTGGTAATCTGAAGTCCCAACCGATGGTGGCTGGTCAGCCCACCCTGAGGCTAAAACCTAGGGCTCGGGCGGGGCTTGGTTCATCTCCCAGAGCGCTGTGCTCAGCTCCCAGAACTGTTTCCTGCTGACCTGCCGGGCTGTCCTCAGCGGGAGGTTAGCTTTTCTGTGTCATTTTGTGGGTTCTGTAGCTCCAAAGTTTTTTCAGTCACCTTTTACATGAGTTGGAGGAGGTGGAAGCCAGAGCTCCCTGGAAGTCCTGTTTCAACTCCACCATCTTGACTCTGCCCTCTTCATTTAATTTTCTTTTCATTTATTTGAAATTTTTCTATGACACATATGATCTTTTTCTCCCTCAAAGGCCCTACATAATGCTGAATATATATGTATATATATATTTCTTAATGTTCCCATTTACAAAACATGTTGGTTGTCTTCCAGTTCTATATTCTTTAGTAGTTTGTTCAATTCTGTATTGCTTATATTTCTGTTAGATTTGTATAGCTCTGAGAGAGGAACATGAACAGTCCCTGCTATAAAGGTATTACGATTTTCACATTTTGGTAATTCATTTAACTCAATCTTTTATTATGCTATGCAATTTTAATAAGTCAGCAAGCATTTTAAGTGCCTACTATGTGATAGGCATCTTAGTAAGTAATGGGAATACAAAAATATGTAGAATACAGTTCCCACTTTCAAGGAGCTTAAAGTCTAATTGAGTACAAATGATTTTGGTTTATATGTTTAGTATTTATATTGTTTTGTTGTCTCTGGTTCCTTTAACCATGATAGAGCTTTCCTATTTATCTCTATTGACATTATGATTTGTCTCATAATGTGATTGCTACTCTAGTGTTGTTTTTTTAATTCACTACACCATTTTCCCCCTGTCATGTCTTACCAAAGCCCAGCCTTTGATTGCTCCTACCATTATCCCTTATAGCTACTATTTGCTACTGAACAGAACTGGAGAAAAATTACAAAATTTTGTTGATTGGGTTCACCAAAATTTATATTCCATAATATTAACTGTATTCTCACCAGATCAAGGTAAATCTTTGTACAACCACTTAATAGATTTTCCATCCTACACATTATAGTGGTTATTTCAGATCTTGTCTCACTTAAAGCCTTTGACAGAACTTCTCACTGTCCTTCTAGTGAATGACTTCCCCTCTTCTAAATTTGCTTATGTTGAGATATTACCATCTTCCCAGTCACAAGGCTCTCAACCTTAGTGTAATCCTCAACTTATTTTTTTCCCTTTTTAAAAAAAGTATTTTTAACATTATTTTCTTTTTAAATTCTGAGTTTCATATTCTCTTCCTCTTTCAACAGTCTTATTTCTTAACCTTGCTTCCCCCTTCCTATATCTCTTAGCCCCTTCCCTTCCTGTTTCCCTGTTGGGTAAATTAGATTTCTATACTCAACTGATTCTGAATGAGAGTGAGGTTCAAGCATTTCTTGTCACTCTCCCATTTTCCTTTCCACTATAAAAGCTCTTCCTTGCATGCCTCCTTTATGTGAGAAGATTTGACCCATTCTTTCTCCCCTTAGTACATTGAATCCTTCTTTTTTACTCCCACATTATTTTTTTGGAGATCACCCCAGTATAATTGACTGACATTCATGTCATCTCTCTTTGCAGATTCTTTCTAACTGCCCTAAGTTCTTACGAGTTACACATATCATTTTCCCATATAAGAATATAAATAGTTTAATTCCTTTAAGACCTTTATGATTGCTCTTTCATGTTTACCTTTCTTATGTTTCTCTTGAGTCTTGTGTTTGAATGTAAGATTTTCTATTTAGCTCTCATCTTTTCATCAGAAATGCTTGAAAGTCCTGTGTTTCATTAAATATCCATCCTTTCCTTCTCCCCCCCCAAAGGATTATACTCATTTTTGTTGGGTAGATTATTCTTGGTTGTAGTCTTTTGTCTTCTGGAATATCATATTCCAAATCCTCTATTCCTTTAATTTGGAAACTGCTAAATTGTAAATGATCCTGATTGTGGCTCTGTGATATTTGAATTGTTTCCTTCTGATTGCTTGCAATATTTCCTCCTTGACCTGAGAGCCCTGGAATTTGGTGATAATATTCTTGGGAGTTTTTATTTTGGTATCTTTTTTAGGATGTAATCAGTAGATTCTTTCAATTTTTATATTCCCTCTCAATTTAAGATATCAGAGCAGTTTTTTTTTAAACTAATTTCTTGAAATATGATGTCTAGGCACTTTTTTTTTTTATCATAGCTTTCAGCTAGTCCAGTAATTCTCAGAACTGAAAAGTGGGCAGAAAATGGTTTTGAAGTCTGGAAGTGAGAAAGATATTTGGGAGGGGAATCTGAAGGCTGGCCTGTGCCCTTCCACAAAATGGAAACTTCAGGAAGAACTCACCAGTGGGGGCAGGCAGGCCTTATGGCAGAACATTCCAAGATGAGACAACATGGTTTTGAACTCCCATGAGTGAAGACTAGAACCTGTAGTAGATTACAACAGTAAGTCAGTAGTGGACTAGGACAAGCAAGTTAATGTTGCTCTTAGTCTGTGTTAAAGAGTCTCCAAAATACTGATATTCATACAAGATGCTCCATCTTCTGACTCATTTTTATTGTCTGTCACCTAGGTCCAAAAATTTCTCCCTCCTGGCTTCAAGTTCCAACTAAAACCTCATGCTTTAAAAAATATTTTTGCTGATTCCTCTTAAAGCTAGTGTCTTCTCTCTGTTGATTGTTGTTTTTTGTTGTGTCCAACTCTTTACCCCATTTGGGGTTTTCTTGGCAAAGATACTAGAGTGGTTTGCCATGTCCTTCTTCAGCCCATTTTACAGATGAGGAACTGAGGTAAACAGAGTTAAGTGATTGCCTAGGGTCACACAGCTAATATGTATCTGAGGTCAGATTTGAACTCAGGAAGATGAGTCTTATTGACTCCAGGCCTGGCACCCTATATACTACACCACCTAGCTGCCCTGCTGTTGATTATCTTCAATTTATCCTATATATGTTGTTTGCATGTTATCACCCTCATTAGAATATGAACTTCTTGAGAGCAAGGACTGTCTTTTGCCTTTCTTTGTATCCCAAGTACTTAGCACAATGCCAAGTACTTTATAAATTAATGTTATTAATCAGTCATTAAATCAGGAATTAATGGACACTGGAGATAATAAGACAAAAGTGAAATAATCCCTGTTCTGAAGGCACTTACAGCTTAATGAGGTTTGTACATCTATTGATAAATAGACAAATCAGATTCAAGATAACATCAGAGAGAAAGCAGTAAAACTTGGAGGGACCTGTTAATACCTTGTTCAGAAAGTAGAACCTGAATGGAGTCTTGAAGGAAGCAAGGAATTCCAGTGATTCCAGAAAACATATGAGGAAGAAGAGTATTCCAGGCATGGAAGATACCCAAGTGGAAATGTGTTGACCTGTATGGGAAGTAATATGTAATAAAGCAGGAAAGATAGGATGGGAAGAGCTTTAAACGCAAAAAAAAAAAAAAATTATAATGCTTTTCAGAGTCAGTAGGGAATTATTAGCATTTTACCGAGTTAGTGTCAGACCTGTGCTTTAGGAAAATCATTTTGGTAGCTCTGTAGAAGTGGATTGGTTTAGGGAGAAAGTTGAGTCATAGAGACTAATTAGGATATTACAATATTCGAGATGAGAGGTGATGAATGCTTCAATTAAGATACTGGCACTGAGTGGAAAAAAGGTAAAATTTGGCAACTGATCTAGTCCTACCACATTACTGCCTCTACTTAATAAGCTCCAGTGCCTCCCTTTTGCTTTTAGGATCAAACACAAAATCCATCATGGGGAAAATTCAGAGCACAGCCCTTCATAACCTACCCTTCCTACCTTTCTAGTCTTATACCTTTCTCCGTGCCACAAAAGATCCTTTGATCTTTTGACATTGGCCTCCTTGCTGTTCTACAAACAAGACACACCATCTCTCAGCTCCAAGAATTTATTCTAGTGCCTGGAATACTCTCCTACTTCTACTTTGCCTTCTGATTACTGTTGAGTCCCGAATAAAATTTTCTAATAATAATAAATTTTCTACAGGAAACCTTTCCAGCCCCTCTTATTCTAGTGATAGTTTTTTACAGTTCTTGTACTTCCTTCAAACTATTGTTTTGTTTTTGAGAGCTTCAGTCCCAATGATGTTGCATTGGGAATTTCTGCTTTATAACGTGTTTTGAAGTAAAAGGTTTTCTGTAAATATGACACCCTGTCTAAATTACAGTTATATATACATATGTATTTATATATATGTGTGTGTGTATATATATGTATATATATATATATATATATACATATATATACACACACACACACACACACACACACATATATATAAAATTTTCTTTCAGAATATGTGAGATCCAAGCGGTTGATTGTACCACCATTTCATCTTTTACTGTGAGAGAATGTGAAGGATCCAGCAGGATGGGCTCAAGGCCTCGACGTTATTTATTCACTGGACATGCAAATGGCAGCATTCAAATGTGGGATTTAACCACTGCCATGGATATAGTTAATAAAAGTGAAGATAAGGGTAGGTTGCTATAGGGAAACTGTTCATTCATATGAGGTACTAAGAAAAGGATTATTAATGAATTTATGTTTTCCTAACATGTAGGGGGTCCAACTGAAGAGGAACTACTTAAATTACTGGATCAGTGTGACCTGAGCACATCTCGATGTGCTACTCCTAATATCAGCCCAGCAACTTCTGTAGTTCAGCATAGCCGCCTCCGTGAATCAAATTCTAGGTAGGTCATATGTATGAAACATGCAGATTAAATGCTTTTTACATAAAAGGATCCAAGTGTTGTATTTTCATACCTTTTCTAGGAAATAGTATAAATGCATTTTTAAAGGTATTCAGACTTTATGATTTTCTTAATTTAGTATGCCTATTTCAGAGACAACTAGATTTTCCCCCATCTGACTTGTAAATTGTTGCCCTGTTTGATAGTATATTTTTAAAAACTCATGCTCTTAAAGCATTTCTGCCACTAAATTTTTGGGGGAAAAAATAAAAATTTGTCAATATTTAGGAGTGTTAGGGGTAAGAATTACGGATTTACCCTATTTTTATCTTCTTCCTCAGTTGTCCCAGTGAAATATTTGTTAATGGAAAATAAAATCTAACTTTCATTTTCTCTTGTAGTAGAGCTGTACTTACCATTTATAAAGTGATACTGTTTTCATTAAAACTTTTAAATTACATATTGAGAAAACCTAGAAAGTTGGAAAAAGTATTCATTCACCAAATACAGAGTACTGCACAAAACACTGTGAGAAATTCAAACTATAGATAAGACATGGGTACTCATCCTCAGGTACTTTCCCATTTAATAAATGTGAGCTCCAGTTTTATGAAGGCTTCAAAGAACTTCCTTCCCAAATATTTCGCATCTTTGAGATAGATTGGCTTGACAATGAATGACACTATATGTGCTTAATTGGTGACAAATATATGTGCCTAAAGTCACAGACATCTTGAAATGTAGTTTTTTCTTTTAAATCTATTTCAGCCTTCAACTTCAGCACCATGAAACCATCCATGAAGCAGCTACTTATGGGTCAGTGAGGCCTTATAGAGAAAGCCCTTTGTTAGCAAGGGCAAGGAGAACTGAGAGTTTTCACAGTTATAAAGACTTTCAGACTTTTAATTTGAACAGAAATTCAGTGGAAAAAGTCCCTGAAAATAGTTTCTGCCCAGTACAGGGAGAAATGAAGTGGGCAGTGGGGGAGTGCAATATCTCTGAGAAAAAGTCTCCTGGAACAGAAGCAAAAACTTCAAGAGAATTAGATGGTGGAATTGAAGCTCAGAAAATAGGTGAAGGTTGGGCAGAAACCAAAAAAAGAGGATCCGAGGATGAAATTGAAAGCAAAGTAGAGACAAAGAAGAAAAGTGGATTTGAAGGAGGGTTCCTTGGAAGAAAGAAAGTTCCTCACCTAGCATCATCACCAAGTACTTCAGATGGAGGGACTGACTCACCTGGTACAGCATCACCATCACCTACAAAGACCACCCCATCTCCACGACATAAGAAAAGTGATTCTTCTGGTCAGGAATATAGCTTATGAAAAAACACCAACCAGTATGGACAATTATGTCATTGAACATCGATGAAAGTTAATTTAACTGGATTTCAATGCTGTTAATTTTTACACTAAAACTTTATGACTTACAGTGGGTTTCATTTCAGTATCTTTTTAAGAGAAGGGATTAACTGGAGCAAGGTGGTTGTTAACCATGTTTTTCATATTGCTTAGTAACTCTTTGGATTTAATGACACAATAAACAGGGACATTTTAAAAGCTAGAGTCCAATTTTATGTATGTCATTGTATGGAAACAGAATTCAATATTTAAGAGAACAGTGATATGCTAAGATAGCATGAGTGTTCCCATAAGGAATGGAAGTCGGCAGACCTTGATCTTTTAATCATTTTACAAACACTAATTTGTATTGAAATTTTGGGCATGTCACAGTTTTTTGGTGACCCTTGTTTCCTAATTTGTCCAATGTTTGAAGAGTACTTTTGAGATCCTTACTTGAAAGGTGCTATGTATGTGAAAAATATTACAGTAATACTCTAATTATTAAACACTTGTGATGTCAAATAATACAACCCAGCATGTGGAACTTCTTTTAAAGGGATATTTGTGTCTTGGTGGTGGGAGTCATTTTTTGATTATTCTTTTTGGACCTTAATTTGGACCTTTATTTGTAGTACAAATAATGAATACTCAAAGCCCACCTACAGACTCTATAGAGCAGTGTTTATAATTTACAGTGAGTTGCTTTTAGTCATTGTTTCTCTTCAGGTTTGATGAAACATGAAAACTAACTCAAGGGAAGCTATTTGTACCCATGTGGGAAGGCTCTACTTATTTTTTCTGTCTTGTTTATAAACTTGTCATGGTTATTTTCTCCCCAAATCTAATAAAGCTAAGAGACTTTTACCTTGGTTATTTTATTAGTTTATGACACTGTGATTCTGAGTATTGAGTTAATGCTTTTGGTTGCTGAAAAAATGTTATTTTGCATATATTTGTCCTCATATTAAAAAGTACAAAGAAGAATAATTTATAGCAATTTCTTCATTTTCCTTAACATGATTTCAGGTTTTTACAAATAGGGTAACTGTAAATTTAAAAGGTATTAAGCATTTGTTTCAGGATGCTATGCTTATTAAAATTTCAGTATAGTTGGTGTGTGAAGTACAAATAAATTCTTTGAAGGTTGCCATGCTGTCAGTGTTTTCCCATGAGTTTTTGAATATCAAGTTAAATAAAAATGATCAGTACAGCCACCTCTTAGTTAAGAGCTGATTTTTCTGGTCCATTGTCTTTACTACATTTCTTCTTCCTATCTTAAACTTTCTCTTAGCACATCTTTCATACTCAGGAGAAAGAAATGAGGTAAGCATAAGTTTATTTTCATATAACAAGTTCAGTCATAATGCTGAAATTACAAATGGATGTGCCAAGCATTAATCTAAATGCCTAAGATAGAAAATCAAAGAGAGCTCTTGCCCTAAGGAGTTTTAAGTTCTATTAGGGGGAGGGGAAAATAGACTGTGGGTGCCCAAGAAGGAGCACTTTGGTCCTGATGCTATGGGGAATGGGATGCTAGAGAAATAGATTGACACAGTTGGTTCTTGAATTAGGGGAAGGGGTATGCTCATAAATAGCTGCATGACTGGGACTTACTTGAAAGCAATTCAGTTATCCTTCAATCCTTGCCCCCCACAGTTAAGAGGAAGAGAGCATAAGCACTTGGTATTAATGAAGAAGAAAACAATCCAAACTATGTCAGGGAAGGGAGGCGGGGAGGGGTTTGGGGGGACAGCATTAGAAAGCACCAAGGTTGGAAATAAAGTAAACTTCCATCAAAAAGCACTTTGCTTTTCCATGGGTTGATTTACTTTATTTGTAAAAATAATATTCATCCTGTGTAGTGATTTATATATTTTTCTTCATTATAACCTAGCAAGCCTGTAAGCCAGTATTATCCTACCATTAGCATTACGATGGAGTTCTGTTGTCTTTTTAGGAAAGTAGGAAAGCAATAAAAATTATGTCTGTGAAAAAAGTCTGAGTCACTTGACCAACAACATAGAGAACTAGACATTTTGACCGATCCTTAACATCTTTCCAAAATAGAATTTTTTTACCAGAAATAAGGCAGTCTTATCTGTTTCGATTGCCTAGGTCACCAGTAACCCAAAGAAAACAAAAAATAAAAAAAAAAACAAAAAACCCTACTGCTTAACGCATGTTCAATCACCAGCTGTTCCCCTACCATATTCCAGGCAGCAGAGATGCATAAGCAGACTGTGATTTTAAGAACGTGGAACCACAACATGCTCCTGAGGGGTTTAAAAGAAAATTATGAATGAGAGTAGAATTGATGGTCTACCAGAATCCTCAGTGGCAAGTCTCATCCCCCAAAAAGTAACTTTTGGAATGCAAATACACTGAAATGAGGGACAATCTGGAAAAAAAGGATAAAGAAATCATGCTCCTCATCTAGTCAAAATATTGATCTTGAGCACAGGGTGCATAGAAACAGTTTAAGATTATAAATCTCACAGAATAACATGACAAGTCAAAAACTCTCACACCATAATGCAAGAAATAAAATAACAGAACTTCTGAATATAGTGCTAATCAAAAGCTGCACACTCTTGAT
This sequence comes from Gymnobelideus leadbeateri, assembly GCA_011680675.1. NCBI lineage: Eukaryota > Metazoa > Chordata > Mammalia > Diprotodontia > Petauridae > Gymnobelideus > Gymnobelideus leadbeateri. The sequence goes on along the minus strand of WOXC01004584.1, from coordinate 606,378 downwards.
ACACAGTGGTTAAATTTTACAATTCCTTTGAGAAACAACAAATTCTGAGAGGTCAAGATGATGACCTTCAAATATAAAGGAAAAGAAATCAAAATAACTCAAGACTAGTCCTCATTCTCCAGAAGGGGATGCAGTAATATGTTCCAAAGAGCAGTGGAATTCAATATGCAGCCAAGGTGAAAATCTGAGCTTAATTATAAATGAAATAAGGTAGAACTTCAGTAATAAAGATGCACTAAAACATTCTTACACAGAAAACTTTACCTGAAGAGATATTTGCTTTTCAAACATGGCAGACAGCAGAAATAGAAAAAAAGGTAAACTAATACAGCAATCAAGGACAACAGAACAATCAGAGATTTCTACATATAGACACAAATAAGGGTGAAAGCAGAAGTCCAATAGAAGTAATAATGGAGAAAGTCTGAAACATCATGGACTTAAACCTCACAACAAACGTCCTAGAGGTGAACCGTTTGTTTTTGTTTTTGTTTTTTGTTTGTTTTTTTTGGTTTGGTTTGGTTGTTTTTGGTTTTTTGGTGTGGTACTAAATTACAAAATGGGAGGTTGCTTAAAAAGGAAGAAATGAGGAAGAAAGTAGAGGGGAATTGATTTACCCCTAATAAAGTCACATTCTAGCAACGAAGGGAAAATAATTACTGTAGTTTCCCAAAAGAGACCCTACAGAGGAATATATAAGGAAGCAAAAGGATGAATTTTAAAAGGGAGGGAAACATTGTTTCAATGGTAGGAGATAATCAAGCATAGATGAATGCTTCTCTGGGTGAAGAGAGATATTCCCTAAAGGGACATGGGGACCTGATAATAGGTATTATCTTTGAGTATTTGCTACTTTTAGAGACCACTGATCCTGCCTCAGGAGAAGGGGAAATAGTTCCTAGTGGGCAACTGACAATAGGAGGGGTAGAATCAACCCAGGAAAGAGATACTGGGACAAATGGAAGGAAAGTGACCAAAGGGAGGGCAAAGGTCCATGAGCTTTATAATCAGAAATTGGAAGAATTCTACCATGGGGCAGAATCCTCTCACCTGCAGAAAAAAATTTTTCTAAGGAAAAAAAAAGATTGGGGGCAAGCTCTACAAGGCAATAACAATAACAAACTGTTTAGAAGGGAGTACCTGAGATAGGTACCTCAAAATTTTAATTTCATAAGGAATAAATATAAGGGTCATGATTAAAGGATCAAAGTCTAAAATTAACAGAAAGGAAAGATAAATGGTGAAAGTGAGGGAAAGAAATCATTTTTAGAAAAAGGTCCAGAAGTTGAAATTTAATAACAAAATAATGAAGAGAAAAGGCAAGAGGATTCTACTTTACTAAGCAAGAAGGGAAGAGTTAAATAAGATGAAAGCAAGCAAGGAATAAAAAGAAAGTAATAAAAACTCCAAAGGGAAAGGAATAACAGAAGGGGAACTCTAGAGAGTTGATGGGAAAATGGTCACCTTAAAAATAATTAAACTAAATTAAATTAAATTTTAAAATTAAATAATTAAACTGAAGAGAGTATACAGTCAATAAACCTTTTTAACCCTACTAAGTGCCAGGCACTGTGCTAAGTGCTGAGGAGGCAGCATGTAAACAAATAGAAATAAGCTATTCACAGGACAAACAGGAAACAAGGCACTAGAATTAAGGTTTCCAATAAAAGATGAGATTTTAGTTGGGACTTGAAGGAAGCTGGGGGAGTCGTTAGGCAAGGCACAGGAAGAGTGTCACCTATACTGGGACCATCCAGAGAAAGTGCCTGAAACTGAGAGATGGAGTGTCTTGTTTATGGAACAGTCAGGAGGCCAGTGTTTCGACAACGAAGAGTATGTGGCATGCATTAATGTATTAGAAAATTGGAAAAGTAAGAGCAGGATATAAAAAGGGCTTTGAATGACAAACAATGCATTTTGTATCTAATCCTGAAGAATGGATGGAGTGGGGAGATACTTGAAGCAGGCAGACCCATTATCACTTTATTGCAATAGTCCAGGCATGATGTTATGATAAGGGCATGTACTAGTACAAGTGCTGTGTCAGAAGAAAGAAGTGAGCATATTTGAGAGATGTTGCAAAGGTAAAAATCAATAGCACTTGGCAGCAGATTGGATATAGGAGGTGGGAGTGAGGAGTCAAGAATAACTCCTAGACTGATTCTGAGGAGCTGGGTAGGTGGGGGAATTTAGAGGGAAAGAGACTGGGTCCTATTTTGGACATAATTAGTTTAGGATGTCTGTTGGACATCTGGTTCAGGATACCTGAAATCTATTTGAAGATGTAAGACTGGAGAGATTGGAGCAGGTTAGGGAGGTTTGAGAACTGACATCATTGAAATGACTGATAAGATCACCAAGTACTATAGAGGGAAAAAAGCACATCTGTGGTTAGAAAGCATCTGGATGGGGATCCAGTAAAGGAGAGGAGGGGAATCAGCAAAGAGTGGTATCCTGAAACCTTAGAAAGAAGGGAGTATTAGGGTACAAAAAGTGTTCAACAGTGTGAAGGTATGTAATGGCAAGCAAAGAAGTACTTAGCACCTTGTTTCAGCTATTTAATTGTTTAGCTCCTTGTTTCAGTTCAAGTTTCTTTTGAGCCTTGCCCATGATTATATCAGGTCTTTGTTAAGAAACAGGACTTGTGAGACCCACAGTAGGAGAAACTTCCTGATGCAACAGGAAGGGACAGAACAGGGAGGAGCTAAGGACTATATATATATATATATATATATATATATATATATATATATATATATATATATATATATATGGACAGGCACTCTGTCTATTCTGTTTGTGTTGATTTTTTTTTTCTTGTGATACTTTGTACAGAAGCCCTGGGACCTTACTGGAAGCCCTGAAAGTGGATTTTCTTGCCTGTTTACAGAATTCCTGGAGGAGGGTTTCAGAGGTCTTGGGACTATACTGATGATGTGTGTTGAGTTCTCAGACCTTGTTGGTGGGTCTGTGTTGATTTCAAAGGCAGCCAGTAAATTGATGATGGTGCCAGCAATGTGTATGAATGTTTTGTCTTAGTTTATTGCTGAATAAATAGAGAGTTCATTATCCTATGTGATCAGAACCTTAAAGCTATTCACAGCAGCAACAGTCCTCTGGAGAGCTGCTTGTGCTTGGCTTTACAAGGTGGCAGAGAGATCATGGAGAGTGAGGATTGAGGGCTACAGGATTTGACCATTAAGAGATAATTAGAAACGAGAGAGAGAGAGAGAGAGAGAGAGAGAGAGAGAGAGAGAGAGAGAGAGAGAGAGAGAGAGAGAGAGGGGGGGAAGAGCGAAGTTTCAGCAAAATAATGTCAGTATCTGTGTTGTTAGGGGTTAAGGAGAGAGAAAGTGGAGGTATTTACTGTAGAGGACCTTTGTGAGGAGTTTAGATACAAAGAACAGAATAAAATACAGAATTTTTTTTGAGTTTTTTTTTTCAGGATGGGGGATATATGAACTTGTTTGTAAGCAATAGGGAATGAGTCTATAGAGATTGAAAATACCTGTTACAGTGGGGATAATGAGGCAATCTGCTGGAAGAGATGGGTGGAATGGAATTGCTTAAATAAGTTTAGGGGTTAGCCTTGATAAGGAAAAAGGTTTCATTATGTGAGGCAGGTGAATGAGAAGATAGTGTTAAAAAGGCATCTGAATACCTTGAGTACCTTGTTTACAATAGAAGAGGAAAAAAAAACTATTAGGGACAAATGAAAGAAGATATATTCTTAACTCACATATTAAAATATGAATAAATTAAGTCAGTAAAAATGAAAAAGTGACAGATTTGGTAAGAAAACAAAACAAAAATCTATTTTTAAAACAGACATATACAGAATAAAAATGAGGGACTGGAAAAAATTAGCTGTGCATCAAATTAATCCAGAAAAACAGGAGTCATAATTATGCTGTCAGGCAAAGCAAAAACATTAAAAACAGAATAGATAAACAAGGACACTGCTAAAAGAAGCAATAGACAACAAAATAACAGTATCAAACTTAAATGTTCTATTTGTTTTTGTATCTAGTTCATAAACATCTGAGCTATAAGAATACTCAGTAACACAAAAGTGGCAGAATATTCCTGCTAAGTTTTGGATAAATCTATTAATAGGTAAACAAAAGTGAAAATACAGACCCAAACAAGTTATTAGAGAAACTAGAATTTAAAAACTTAGGCTATCCTCTAAATGAAACTACAAAAGAATATATGTATTTCTCAACATGATATGGAACTTTTACAAAAATTAGACTTTGTGTTAGGGTACAAAAAACATAAAAAGGCAACAATAGTAAATATGTCATTTACAGGCCATAATACTTTAATAAACTTTAGTAATTGCAAATGATACATCCAAATGAAGACTTAATGAAATCTCAAATAATGAGTGAAAGACATATCATAGGAACAATATTCTGTAAGAGAAAATTATAGTGATTAAATAATGTACTAGCATTTCTGGGATGTAGATAATGCACTCTTCCAGGAAAAAAATCATATTCCCTACAAATATACAGTAATAAAATGGAAAAAAAGGATTAATGAACTGAACATGCATTAAAGAAAAAAGTTAGAAAGCCAATAGATGAAACTAAATTCAGAATAAAAGATGAGTTATTAAAAGAGAATAAAGTAGAAACAAAAAATGACAGATAAAATTAAAAGTTGGTTCTTTGAATAGATTGATAAAATTGACAAACCTTTAGCTATAGATGGAAAGTCAAATCAATAAAATAGCAAATGAGGAAAGTGAAATTACAGCAAATCAGAAAAAAAATAATCAAAATCTATTAGGCACAGTTATGTAGTAACAAATCTGAGAACAGAAAAGAATGATACTCTTAAAATATATGAAAAATATCCAAACTAGCAGAAGAACATAAATAACCCAATCTCAGAAAAAGAAATAGGATCTAGCTCTAAAGGAATTTTCAATAGGAAAGGGGGAGGGAATCTTTCAGGTCCTAATGTATTCATAGGAGAACTCTATCAAACTTTTAAAAATTAATGCCCATACTGCAGAAATTCTCATAAATTAAGAAACTATTCTACTGTAGTCCATTTATGAAACAAATGTAGTCATAATATATAAACCAGGAAAGGATGAAACAGACATTAATATCAATTCAAAATTTTTAAATAAAGTCCTGTCTGACAACATTTTATCCAAGAAATCTTTCATTATGAGCAATTTTGATTTATACCAGGGATGCAATAATGGTTCACCAGTAGGAAAGTAATCAGTCTAATCTTATAAAAAACAAAACCTACCAAAACCATGATTATCCTAATGAATGCAGAAAAATAAGCCTTGGACAAAATATAACCCATTTATGCTAGAAATCTTCCAAAGTATAGGGATAGCGGGACCCTTTTGTATTAAAAGCATGTATCTCAGGTGGTGCAGTGAATAGAGCTCCGGCCCTGGAGTCAGGAGGGCCTGAGTTCAAATCCGGCCTCAGACACTTAACACTTACAAGCCATGTTACCTTGGGCAAGTCACTTAACCCCAATTGCCCTGCCTTCCCCCCTCCAAAAAGAAAGGATGTATCTAAAACCAAAAACAAGCATCATATGCAATGAGGATATACTGAAAGCCCCTTCAGTGAATACAGGTATAAAACAAGGATGTCCTCTCTCTACGCTATTACTTGAAATAATTCTGGATATGCTTGCAACAGTAATAACTGAGAAAGAAAAGTATATGGATAGGTATAGAACTTCCTATTTGCTGAGATAGTGGTATACTTGAAAAATCCTAGAGAATAAGCAAAGATACTAATTGAGACAATAATGTAAATAACATTTCAGGCTAGAAAATGAGCCCTCAAAAATTAACTATATTTTTACCCAATAATAAACAAAATTGAAGAAGTAATTATAGAAAGGGAAATATCATTTGAAATAACTACAAAATGCATATAATATCCGGCGATCCATCTATAAGAGCACACAAAAGACTTGTACAGATTCAATATCAAAATGCTCCTTAATGAAATAAAGAACAACTTAAATAGCTGGAGGATTGTTTAGTGTTCATGACTGGGCCATGTCAATATGATGAAAATAATCATATTGCCAAATATAATTTTTACTTCCAATGTTATCCCATTCAGATTATCAGAGAGATGTTTTATAGAATTTAATGAAATAATAAAATTAATTTGGAAAAGCAAAATATCTAGAATGGGAGGAGAAATGATGAAGAGAAGTAAGGATGAAAAGAGAACTTCAACTTCAATCCAGAACTTCAACTCTGTTATAAAGCAGCAGACATCAAAACTCTTCATATTCATTAAAAATTAGCAAGATAAATCAGTGAAGCAGACAAAGGAGAATCAGAAACGATGGAACTCAATTACTAGTGTTCATTAAGCCGGGGGAAAAATCAGTTACCTAGGAAAAGACTCCCTGTTTGATTAAGAAAAAAAAAACAACTGGAATGCAGTCTGGCAGAAATTAGGCTTAGACCAACTTTTTGCATCATGTTCTACAATGAATGCCTGATTTAATATTAAAGCTGTTACTATTTAAAAAAAAATTAGAAGAGAAACATATAAACCTCTCACAGCAATGGGTAGGAGATATTAACCAAACCATCAAGGTAATTATAAAAGATTAAATAGTTAACATTAGTTAAATGAAAGTGAAAAAGATTTTGCACAGACAAAAATTAATGCACTTATAGGAATGTAAAATTTTAAGATCTTCCCTGTCCCTAGGCTTAAGTGCTCCTGGAACCTGTGGTGGGAGGCTTGTTTTTCAAGAGATACCTTGTGATTAGGCAGTGGGTCAAGAGGGTGGTTACATTCTCTGACCCAAGAGAAGGCTATATAATCCCTGATGTGAGGCTTTGCTTTGGGGCTCACTTTGAGAAGTGTTGTATGATTTGACCAGATGAGACTTTGAGCAGCTGTTGAGAGCCCCCCAGCTTTGAAAACCCAGATGTTGATTCTTCCCTCTCTGGTAACTATAATTTGGTATGGATGTAATGGTTGGACAGTTGGAGGACTGTCTGCTTGAAATATTTCTGTCTGTATACTCTGAAGTTTAGGGTGCTGACTTTTTCCCCTGAACAAGGTAAATGATATATTTGATGATTGAAGCAAGACTGTTAACCCATTTTGAGTTGCTTTCCTTTAGAGAAGCAGACCTAAAAACCTGTGGCAGCCACCATACATGTACTTAGGATAAGAAAAGTCAAATGGGAAAAAAAAAATCTTTATATCAAATTTCTCTGATAAGGGGTTGGTATCCAATATATTTAAATAGTCACCAAATACATGTTGCACTAATAGCCATTCTCCTGTAGATAAGTCTTCAAAGGATATGAGAAAACAACTCTCATAAATATTGCAAAATATTCACAACCATGTGAAAATGTTCCAGTCACAATAGAGTAATACAAATCATAATTACCCTGAGGATTCATTTCATTCTCTTTAAATTGACAAGAATGAAAAAAAATGTCAATAGTCAATGTTGGAGGGATTGTTTGGATGATAAGCACACATGCACTGTTGGTGGAGGTTTGAAATGGCACAACCATTTTGGAAAGTAATTTAGGATTGTATAGTAAAATGACTAAAATGTTCATAGTGTTAGACCCAGAGATATTGTTACTTTGAAGAAAGCTATTAAGAAGAAAGTCCCTGTGTTCAAAATATTTATAGCAGCCCTTTTTGTGAGAGCAAAGAATTGTAAACAAAATAGATGCTTACTTATTGATTTGGGGGAATGGCTAAATGAATTGAGTTGCATGAATGTAATGAATTTTTTCTGTACTGAAAAGAAAAAGTTATTAATATAGAGAAATATGGAAAGATCTACATGAATTAATACAGAGTGAAGTAAGTAGAGCCAAGGATGCAATATACATATAATATAATAATAACAAACAAATATAATAAATAATTATAAAATTATGAGATTATAAAGATCAAGAATGATAAAGATGAGATATGAGAGCACACTTTCAACCTACCCCTTCATGGAGGTGGGACTTCCACACTTACCTTTGCATATTGCATTTATTTTTGAGAAAGGGGAAAAACTTGGTTTATTCATTAAATTAACAAAATATTATTAAGAGCCTACTGTTTATAGAGCAGTATTTTAGATATTGGGAGAGAGAGAAAATTAAAATAACAGATGATTTCTGCTCTCATTGAGCTTACAATCTAATACTAGGGAAGAAATCTTGCAAGAGCTAATGATTGATTTGTGTCACTTAATGTGTTTGGATATAACAAAACTGCATTCTTTTGTAAGTATTGTTTAGTTCAGTTATTTCATTGACTCAATCTTCTAAATTTCTACAAATTAGCAATATATAATATAGTAACTAGTTTTACATGTCTTGCACATTGCATATTGTTTTCTGACTTTCAATGTGAAAAAATCAGTGATTGAAAACCTTTTTTGTATGAAAATATTATTTGTTTTATGGGGCTCCCTGGGAAGGATATTGGGGAAAATTGATGGTGTAAAACAAGAGGCATCAATAAAAACTTATTTTTAAAAATATAAAGTGAACAGAGAAATAAAAGGGAGGAGTTTGGAGGAGCAGCATAGCACAAAGTATAGAATATTGTACTCAAGAGTCTGCAAAACCTGTGATCATAACCTGACACAAGCTATATTACCTTGGGTAAGTTGCCCAACCTCTTTGAGCTGCAGTTACTTCATCTGTAAGATAAAAGTGTTGGACTAACATGGCTTCTGAGGTCGCTTCCAGATCTAAATCTGTGGTGAGAGCACAACCGTATTTTTGGTATAGAGAAAAGAAAAAACAGATCTAGACTTGTGATGGAGGGCTGCCCTTTCTGTCACTTTTACGCTTATTTCAAAGTTTATGTGAAAGGATAAAAATCATAAATTTTAGACCTTGAATATCACATTGTGTCCAATTAAAATTTTGTAATTGAGTTTTCATTTGAAGGGATGGGAGCTAATTCGATGGTATAAAGAAAAGAATTCCTCAAATCAATTAAATGTTATCTCCTCAGTAGGTAAGAGAAGTACATCTGAGTTATATCCTCGTTCTGTTAGGCTAACATCTGTTCTGAACAGAAGCATTTCTTTTTTTTCTGAAAATAATGGGGCTATAATTCAAAATTGAGCAAAAACTATTGTGTTAACAAACAGCATACCTCTTTTTTCTATTTATGTATGATGTCAATTCATTACTATTTAAAAAAAACAAAACAAAATAAACCAATCTACATAGTTTTTGTGCCATCCTATACATGAACTGTGGCCGGGACAACCTTGTTTTTTTTTGTTTGTTTTGTTTTGTTTTTTGCTTTTTGGAGGGCAATTGGGGTTAAGTAACTTGCCCAAGGTCACACAGCTAGGTTTTTGTTTGTGTGTGCATTAAGTGTCTGAGGCCAGATCTGAACTCATGTCCTTCTGACTCCAGGGCTGACACTCTACTCACTGTGCCACCTAGCTGCCCCAGGACAACCTTCTTTTTATACATTTGGTAGATAGCACCCTTTGTCATTCCATACTGCATTTATTTATGTTTTTAGTGGGCAGTCCACTAAAGAAATCATTTGTAAATGAAGCTAACAAATTATTTCTATATTTGTTGACAACATTACACAATTTAAATCTAGGTTTTTTTTTTTTTAAGTCAACCTACTATTAGAATATCTTGATTTCCATGATACCATCTTTGTACTAAAAATAAATGCTTAGCTAGGAATGATAGTACATACCTGTGGTCCTTGCCATTGGAAATGATGAGGCTGATGGTTGCTTGAGTTTGGGAATTTTGAGCTGCAGTAGGACCAAAGATGATTGATGTTCTCAGTTAAGTCCATCACCTATATGTGGAGTCTCCAGGAGTAGAGACCCTCCAAGGTACCAAAGGAAGGGCAAACCAGACTAGGTAGGAAACAGAGCAGGTCAAAACTTTCATGCTGATCAGCAATGAGGTTAGGTCTGAACTCACAGACCAGATGAGATAAGGGATTTCTATTCTTAAAAAGAAAAGAAACTTCTAACAATTCATATGCTATATAGGGGCAGTGTAGCATAGGAGAAGGCCCAGCTTGAAATCAGGAAGACCAGAGCGGCTAGGTGTCACAGTGAATAAGAGCACTGGCCCGAGTCAGGAGGACCCAGGATCAATCAGTTCCAGCCTCAGTTACTTAGCACCCACACATAAATAACTAGCCGTGTAACCTTGAGCAAGTTACTTAACCTCAATTGCTTTAAAAGAAAAAATCAGGAAGACCTGAAATCATGTCACATAGTTCCTTTTGTATTAATTTAAGCAATATAATAATAAGGAAGTTTTGTTCAAAGAAGGCAAAATTGTCCATTGATTCTGAATGTTGATGACCATGCATATCAATCCATTTTATTTAATAAATTGATTTTTATTGAAGTTTGTGAAAAAAAATACAAGCTATTTCATCACACATCTTATTCCAAAAATAATAGAACTCAGTATTTTTAAGGTACTTTGAGACTAGAAGAGAGGAAGGGAATAAGCATTTATTAAGTGCCTACTAGGCACTATTCTAAATACTTTACAAATATCTCAATCGATCCTCACAACAACCCTGGAAGATACTATTATCCCCATTTTGCAGTTGGGGGAACTGAGGTAGAAAAGTAGCTTACCCAGGGTCACACTAGCATCTGAAGACAAACTTGAACTTGAGTCTTCCTCACTCCAGGTCTAGCACTCTATTCACTGTGCCATCTAGCTGCATAGAAAGTAAAAGATACGATTCCCCCCTTCCCCCTTCTCCCCCTGCCATCCCCCCCACACACACACCCAGGTTTACAACCTTAGTAACATCCATAGCTCCTCACACTTGCCCCATGTAGCCAATCAAATGCCAAATCTTGTTATGTCTACCTTCATAACATTTCTTATATAGTCTCCTTACCACTCACAGAACTACCATGCTGGTTCAAGATTTTATCACCCTTTACTTAGACTATTTGCAATAACTTCTTCCCCGCCTCAGTTTCTTCCACACTCCAATTCGTCCTCCTTACAGCTGTCAGTGATTTTCCCAAAGCATAGGTCTGTGTCAATCCCACATCCTTCCTGAACTCCTTCCAACAAATTTCAGTGACTCCCTGTTACGTCCAGGATTAAATGTAGAGTCCTTGTCATGCTCTCCACCACCTGGCCACTAACTTTCTAGTTTTTTTACACTTCACACGTTCTAAGACCCAGCTAGACTGGCCTACTCATTTCTCACATAGAACACTCCATTTCATGTTTCCATGCTTTTGCACTTGTTTCTCTCCATGCTTAAAATGCTGCTGCTTCTTCTCACCCACTCTTCCACTCTGTAGCTTTCTTCAAGACCCAGCTCAAATACCACCTTCTGCACAAAGTCTTCCAAACTAGAGTAGAGGTTCTTAACCTGGAGACTATGCTTTATAGCCTTTAGAAGTATTTTAGTATCTGTGTTCTAATATTTAAAACCTATATTTTAACTCCATTTTTCTTCAGCAGCTCTGCTTGGCTTCAACTCCAGGGAACACTATGCCCCTTCTTAATTGATTACCTGAAATCTCTTCTCTATGGAGATTGACTCAAGTTTTGACAACATCTCAAGTTACCCCCTTCTGATTGAAGGGTTGGAGGGCTAGAGCATTACACTCCTCAAATCTTCCTTTACTAAGGGCTCACAACTTTTCAGGTGACTCCATTTTCCATCAGCACCTCTGTTTAACTTTTATTCTGAGGAAGACCATGCCCACACTACCAGGTGCTCCCTGGTGGCCTTCCCCCACACTCCCTTTGCAGCTTCCTTTTATGTGTTGTTTTCTCCCATTAGATTGTAAGCTCCTCAAGGACAGGAACTGTTTCTTTTTAAAATTTGTATCCCCAGCACTTAGCACAGTGCCTGGAACATAGGCACTTAATAAATCTTTATTGATCTGAATTGCATATAATTTCTTTCCTTTGTAATTGTATTTGGTTTTATGTCTTTAAAAAAAATTCTGAGAAATGGTCTATTGGCCTCCACCAGATGCCAAAGGGATCATCGACACAATAAAAGGTTAAGAATTTCCGTGTTAAAGCCTTCTTCTCTCAACAGAGTTGTGTTAGTAAATGTCTAACAGCTAGATCTCTGAAAGGTACCACATTTTCTCCATCATTTTCTCATAACTAGATAATTAACAAAATAATAAATCAAACCTTGGTTTGTAACACTTTCCTATTTACAAAGTGCAAATGTTCACACTAAAAATTTAACACCATTGGTATGACTGCTTCTAAGGTTACCTTCCATTTACTTTGATCAAGTATCTTGTATGTTATTTCCATTTAGTCGTTTTCAATCATGTCCAACTCTTTGTGACTCCATTTGGAGATTTCTTGGCAAAGAGACTGGAATGGTCTGCCATTTCCTTCTCCAGTATCTTGTATGTATTTATGAATTGTCTCTCTGATTAGAATATGAGTTTCTGAGAGCAGGGAGTTTTTACCTTTCTTTATGTCCTCAGAGCTTAGCATAGTGCCTCACATAAAGTGCTTAATAAATGTTTAATTATTGACTGGAACAAAGACTCAGAGAAAGTAGTCATCTGCATACGTCACAGGGTGACAATCTGTCTAGCCTGTGCACAAATGGAGCAGAGCTATGTGTTGACTTGTTTCTGAGTTGCCCTATACTTCTAGAACAGGAAAAAAGCTTCCATAGGAGAAGATGCTCCACACAATTTTATAAGTGCTGTGATCAGTGGTCTCACAGACCAGTTTAAGATAGTGATTTTTTCTTTTGAACCAAACAAAAATCTGTTTTGAAAAGTGCTTTGGGAAGCAAAGTCTCTCTTTATCTTTAGCTAAGGGAATGCATTCTCTACAGTATGAGAGAGAATTGAGTGAAATGTAGGTATTATTACCACAATAATAGCAATTGTATTTGTTGTCCCCATTTTGAATTCATTTCAAATCAAGTCATAGGCAGGGAAGTAACCCAGGTCTTTCTGACTGCAAGGATAGCTCTCACCGCTATTCCAAGCTCCCTATCTAACATCATGGGCTGTAACCAGGCTTTATAGGGTACCAGGCCTGATGCAAACAATAGCATCAGGCTATGTTTTGACATGTCTCTAGTTGAGAGTGCTTATTGCCTATGAAGGTTGAAGAATCAATCAGTATGTGGGGGCCGGGGAGTAGATCCAAGAAGCTCCTTTGGCCTACAAAAGAAAACAAGTAAAATATCACAGAACAAGCATTTACCTATTATGAAGCTGCCTGCATTTGGGGGGGGGGGGCGTAGTGTGAGATGTAAGAAGTGCTCCTCCCAAGAACTTTCACACCCTGTAATCTTTGCTCAGTGGCCTAGAATTGTGGCAATTTTCCTGACTTGCTTTATGGAAGGTATTCAACTCTGAACATACATTTATTTAGCTCTGCAGTATAATGATGAGAGTCACACAGATGTGTCCAAGACACTTTCCAGGAGACCTTGACTGTTAAGACTTAGATATAAGGTTTTCTTTTATTTCCCCCACCCTGATCATAACAACTTAAACCAAAGTAGTTACGACTCTCCAAGTCACTAAAACAAAAACTACTTATCCTGTTTTTCTGGAACAAAAACTTTGTCACCAAGATAAAGAGCAGGTGATAGAAATCTTTAAGAACTATGGGAAATAGTAACATGTCATTTGCAATTTAGGATAAAGGGTAAGACTTCCTCTCTGAAAAGCATGAAAGGGTAGATTGCATTGGTTTTCTAAGTATTACTCATTGAAGCATATGGATGATCTTGTAGTTTTATGTACATACTATAATTTAAGCAATTATATTCATTTCAAAGCTAGAAGAGGGTTTACACATATTTTTTTCCTATTTAATTCTGCCTACAATGATCAAGCTGATGAAATATTACAAACAGATCTGCAGTTGCCATTTGAAATCTGCTAAATTGTAGATGTTAGCGTACTCCAACATTCAGTACGTTGTCAGATTTTTATGATAACTTCCCTAATTGCAGTCTCAACATTGTATGTTGATATACTATGAAATAGAAACATTGGTTACAGTTCAAGTAGAGGTGGTTCTGTTGAAACACTTCATTTTCTCTTTGAAGTGCATAAATTGGCTATTTAGTTTTCAGATTTTAAAAGGATTCTTAAAAGCAGAGATGGAGGCAGATGCATTATAAACTGTATGATGCCCTGTCAAAAAGCTCTGTCAGCCAAGTCTTTCCAAAAGAGGTTTTGCCCAAAACAGCGGAGCCCATACTTAGGTTGAGTGAAGCATGACTCCAATTTATGTGAGATTTTTCTAATATTGAAAGTGGTGTATTGGGGCGGCTAGGTGGCGCAGTGAATAGAGCGCCGGCCGGCCCTGGAATCAGAAGGACCTGAGTTCGGAGCCGGCCTCCAACACTTAATCCGCACAAACAAAAACCTAGCCGTGTAACCTTGGGCAAGTTACTTAACCCCAATTGCCCTAAAGGGGCGACTAGGTGGCGCAGTGAGTAAGAGCGCCGGCCTCGGAGTTGGGATGACCCGAGATCAGATCCGGCCTCAGAAAATGAGCACCCACGCATAAATAATGACTAGCCGTGTAACCTTGAGCAAGTTACTTAACCCCAATTGCTTTAAAAATAAATAAATAAATAAATAAAAATAAAAAAAAAGAAAGTGGTGTATTCATAATATATAAAAATTGGTAGGTTTTAGGAATCTTGACTAGCTCTTGGGGTTCCCGGAGCTCACATTTAGCCCTAACAAGTGAAAGAGGAATGACGTACATCTGAGAAAAGCAGTGACAGTGTCATCTTAAGGAAAATTGTGCTGCCTTTACTTACCCTGGGTAACTTTGGGTCATGTTGTTTGGCCTCAGCTTTATTGGGATTGTCTTCATACATACCTTTTGACATAGATTCAAACTAAACCATAGAAATAAATTATTTTTCTACTGCAGTGCCTCTGTGCTTCTATGACAAATCCAGACCAGTAAAAATATACATTACTCTGTCACTGACAAAACACGTAGACCTGAAATGGCACAGAAGGCATTGGCCTTCATTTCACTAATACAAGAGAAGGATTTATTTCTAGGCTGAGCCTAGCCAGGATGCCATCAGCCAAATAATCCTTATTTCTTCCCCAAATTAAAAAAACAACAACAAACAAACCCAAATTATGTTAATGGAAATAAAGGACACACAGGAGTAGCTCCTCAGGTTAAATAAATAAGTCAGTCATTGCTAAGCAACTCTGGCGTGTGGCACACTGTAATTCAGTTCTTTATCTTGAACATTTTCTCCATCTGTTACAGATGAGTGTCTGTGAATGTGGTGTGTTCTTTAGTCACGGAGCTGAAACCCTTGATAGCATTCATCAGATCTTCATCATCCACATACTGGAAAAAAAAGCACAACAGTTATGGGATAGTATATTATTTATTCTGTGAAACATTAAAATCAATCACGTATTTTTATAACTAGTAAGGGTAGGAATGATCAGGGGGGAAAAAAGGAGTATCATGGAGGATTTAAGATTTAGATTAGGACTTGAAGAATGAGTAAGTTGAATAAGTAGGGGGAAAGGTACTCCAGGAAACAGAAACTGTCCAGAGCAATGTTAAAAGTAAAAGAGGGTCCATCTAAAGTTTTGGGGGGTAGGTGGGGTGGGGAATAGTAGGCAGTTGCTTCCAAATTTTCAGTAAAATGTTTATAGAGATTCTCTGACATTTGGGAAACTCAAAAAACT
Organism: Gymnobelideus leadbeateri; assembly: GCA_011680675.1. Classification (NCBI taxonomy): domain Eukaryota; kingdom Metazoa; phylum Chordata; class Mammalia; order Diprotodontia; family Petauridae; genus Gymnobelideus; species Gymnobelideus leadbeateri. The sequence goes on along the minus strand of WOXC01004584.1, from coordinate 590,661 downwards.
AAAAAGATCTTAGGCTACATGAAAAAAAAAAAAACATAGAGCCTGGATGCGGTGGTACATACCTACAACTCCAGCTAGTGGAAAGACTAAAAGCTAGTGGAAAGACTAGCATATCTCTTACTTTGGAATTCTGAGCTGTGGTGCACAGTACCAATTGGGTGTCTGTGCTAAGTTCAACATCATTAAGGTAAGCCAGAACAGAGGGGCAGAATGTTGCCTAAGGAAGGGTAGAACTTGGCCAAGTTAAAGGCAGCACAGTTCAAAGCTCTTTTGTCAACCAATAGTGGATTCTGACCATAAGTAGACCACACACTTTCTAGCCTGTCTGAGATTAGAAGTCGTAGTCTTTAAAAAAATTAAACTTTTTAAAAAGGCATACTGTCCAGACTAAGAGCATTTATAATCCCACAGTACTTTGCCCTGGTTAGACCACTTCTGAAGTATATCCATAGCTAAATATCACATTGTAGGCGGGACATTAAAGGTATTAGGCTTGCCTAGAGGAGAGCTATTCAGATGATGAAGGGACCAGGCCATATGACATTCAATTGAGGAAGTGGAGATGTTGAGCCTGGAGAAAAGATTTGTGAGTGGCATCATTGTCTTCAAGTATTTCAAGGTCTGCCACATGGAGGAATGGAGTCAGGAAGTCTCATCTTTGTGGCCTCAGACATTCGCTGTGTGACCCTGGGCAAGTCACTTCACCCTGTTTGCCTCAGTTTCCTCATCTGTAAAATGAGCTAGAGAAAAAAATAGCAAACCACTCCAGTATCTTTGCCAAGAAAACCCCAAAGAAGGTAATGAAGAATCAGACAGGACTGAAAAAAATGACACCATAACATATCGAGGACTACTTGTTCAGCTTGGTCCCATATGTCAGTCAGTCAGTAAACATTAATTAAGCATCTACTATGCATCAGGCATTATGCCAAGCACTGAACAAAGGCATATCCACATTTTGCTCATTTGGGGAGGACCAAGGTATTGCCTGGGTACCCTAAAAGTCTTAATAGAAGTTATTACAAACAGCTCTAAGTAAGGAAAAGTTCTACCAAAGTACCTCTGAGCAGCAGCATTGAAAGATATTGTAGATATTTCTCCATGTCTTATTGCTTACCAATTAACTAACTATGGAAACAAATACTTATTCCTTCACTTAGTAAATTCTCAATTGTCTTCTCCCTTCTCCCTTCTGATTAAAGTGGAAAAACAAACCTGCTGAAATATAAAAGCTGATTCATTATTTTAACTTGTTATTAATTGAGCCTTAAGTTTGTTGAGATAGATAAATGGGAGTTCTTTCAAAATGCTATACCTATATGTATGTGTGCTTTACTATATGAATGATTTTAATCAGGAAAATATGAAATGGAAGAAGAAAGTTTTATACACATGGATTATGCAGTTTCTCTTAAGAGAATGCTGCAATATTCCTCCTTAATCTTGCATTCTTAAGGCTACAGGGACTATCTTGTTTAGAAAAGTTGATAAGCTCACAGAGAGATTGGTCATCCTTGAGAATCCTGCCTGCCTAAGAACGTCTCATCAAAGACCCAGGCCCAAGGTCTCTGAAAAGAAAGAATTATTGTTAAAATACATTTGTGTTTAACCTTAGCCTTTGGCCTCCCCAATCCCTTACTGGTACAGATTGAGAAGGAAGGAATGTTCTTAAGAACTAACATAAGGAGAAACCAGAAACCAACCATCACCCATGGCTTACAGTTTTATTCACAGATTTGTATTCCAACTATTAGCAATTATGCCAATGAAAGAAGCCCCAAACTCAAAACCAGAGAGCACACAAATCTGCTTATAACACACTCCAAATGGAAGTGCTTGGGTTCTATTCATAGCCCTACTGTTGCCTTGAAAACAAGTCAACTGACTACAAAATTCCATTCCAGCAAGTCTTTTGTATAGTCTTTACTCTTTCTGGTGGGGCTACTAGGTTATTACTAAAACACATTTAAAGAGCATTTTCTGCTAACTGATGACCATTAATAGACCATCTGAATCTCCCCATTTCAAGAGATATTATTCCCCCATTCCCTTTACGGGAGATTTTTAAAAATAGACTGGATGACCAATTCTGGGAGATGTTGTAAGAAGACCTTCCTATTCTAGGAGAGAATACCAGATAGCTGACAGTCCAGCATGGTGGCTAGAGTGCTGGAGTTAGGAAGCCCCAGGTTCAAATCCTGCCTTAAACACTTAAAAGCTGTGTGCTCTAGGCAAGTCACTTAAACCTTTCCTAACTTCAGTTTCCTTGTATGTAAAATGGGGATTAATAATAATAATAATAAATAATATTGATAATGCCTACCTTCAGGATTATTGTGAGAATCAAATGAGATAACATGTAAAGTATTTTGCAAACCTTAGTGTCAGCTATTAAAACTCTTAAATTACTTCTGAGGTCTCCATATTCTATGATTCTTAATGTTCTTAAATTACATAAAGGCTGTTCTCTTATAAGAGCATAGATTTAGAACTAAAAGTGATCTTAGCAGTAATGGATTCCACTGCTTCCCTCATTGTATGGATCAGGGAAGTGAGACCCAGAGAGGTTAAGTAATTTGTGCAGGGTCTCACAGATAATACATGTTTGAGGTAGGATTTAGACCTAAGCCTTCCCAACTGAGTCCAAAACTTATTGCAGTTCAGCAAGCTGCCTTTCACCAAAAAAACAAAACAAAACAAACAAACCCACCCACCCCTCTTTATGGGAATGGGAATTTAAAATCTCCCCTGCCCTTTGGCCCTTTGATAGACTTAAGTGACTCTGAGAACTTTCCTAGATTTGAAAATATACTCTGCCCCCTAAAAGGCTGAATGTGGTCACATGGAGCCTGAAGCAAGAGGCTTGTTTTTCAGGAATGCCCATACCTGGTTGCTTTTTGATTGGTCAGTGGGTCAAGAGGGCTGTGACATTTTCTGAGCCAGGAGAAAGCTATATATACCCTGATGTGACGTTTTGCTTTGGCGCTCACTTTGAGAAAAATTGTGTGATTTGACCAGATGAGACTCTGGGCAGCTGTTGAGCCCCCCATATTGGTGCTTCCCTCTCTGGTAACTGACTATGTATGGATGTAATGGTCAGACAGTTGGAAGCCTGTCTGCTGATGTTTCTCTGTATTTGTTGTCTGCTTGTAACTTGTTTGTATTCTCTGAAGTTTGGGGTGCTGACCTGTTTTCCCTGAACTAGGTAAATGACATATGTTCAATTAAAACAAGATTGTAAACCCATTTTGAGTTGCTTTCCTTTAGAAAAGCAGATCTAGGAACCTGTGCTGGCAACCATCCTGGGTATGCTTGGGTGCTTGCTGCTAGACTCCCCTTCCCCCCACCCCATCCTGGAAAAAAAAACCACAGCCAAAAACATGATGGAAAACAAATACTATTGGTATGTCAGATAGTTTAATTATAGGTATCATGAAAAGGTTTTATTAAATACCTTACTATATGTAGTTCTGTGATGGACATTGCAGAAAGCAGCAGTAAGTATTTTACTAGTAGACTTAGATACTTTCCAGCTGTGTGACCCTGGGTAAGTCAATTGTATTTTATCCTCCAGAAGAGGCAGCTTGGTATAGAGGATGGAATGCTGTTTGTGTAATTATGATGACCTGGTTTTGAATTATGCCTCTATTAAGTACTGGCTGTGTGACCATGGTTATGTCCCTTAACATCTCAGAGATTCAGTTTCCTCATATGTAAAATGGGGAGATAATAGCTATAGTATCCTCATCACAACTATTGTAGCAAATAATATATATCCCAAAAATGTTAGTGTGGTTTTGTGTAATTAAAACTTGATGCCTTTTTTTTTCAAGCTTTAAGCTATAAACTACTAAGACTTTTGGGACACAGTCTGGGTAAAGTATCAAAAGCTTTAAAGTGTTTTATGTCAATTATTGGTAGGAGGAGTGTGGTGATATAGGGATTGTGTCAGGTCAGGGTATCTCTTAACAAGATAATCTAACAGCAATAATCTTAGCAGCATAACAAAGATTTGGGAAGAAAGAAGTTTTTGGTGAAGAAATCAGGATTCAAAGCACACCTACCCCTATAGGCTAAGGAGCCATGACAGTAACTTGTGGATAAATCATTGATTTAGCAGTATTTTCATGCCCAGAGGATTTTTCTTCAATAAAAATCTCTCTTAATCATATTATTTCCTACACTTAGCTGCAAATGCCCCTCTAAGTGAGTGATTTTGTACTTAATCAGTATCCACATTGTTGCTCAATTGTTTCAGTCTTGTACAACTCTTCATGACCCCATCTAGGGTTTTCTTGGCAAAGATACTAGAATAGTTTGCCATTTCCTTCTCTGGCTCATTTTATAGGTTAGGAAACTGAGGCAAAAAGAGTTAAGTGACTTGCCCAGGGTCACACAGTTAGTATATATCTGAAGCTAGATTTGAATTCAAGAAAATCAGTCTTCCTGACTCCAGGCCAGGCACTCTCTCTACTGTACCACTTACCTTCCCAGTATCCAAATTAGGAAAGATGGAGAAAGAGAATTCATGCTCTATGCTTATATACGCAAATGAGATTTGTTAGTGGATATTTTTGACAGTATATTGACACATTGCTTGGCCGTAGATGGAAGATCTGAAAATCTTAGATCTATGCCAGACTCCCTCACAGGGAAGAGACAGCACCAGAGATATTTTCCAATTTTATCTTTTAATATAAAAAGCTCCTATCTCTGATGTGTGTCAGCAAAGTTTTCCTCAGTTTTCATCATTTGCCAGTGGTTCTATGGTAGTGATTGGTGGGGAAGCAAAGCATTATATGTTAATTCCATTCCCAGATCTATGTTGTGGGATCATTAAGCAATGTAATTGGTTGGCAAAGGAATGGAAGTTGACTTATAAAGCTGTTCTCATAGAGACTGGGCTGCTCTCATGGCTTTGGTTAGCGTATGAGAATTTTTTCCATAATTCAGGGGCCCACTCTTTATACTGGTAGTCACTCGCTCAATAAGGAACTTACTGCAAAAAAAAGAAGTGTTATTAAGTTTGCTCCTAAACTGAATTTCTGACTTAAGTCTTAACTGCCCTGAGTCAGTCTTCAAATGCTAAAACATGCTATAGGTGCAGAAAACAGGTTAGTATTCACATTGGGCAATCTATCCAGTACTCCATATTGGGGTGTATTAGATGGGCCACCAGGATGTTACTAATATGTGTATTCATGTATACATTTTCTAGTAAGCAATACCAATTTACACTCACAAAGAAAGGACAACACTTGCATAAAACCTAAATTGTAAACCATATGCACATAAAATAGAGATTTAAGATTTGCAAAACACTTTACAAATATCTCATTTTATGATCAACAACCCTGGGAGATAGGTACTATTATTATCCTCATTTTATAGATGGAGAAACTGGGGTGGATAGCAGTTAAGTGACTTGCCCAGGTCACACAACTGGAAGGTATCTAACTCTGGATGTGAACTTGGTCTTTCTGATTCCAGGTCAAATGCTCTATCCACTGTACCACCTAACTGCCTCTACAGTATGGGAAGGGTCATAGCCTGAATGGAACAGGCATTTTGGAATGAATTTTGGCAGTCCTCTCTTTGCTGTCCCTTAGATGAATACTTAACATTGTTCAGTTTATGTGAGCCCACAATGATAATGACAACTAATGGAAGTTAATTTTGTGTACTCATTGGAATGAAATTATTAAAACATGGCCTATGGGGGCAATAACACCATTATCTCTTGTGCCTTTCTAAAGATCTCTTGGGGATATACTAATTTTAACCCTTTAAGAGTTTTCTGACCAAGAAAGATATTTCCTTTACAGTAATAAAAGCCACTGGTAAGCAGCAAAGGAAAACAGTTCATTTAATATTTAACCCTAATCCTAACTCTAACTCTGACTTGGCTCTAAAAACATTTAGGGTTAGGGTTAAATGTTTGATTGGGAAAGCAGGCCTATCCTACACAGTTAGTGAAAAAGGAATCCTTTAGATGATGTACAGCCATCTTTTTTAGATGCAATATTAAGGCATTGTTGGTTCTTACTGCACAAAGTTGTATCAACCATTTTTTTAAGAGGCATGCTCAGTGAAACAAGGGATGTGAATGAATAAACAGAATAAACTTAAATTACAGCTTTTTAGCAATCACCTTCCTGGGCTGCTCAGTGACCTGGCTCAGCCAAAAAGACTTACCAATCCACTGTCATGGCCCATGATAGTCTCCCATAGTGCCTCATCAGTTAAGCCCTTCTTGTCCTGGATGTCCATGAGCTGACTGACACTGCGATGCAGAGAACCCTGGGAGTAGGTACGACTAATCTGGCCTTGACCTGGGATGTGGAGGACAGACATGCTTCTGTTGCTCCGGATACTCAGGGGAGTCCCTGGCCGGGGTATCTTTGTATCAGCCAATCCCTGGGAAGAAAGTTTCTATTAGTGATACCTTTAAAAAGAAAGCAGCCTCCAAGTATGCCAAGGATCATTTGTTGTTACATCTTGGAACCCTCCTAAAAGGCTTAGAAACTGTAATTCTACTTGCTGTCACTTTGCTTTCTACAGAGGTTAGATAACAAGCTAATGGCCACATTAGAAGCCTGATAAAAGTGTCATTAAGACCCCAGAACACTCATTAAGGGAAACTCCAGCTATTGTTCCCCACAGAGACAAAGGCTTGCTGCATTGCAGGTTTAACAAGGTGATCTCTTTATGCATGTCACCATTGCCAGTTCCCTCTCTGCTTAGAACACTCTTCTCCTTGGGCTGCTAAAGTCCTCGATGATGCCAAGGTTCACAGCATTCTTCCATGCATAGTTGCTGGGTGAGTTCAGCCTTTCCTTCAATTTGTATGAGAGAAAAAATGTCTTTCAGGTTCTAGGACCTATGTGTAAAATATGTTTCCTGTTCCATTTCCCTCTACTCTTTAATGACACAAGGCTCTAAAATAATGCCACATCAGCTTTTGTTTCTAAATAGGCAAAGTCTCTCTAGAATTGGGACCCAGAATGTGTCTTGGAAATTCAACTGTATACTATTTTTATGGGATAAAATTCTTGCTTTGGATCAATCCACGACCAGGCACTATCCTACCTGTCTAGCTTTCTTTCTTTCTTTCTTTCTTTCTTTCTTTCTTTCTTTCTTTCTTTCTTTCTTTCTTTTTTTGCTTTTTGGAGGGGAGGATGGTAGGGCAATTGGGGTTAAGTGACTTGCCCAAGGTCACATGGCTAGTTTTGTATTAAGTGTCTGAGGCCAGATTTGAAATCAAGTCCTCCTGACTCCAGGACCGGTGCTCTATTCACTATGCTACCTAGCCACACCTAGTCTTCTTTCTTATTACTCTGTCAATGAGTTTGCTCTTCCACCAAACTAGATTTCTCACTGTCTTCCTCCTCACCTTATGCCCCCAACACAAGCACATGCCCAGTGCCTTCAAATCTCCATCTCTTTGCTTACAACAAGGTTTTTAGTCAGAAAGAACTGAGTTCAAATCCAACCTCGGATATTTACTAGCCATGTGACCCTGGGCAAGTCATTTAACCCCTACCTCAGTTTCTTCATCTCTAAAATGGTGATAATAATAGTACTTACATCACAGGGTTGTTATAAGGACCAAAAGAACACCTAGCATTCTACCTGGTGCTTAATAAATGTTTATTTCCTTCCTTTTTACAACCTTTTTCCTGTCATTTCTATCTTTTAAATTCCTATGCATGGGGCGGCTAGCTGGCGCAGTGAGTAGAGCGTCGGCCCTGGAGTCAGAAGGACCTGAGTTCGGATCCGGCCTCAGACACTTAATGCACACACAAACAAACAAGCAAAAAAACTAGCCATGTGACCTTGGGCAAGTTACTTAACCCCAACTGCCCTCCAAAAAAAAAAAAAAAAGCAAAAGTAAATTCCTATGCACCCTTTAGAAGCCCCAGTCAAATGCCATTTCCTTCAGGAAAGCCTTTCCTTATGACATGGGTCCACAGTCATACCTCCTTCCCCACTTCCCACTAGCCCTCACATAGCCTTTGTTTCATAAGTTCTTAACACACTCATTATATCATACTGCCTATTATAGTGATCTGTGCTGGTGTATCATCTTCCTATTTGACTGTAATGTCCTTTAAGGTAGGTCCTATTTTTTAAAACTGAATCTCCCCTCAGTGCCTAGCTCAGGGCTCTGTACACAGTAGGTATTTAGCACCTTGGCTATGTGTGGTGGCAAATCCTTTAGGTTAGCTGTCAGAGAGTTTTAGTTACTCTTCACTGTGCAATTAACACACCATGCAAAAGAGTCATGCATACACACCATGGCAATTGTGAAGGCACAGCACACCGATACCTCAAAGTGCATGGTGTAGCTTTTGAGGGTGACATTGCTTGACACATCAGATATATCAGCAACCGAGTCAAACTGAGATTTAAAAATGGGGGGGAGATGTATTAACAATCTGTTTAAAAAGTGACATGATTATATGCTACCCCAACCCCAACCAACCCACCTCCCAGACTTTAATATTCCCCCCCCCCTCCCCCCCGAAATGAATCTAAAAATACCCATGTGGGTCAACTGGAAGGCTTTTGTGATGAAAAACACGTGGCTACTAGAGACTAATTGGTTGGTCTCGAAGGTGAGTTTCACTTGTATTATTTGTTCAGGATTTCAGAGAATGATCGTTCTAAATTCCGACCAGTAATTGTGCTCTGTGTAAAACCTGTACTTACAATTAGCTGCACCGTATGCTGTGTGACCTTGAAGCAGATAATAAAACATGAATGGCTCCCTCAGTCTGGCACCTGTGAGCCTCTCTGCTCAAAAAGTGCTTAAGCAGGGAGAAGGCAGGTGCTCCAAAGGCAGCTAACCTGATCAGGGACTGGGTCACCTGGGAAAGGGAAACATGGGACTTCATAAAGGGGTTAGGACAAAATACAGACATCAGGGAGTTTGAACTAAGGCATGGAGGGTGCGTTCATTTTAGTTGGGGGGGGGTGGGGAGGAGGTTTTTTTTTTTTAATTAAAAAAATGTGTCATTTGGAGGAAACAGCTCAGGAGAGAACACAAGACTAGACAGAGAATTACGGATGCTATAAGTTTAAAGAATGACCTCCCTCAAAACCAAAGAAAAATCACATTGGTTAGTTGGATTGCTGGACAGAGCGCTTGTTTGCATCTTGGAGCTTAGCCTTTGTTTTAGGAAGGATCAGGATAGCACTAAGGTGAACAAAGGCACTTAAGAGTTGGTTCTAATGGGCTGCCTTAGTCTGTGGGTTCACAAAGCCTTTGACAAGCCCTTCCAAGTCAGACACTCTCAGAGGAACTTTCATTTTATGAAAGCCATTTTGTTTAAAGTGATTTTTAAAAGGAGGAGAATGGTAGAAGGCAGATTTTATCAATTGTTTTGGTTATGTTATACCCAAAATTGGGTGCATTCTACACTGATTTGTACCCCAGTATCTTCTGGACTTATCTTAAAGCACAAGTTTGACAATGCTACCCCCTTCTCAAGAAGCTCAATAGATCCCTGTTACCTCTAGGGACATATACAAACTTATTTTTTTAATTTAAAGCTCCAGCTTATCTTTCCAGATTGGCTGTATATTATTATTATTTCCCCTTACATGCTCTTCATTCCACACAAGTGGCCTACATAGTCTCCATATACAATATTCTGTCTCGCACCTCTGTGCCTTTGCATAGGCTGTTCCCTAGTGCCCAGGATCTTCTCTCAAATTGCCACCTTGTAGAACCCTGAGCTCTTTTCAAAGGGCTGGGATCCCTAGCTTGCTAAGGACAATTCAGGCTCAGATGTCACCCCTTATACGAGGCCTTTTTTGATTCCCCCAGTTCTTAGTACTCTCTCACACACAAATACCTTTATTTTATTTACTTATCTGATGTATTGTTTTTCTCTAGAAGAATATAAGCTCTTCGAAGGTAGAGACTTTCACTCTAAGCTCAACACTGTTACCTTGTATCTATATACAAGGTACTTAATAAAATGATTGTTGAATTGAATCAAATCTCCTGGTAAAGTCTATCCCCCAATCAGAACTACTAGTATTAGACATTTCAGTTACTTTCTGGCTATGGCTCCTGGAATGTGACCTGGTCCCTGTCACTACTTCCTTCCCACCATAGCTTAAAATTCAATATGTTGTCAATTGGGTGGAAAACTAAACTTTAGGATTAATTTCCCATCAAGTCATCCTGGCCGGGTCCTTGCTTGGTCCTAAAGATGCCTCTTCTTTTGTCTTTTAGTTGGTCCCATTCTATATTTGTGAAATCCAGAGGTCTCACCATGAACTTTTGCTCTATCTTATCCAAGGACAGGTCTCTATGTCACTTCCTAACTACCATGTTCAAACCAGGCCATCTACACTCAGCCTATCACCATCATATCTCTTCGCCTGAAATCAGGGACTCTGAACCTAGGACAACAGGCTCTCAGGCATGAGCTCTCACTTTGTTTTGCCTGGTGCCAGGCCTTCATGTCATTTCCCAGCAATCATTTTCAATAAACAATTCCCTCTTCTTTTTCAAGTTCCTTTTATGTATTTTTCCCCTAATATATTTTTTTGATAGTGGGGACTGTTTTGCTTATTTGTATTGTGCCTCTGGCACATTGTATGCATGTATATATGTATGTATGTATGATCTACCTTGATCTAGTTATCTTTTACCAGTTCCATTTCTGGGAGACTATCTCCATAGCTGATAGATGGTCAGTTATATTTTCCAAAGACTATATTTTCAAAAATGTATGAAACCAAAAATATAGATTACTTCTACCAATAGAGGACTGAGGGCATATTGTAACATGTGCATTTCTATATTTATGCAGTAGGTATGTGGGCACACTTCCCAAATTCTGAGCTCCTGCTTAACTTTGGCATCCATCCCCTTTAGTTCTAGAGAGGTTTTCAGGAAAGTGATCATGTCAGAGGTGTTGCTTTAAATGGCTAAAGCCATCAGTTGTATGTTTAGCTTATACATTAGAATAGAAGCAAAAGAAAATGAAAAAAGTTATGAATGTGAATATATATCTAGATCCATGATAAGACCTTCTATATCACTTCTTAGGAAAATGAAGGTCTCACTGACAAAAATGAAAGACATGAGGTACATTGGTATCTAAGATGTTTAAAAAAAATCCAATGTTTGGTAGAGCCTCTATGGAGGGTTAATGGGAAAAATATGGATAAGAACAGCACAAAATGAGAAGGCATAGAGGATAAGCCACTTTGGTGGAAAGCCAAGTCAGCAAAATTATGTTTCTAAAAAAGTTGACATGTCCTTTCTAACATAAAGCATCCAGAAGCCTCTGGATGTGATTTACAAAGCAAACAACACTCACTCTCTACAGACTTCCTTGTGGGGGGGGGGGGGGAGAGCAAAACAATGATGTGGGATAGTCCGTTTATTTAAAAATGACAGATTCAAAAGGAACACACCAAAACACTGAACACAGAGTTCATTCCAGGATGGCTCCCCACCCTCCCATCTACACCATTCCATTTGGATACTGGAAACAATAAGACAAGAGAAAATAGAAGTCACGTCAGCACCAGGTATTATGTGAAAATGTATTCTTTTGAATATCTGTCCTTCCAGGGAAGATTCCCAAACTCTGAAACTGTGGAGAATCCATGATTTCATTGGCGTGGATTCCACTGATTACTCCGCCACATCTCTTGCTACGCTGTCTTTGTCAATGTTTCCCTACATAGTCTTCATAAAGTTTCTACCCTAGTTGGGTATGATTGAGACAAGGTTTAGGTGCTATGGATAATTAAACTTAATCAAATGATTAGATCCCTCTTAAGATAAATGTGTTCTCAAATAGCATACTGTGAGAGGGACGATGGCCATGCAGTGCAAAATTATTCCTCCCTTCCTTATTTCTGTGCACTGGACAAATGGCCTCCATTTTTAAAAAGTCCAACTTCCATTTCCCCTCTTGAGACACCTACTCCTCTTCTATCTTCTTGAATCTCTGCCTAGCCATCAATCACTACAGGTACCATTTGAATCTCACACTACCCTTTCACACCCCATTCCTCTCAACGTCCCCAAAAACACTGGATTTAAGACAATGATGTCACACATTGTTTTGGCATTTGGTTTCACTGAAGAATGAATTAGCCTGGGCCTAATCTTCACACTGCTTATGGCATATATGAGGAAAGTAAGAAATGAGAGAAGAAAACGCATTGTTACTTATTCCTTTCTGGGTCTGCAGGACTTGGACCTAGAATCCATTCTTTTGTCTGCTATTGTAACTCAAGAGTGGCAATACCTGAAACAGTCTCATATTTCAATGAATACACAGATTGCTTCATATGCCCAGGAATGCCTAACTCTGGGCCAACACTGAACACCACAAACACCTAGTTCCATATTCCCTATATTTGGCTCCCATCTCAAGGGTCAAGGCATTTTAAGCTATGTTCAATCAATTATATGGGGGCTCAGAACAAATTCATGAACATTTCGAAAACTTCTGATTCTCAAGTTTGCTCCACTCTTCCTCCATCCTTAGCCACACCAGTCACATTCTTGGCAGAGTTCTTTACTTAGACCCTTAATGAATACATTTATGGACACAAGACTCTAAGAAACCTCATGACCCAGGCCAGATGTATGATAGAAAAATGTACAAGACCATACCCCAATGGCACATACCATGTGGTTTTCACCAGGGGGGTAGACACTCAGTGGAGACATCCTCTTCTGAAGTGGCACTAATGGAGGTCTCTCTCTGATGTATGGCTCTTTGTGTATTTTTCTTTGTAGGATCAGAGACAGAAAGATAGCCAGGAGGATCAACCCCAGAGTTGCCATTAATATTATAAACCACAGCTCATTGTAGAACTCAGCATGTTTGGTCCCTGCTCCCATCTTCTCTCCAGGAGTTGTTAGTACTGGGCCTACAAAACCCAGAGAAGGAAAAGGGAAAACATTATTTCAAAAGGCAATTTAGTGATCTATCGTCCTGTTATTCTATAGTAAATTAGAAAGAAGTTGAGAGCCGTTTGTCACATTGTGCTTATTTGCACTTATGCTCAAGGTGGTATAATGGTTCAATATGTTAGTGGGCTGTAATAAAAAGCTTACTGCACTCTAGAGACCATGCTTACAGTCCTGGCATTGCTGTCTGGGCTGGAAATCACCACAGCATTGGCATATCCCAGGGAAAGGGAGGGAGGAGGGATGGAATTAAATAGGGGCTTATCAAAGTAACCTTGAGGATCGGCAATTTCAGAGCTTTGCAAGAGATAGAGAGGCTGCCTCTCCTGCAGCAAGCACTTCTGGTTAAGAATTCTGCCACAAAGACAGGGCAAGAAATAAGCACTGGAAATTCAGGTGTGCCGCACTTTATTCAGAAAACATACTCTAGGAAAATGGTATGTAAACTGATTTCTGGTAAAGCAAATATTATTTCTCCCTCCCCCTTCACCCTCTACTCGGGGGTAGGCTGGTTCCTTCTAGCTCGAGGGCCAACTGCTAAATTTTCAAGGTTAGCATTTACCCCTTGAACTCAGCAACTTCACAAATCAGAACTGGATTTATTTTGTTAATTGTCAAGGCTTAATAAAGTGATGCAGAAAATATTGATAATGCAGGTTAAATTTAAAAGTATGCTGTGCATCTTTGGAAAGTTGGTTGTTAAATATTTACTAGCATACCAATGTCCACTCTCTCCCATTATGAAATCTGCAGTGTAGTAACATAATAATAGGTAAAATTTATATAACACTTTAAAGTTTTTAAAAATTATACACACACATAATATATATGTATGTATATATTATATACACATATATTCATTTCCTGATTTCCCGACTCCAAGCCCATGAGTCTATCCACTGTGCCATATAGTTGCTCAGCATCATGACCATTGGGGCAGTTTAAATGGTCCAGCAGATAGAGCTCTGGGTCTACAGTTAGGAAGACCTGAGTTCAAATCTGCCTCAGATACTTACTAACTGTATAATTCTGTGTAAGACATATAATCTTTGTTTCCTCAAGTATAAATTGAGGATCATGACAGCACCTCTTTCCCAGGGTTGTTGTGAGGATCAAATGAAATAATATTTGTAAAGTACTTAGTACAGTGCTTGGATAGTAGGTGCTTAATGAATGTTTGTTCCCTCCCTTGGATCAGCAATCAGAAATGACTGGGTCTGAATCTAGTCTCAGATGCTTACTAGCCAAACACTGGGCAAATCACAACCTCTGTGAGTCTCACTTTCCTCACTTGTTAATTGAAGATAAACGATACTCTCCAAGGTACTTCACTTCATAGGAGCATAGGATTTTAGAGTTGGGAGGGGCTCCAGAAATCCTCTAGTGGGACTCAGCCCCGAAAAGGAATTCCCAGGAGAACATCCCTGACGAGGGCTCATTTGCCCTCTGCTTTAAGCTTTCCAGTGAGCGGGCAGTCGTTGCCTCTGCCTTTCAGGCCCATTTTACTTCAGGACAGTTTTGTTATGAGGGTTTTCTTAGCATTATCCATTATTCCTAGTCCCACCCTCAAACAGAACAAATCTCATCTAGCTTCTACATGAAAGTCATTCAAATACTTGAACACAGCTAGGATTATGGGACAACTAGTTGGCATAGTAGACTGAATACCAGGCCAGCAGTCAGGAAGACTCATTTTTCTCAGTTCAAATATGGCCTCTGATACTTACTGTCTATGTAATCCTGGGCAAATCACTTAAATGTGTTTGCCTTAGTTTACTTATCTATAAAATGAACTGGAGATGGAAATGGCAAACCACTCCAGTATTTTTGCCAAGAAAATCCTAAAAGGGGTCACAAAGAGTTGGACGTGACTAAATGACTAAACACCAACAGTTATGGCCCTGTGTCTTCTCTTTTTCATCCCCAGTTCCTTCCAGTGATCCTACTATGACATGTACTTAAGGCCCTTCACAATTTAAGTTTTCTCCCACAGGATGCTTTCCAGCTTATAAGTGTTCTTAAACCGTGGTGTCCAAAACCAAACGCAAAATTTCACTCAGTCTGAAGAGGGTAGAGTAGAAAGGGGCACTTACCCCCTCATCCCTAAAAGCTGTTCCTCTCTTAATGCAATCCATTTGGAGAAACCCTTAAGTAAACCACAAAACTAGCCTCACCTCACCCCGTTTCTCCTGATGCTTGGGCCTTCCATCTGGAATGGCCCTGGTTTACTCTTTGTTTTATCTTTTTTGTCCATTGTTGTTTCCATATTGTCTCCTTGACTTGATTTTGAGAACAGGGGCTGTTTTTGCCTTTCTTTATATCCATCCCTAGTGCTAAGCACATAGTAAGCTAATAAAGGCTTAATTGACTCGAAGGCTTATGTCTTCAGACTTTAGTTTCATTCCCTTCAGTGCCATATTCAATAACCAAGATGGGCTGAATGGGAATGGGCTGAATGTCAAGGATTGTCAACTATCGTTTGGCAGCACAGTCACTGCAGAGTGGGCTAAAGCAGGGGAAAGTGTTAGAAGTGATTTAAAAATCCTTGTTGAAGTACCCCCTTAAGCAACAGAACCATAGCTTTTCAGTGCAGGAAAAGAGCCTTAGAGATCTTCTACCAAATGGTTGAGAAAACTGTAGTCACTGGACCAGCTTCATCTGCAGCCCTGAGAAACTGAGCTATATTTTGCAAGTAAATGCCCCTGGTCCACCATAGCCCTTGAAGACTTGGGCAAAGCAGTAACTTGGTTTGGTGTAGACATTAATCAACCAGGACACTTCATGTATGGTCAAGGAAGGAAGTTCTGGTGGTGCTCCATTGGTCTTTCTAGCTCTAGTCTTAGCCCCAGAATAAACACTGGCATGGGGTACTGTTGTTGTTTAATCAATCATGTGACCCTGTATGGTGTTTTCTTGGCAAAGATACTGGAGTGGTTTGCCATATCCTTCTCCAGTGAATTAAGGCAAACAAAAGTTATGTGACTTGCCCAGGGTCACACAGCTAGTAAGTATCTGAGACCAGATTTGAGTTCAGTTCTTCCATCCAGGCTCAGCCCTCTATCCACTGTACTACCTGTTCTCAGCATGGGATACTAGGATCACAGATTCAGAACTAGACTGAAACTTGGAGGTCAGCTAGTTTAATGCTCTCAATTTAATTAACAATCAGGCCCCCTCCTACCTTTCCAGTCTTCTTATACTTTACTCCTTTTGTATTTTGTGATCCAGAAAAACCTGTCTTCCTTCTGCCAGCTCTCTCATCCTGGAGTCAGTGTCTTGATTCCACGATCCCAAGTGCTCTCTTTCTTCCCCTGTCTCTTGGCTTCCCTGGCTTCTCAAAAGCCCCTTTCTGTGGGAAGCCTTTCCTAATCCTCCTCCCTATTAATACCCTTCCACTAAGATTAGCTTCTATGCACACGACAGATACATATACACATCTTGTATATACATCGTTGTTGTTGTTCCTGTTGTCTCTGCTAGCACTTCGTTCAGTGCCTGGGACAGAGTAGGTACTTGTTATTTATTGAATGACTATTTCCATTAAAATGTGAGTTCCCTGAGGAAAGGGACAATGTTTTGTTTAGGTTTTCCTCTTCCCTAGTGCTTAGCACAGGTCATGACAAGATAACTTAATAAATGCTTGTTCATTGGACTGATGAAGATCCAGAGGCCCAGAAAAGAGAAATGATTTGCCCAAGGTCACACAGGTAGTAAACAGCAGAGCCAGAAAGCAAAATCAGACCTTACTATAAATCTAGAGCTCCTTCTACTACCCCATGAAGCCCATAGGAGGATTTTCAAAAGTGTGGAAACCTTTAGAATGGGACATTCCTATAACCTGGAGAAGGAGAAATGCCTTAAAAGTTAAAAAAAAAAACAAAACAACCCTAAGAATTGAAGTGATGGTAGCTAAAAGAAAAAAAAAAGCCCTCTAGGTCCTTGAGACCATGCCTTATATTAATATATTAAACAACATATTCAACTCCTACTACCTGCCAGGCACACTGTTGGGGGCCCTGGAGGTATAAGAACAAATAACGAACCAATCCCTACTCACAAGGAACTTACATTTTAATATGGGAGACAATAAGCATTTATAGAAGTATCTGTACTTATATAAGCACATATATGCAAATAAATAAAGTATATAAATATAATTACTTCAAATAAAAATAATTATTGCTTGTTTGTTACTTTTTTTGAAGGGGGAAATGCAGGGCAATTGGGGTTAAATGACTTGCCCAAGGTCACATCACTGGTAAGTGTTAAGTGGCTGAGGCTAGATTTGAACCCAGGTCCTCCTGACTCCAGGGCCCGTGCTCTATTCACTGCACCACCTAGCCGCCCCCAAAATAATTATTAATAGCTAACATTTATACAGTAACTTCAGTTTTGCAAAGTACTTTATATTTATCTCATATGACAATATGAGATAATAAATATAACGCTTTGAGACAGATCTTATTATTCCCATTTTACAGATCAGGAAGCTGGAACTGATAAAGGTCACACAATAAGGAAGTCATTGAGACAGCCTCTGAATTCAGTTTGAGAATTCAGTTGAATTCTAGTTTAAAAGGCCAGTAGCAGAGTGAACCCCTAGGGTTCCATGGAGCCATATGTCAACCAGGCACTGTCATGTATTTTCTCATATCAGTAGATCCTAGTAGTACAAATTTTATCATGTGAAGGGCTGTGAATTTTACTTTTTTAAAAGAGGTCCTCATTCTTGAAGAGGTTAGGATCCTCTGCCTTCTAGCCTTCGGCACAGTTATGGGCACATTGTGGACACCAATAAATACTGACAGATAGATTTGAACAAACTCTCTGCATATGGCCTCCTCTGTGGTGCTGGGCAGTGGCATTAGTGACCTGTGCCTGATGGCTGTGCCGCTGAGGAAAGCTCATGGGAGTGGCAGAGCTATATGCCTCAGGGAATCCTCAAAGGGGAAAATACTCTCGGAAAAGTCAGAGGGAAATGAAGCCTTAAATTACTTTCTTGCCTAGAGGCCTCCCCCTGGCAAGGGGGAAGAGTCCAGGTAGGACAGTCAAAAAGCTATTACACAAATCAGAAATGAGAAAATGTGATGGGCAGCTATCTCACAATTCCTCCTTCTCTTTGCCTGCCCCTTTGCCATTCTAAGAACCTCCAACTGGAGCCTTTCTCTCCTGATTGAGACTCCCTCCTCAGGTACACCATTTTAGGGAGGTACTTAGCCATGCTTTGCCTCACTCATGAGACTCTAAACAGGGGTGGGGAACCTGTAGTGTCAAGGCCACATGAGGCCTTCTAGGTACTTGGGTGTGGCCTTTTGACTGAGTCCAAGTTTTACAGAACAAATCCTTTAATTAGGGGATTTGTTCTGTGAAGTTTGGATTCAATCAAAGGGCCCCACTTGAGGAGGGCCACATGTGACCTCAATGCAGGTTCACCACCCCTGCATCAAAGATAGACTCTTCTACCTATTCTGGCATGTTGCCTCCAGCTTAGACCTTTCTTCCTCTTTGATGTTTTCTAGTTTCTCTCTAAATGCTGCCATCCTTTATTAAAATGGAAGCTCCTTGAGGTACCCTCTTGCTTACTTTTATTTCAGTTAGCCAGTCAGCAAGTATTTATTGTTTACTGTGTGCCAAGAACCATGCTATATACAGGGAATACAAGTAAAAAGACAGTCTGCTCTCCAGAAAGTCTTCTACTATGGAGGTAAAAGGGAGCTGGAAAGAAGGCAGGGAGGGGGCACAGTACCCACTCACTGCAATGGTTGTAAAGTTCAAAGAACCAGATACAGAGCTGGGAGAGTAAGGAAGAATCAGAGGGATGAGTCTATATTCATATCCCCAGTGTTTGGCAAACAGAAAGTGATTAATAAATGCCTACTCTAACTGTCTGTCTATATAATAGGTTTGGACCCAGCCCATAGCTTGAGGCTCAGCATTCCATTTCCTCCACAAAATTCTCATTTGTAAAGCTGTGGGCCTGGCGCACCTTTGGCCATGTTTATAGCTCTGTGTTGGAGCTGTGACTTTGAATTCAAGGACTAGGGGATGGTCACAGTTGTGATATTGCTATTGCCTTTGCTCCTTTTCAGGTCTTACCACTACTCCACAGTTCTCTCTTTAAATATAAAAGTCTTATTCCCACTAAAGTATAAGTTCTTTGTGTGCATAGACTAAGTCTTATACTTCTTTGTGTCTTTCAGTAATGTCTTGTACACAGTAGGAGTCAATACATATCTCCTGATTGAGAGGTGAATTTGGAAACAATGAGCAGACACTATACAACAGAGTACAAGTCCATATTTACCAAGTCCTATTGAGGTATCATACTGGATCAAAGGTGTCTTAACACTTCCTTCATCTGTAGTGCAAGTCACCTGAAACAAAAAAGCTAAAGAAAAGGGAGAAACAGAGAAAGCATGAGAACTCTTTGGTGATATTGTACCTCCTTTGGCAAGGGCAATTTTATAAGGAGTCATGAAAAAACTTGGACACTGAGCATGACTTTCTTGTGTTTGAGAGGATTCTACTATATCCAAAGATAAGAGTTTGTAGAAATTAAGTCATATCTATGATGATCTTATGGTTTTTGTTTTGTTTTGTTTTTTCTTTAAGTGATGAGTTAAATGAGGCTAGAGGTACAACAAGGTCAGAAGAGAAGCAAAGACTACAGCAGAGATCATATTTTTTTATTTCATTGGTATAGTAACCTTCTGGGGAAGGCCTTCCTCTATCAGTGGAGATTGGCAACTTCTCTGCAACTTAGAGTCTTAGAGAATTGTTTCAGGTCTTAAGAAGTTAAATGACTTTTCCAGGGTCACACAGCTAGTACATGTCAAAGGCAAGGCTTAAACCTAGATCTTTTTCTCTCTTAAGTCATATCTCTATCCACTATAGTATGATGCTTTTTTTCTGCTCTCTACAGAGTTATTAAAAAAAAGCTGCTTAAAATTTGTATGTGTAGATTTCACTACATAATACAGAATTTTAAAACAGACTACAGTGATGGATAGAGCATAGGAATTGGAGTCTGGAAGACTTGAGTTCAAATCCTTCCTTTGATACTTACTATCCATTTGACCCTAGACACATCACTTAACTTCTGTTGGCCTCAGTTTCCCCATCTGTAATATGTAAAAATAATATCCCCTATGTCACAAGATTGTACGGATAAAAAGGGATAACATATGTAAAATGCTTTGGAAAAATTAAGGTGCCATAGAAATACTAGTTAATATCACTGTCATCACCACCATCATCAATTTTAGAGCTCGAGAGTTCCTTAGAAACCATCAGTTCATCAATGTGAGGTCTATATTCAAATATCTGAAGGGTTCTCATGTGGAAGAGGGATCAGACTTATTTTACTTAGCCCCAGAGGACCAAAGTAGAAGGAAGGGAGCAAATAAGCATTTATCAAGTGCCTATAAGATACAAGGCACTAAGCACTTTACATATATTATCTCATTTTATCCTCATAACAACTCTGGGATGTAGATCCTATCATCCTCCCTATTTTATAATTGAGGAAACTGAGGCAAACAGAGGTTAAATGGCTTGCCCAGGTTCACAGAGTAAGTTTCTGAGACCAGAAGGTCACCGCTGGTAGACTGAGACACTTATAAAGGCTAAGAAGAGATATCTATAAGAACTGAGAAAGAGGAAATGAAAACTAACTTCTATCTGCTGTCCTGGGTATATAGAGGCTGGTATCCAAGCCACTGTAGAGTCGCTGGCCTCCATCTGTCAACACGTACTCTTTCAGCTTGCCATTCAGCAGGAAAGTGCCACTCCAGTTGATGTACACCACGGATAAATTGCTGGCCACGGAAAATGGTGCTCTGTACTGAGGGGCTGCCAGGAGAAAGCGACATGTTGAAATACCAGGCGCCCCACTGTGAGGTTTTTGAAAGCAGGCAAGTGACTGATGTCAAGAAAAGGGCCCCTCCCCCCCCACCCCGACCCTGTAGATCATGGTAAAGAATGGGCTTTAGGGTGAAGAGAAGCCCAGAGGGAATATGGAAAAAGTGCTTTCTAAGCAACTCTGCACCTGCTCCCAAAATCGATGCCGAATGGTGTTTTATGAAATAAAACCATTAACATACAATGGTTCTGCTCAGCAACATAACCCTGGGAGCTCATATTTTGTTGCATTTTCCTTCTTTTAACAGGTAAAGTATCCTTAACACTATTAACTACAGTAGATAGCTATTTTTCATATCAGATCAATATTTATTGCAATGAAGCCCCAAGGACTAGATGAAGTTAATATATTTTTTTTTCCCTCCAAACCAAAGTGCTTAGAACAGTGAATTATGTCCTTTTGGTACCCATTCATTTTTAAAGCTTTTTCTTGAACCATTAGTTTGTTTTCAAAGATAGTTAAAAAGCCTTGCAAACAGCAATTCCAGTATCATAACTCATTGCCCTGACTAATCAATCAATAGCGTAGTACATTAGTATATAATCAAGCTCAGGTCTCCTAAATACTACATCAGAGATAGGAGAGACTCTGGGAAAGTTACACACACGAGTTTGCCATTGTTCAGCATCATATGAAAGCAGAAAAATGTCTAGAGAGCTCTGGTCTGGCTTTTAACAAGTGTCTCCAAACAATTCAAGGGGGAGTTTTGTAGGTATCAAGGAACCTGGAGAGATTCCAACTAAACATCTTGTTCCAAAGGGAGAACAATCTATTGGGAATCTCAAAGAACTATCTGCAGATGGAACTGGTTTCTACGGAATGAAATACTGATCAGGCTATAGATACTTTTCTCTTTTTTTTCCCCTTTCCTTTCCCTCCCCTTCCTTTTCCCTTTCCATTCCTTTCTTTCCTTTCTTCTTTCCTTCCTCTTCATTCATTCTTTCAAAAATTGGCTCATCTACTGCTTTCATTGAAAAATACAATGGAATAAAGAATACACTGTGCAAGTGTTACTGGTAAGTAACCTGTGACTAAAGAATGATCTGCTTCTCTGCTTCCTATAATAGATCATGTCTATATAACATTTTGTATTTACAAAGTATTTTAGAAGCCTCATCCAATTTGATCCTTGCAGTAATCCTGTGACCTTTTCAGTCATGCCCCAGAAACCTCTTCATCCTGGAAAATCACTCCAGCCTTGAAATTTGTACATTGGAAGTACCCTTATTCCTTTGGCAGCTTCTCCCTCTGATTTGGATGGCTCCTCCCAGAACCTCCATTTAAGGAGGGCACCTAAGAGAAGCATTTCTACTTTTTCTTCAGACCGCACTCTGGACTTTCTCTACCTTGTCCTCTGCCCAGTCTCCTTCTATTAGAATGTAAATTCCTCGAGCACAGGGACTGTCTTTCTGTCTGTATTTGCATTCCCAGCACTTAGCATGGAGCCTGCCATATAGTAATATGCTTAATAAATGCTTGTTGATTGTTGAGGTAAGTGCTTTGAATATGTCTAACCCTAGTACATGGATGAGGACCCCGAGGCTTAGAGAAGTTTTAGTGACTTGCCCACAGTCACATAGCTAATTTATGGTGGTACTAGGGGTTAGTACTCTTTCTCCTAGGCCATATCCTCTCTGTGAAAGCTAGCAAGATATTTGCATGAGAACTTTGGTCACTGAGCACAAATGCCATCAATATTACCACTAGAGTCCTTATTTACATGTCTCATCATGACCTGAAGGTGATGTTGGGCCTTTGGACTAGCCAGTCTATAAGTCTTTATGAGTTGGTTACTATATGTCAGACACTATACTAAGACCTGAAAATACTGATAATTATTAAAGATCATATTTTTGACCAAAGTCTGAATTAACCAAATACACTGCTTTGCCTTACTTTAAAAAAATGCCCCTTTTTGTGTCAGCAACTCCAGAGACCAGATAAGGTTGAAAGTGGGGTCTCCCCTTATCTTGGGACATACTCCTTGTGGGAGGAGCCAAACAAACAGCTTCTTTGTTCTCTGAGTAAACTCAGAGAATATTTCTTCCCCCAGACAGGGCTAACTTGGGAGCATTTTTTATTCTAAGAATAAGACTCTGAACCTAAGATACTATCTTGAAAAATGGGACCTTTTCTTATCTAAATATTTTGTGGGGCATGTATTATGTTATGGCATATTAATGATAAAGAAAACACAGATGTTCTAGGTTAACAAGTCATCAATTCCTTGTAATCATAATTTTTACCCTGAATTGGGATAGTTCTGAAACGTAGTTAAGTGTTCTAATATCTCTGTTCATCAGTTAGAAATTAACTTCTAACTCCTTGTACAAGTTTGCTAGCCTTGAGGGAATAAATGCTGAAACTGTATATTACTATTTGTGTCCTTTAACCAAACTTTTAAAAGGTTGACAATACAAAGAAAGGTCAAAACATGGTTCTTGCCCTCATGGAATTCACATTCTAATAATAGGTGTTGGGATTAACATGCAAATAATATAAAACAAATAGAGAGTAAATGGGCTGGGAATATCAGAGGGGAGTTACTTGCAGTAGGAAGAAAGGGGAAAGGCCTCATTCAGAAGGTAGGATTTGATCTGAGTCTTAAAAAACAAAACAAAACAAAACAAAACAAAAAATGATAAGAGTTGAGGAGGGAGAACATTCCCAGCCAACACAGACTCTGGAATCTTCTGAAAAGATTTTATATATGAGGCCAAAAATAAAACATTGTCCAAGGACCAACTTTTCAAAATTCTGACTAGCTCATGACCAAAAAGTTGGCAAACAGAAGATGACAGTTTTTTTTTTTTGTTTTTTGTTTTATTGTTTTTTATCCATAATAACCAAAGATGCTAAATTCTTTGGTGTGGAGGGGTTTGAATCTATGATGGGAGGGAGAATGCCAAGTCTTTTGAAATTTTGAAGTATTAAAAGCCCCATCACAACCTTTTAAAATTTAAAATGTTTTCACTAATTTTAATTTTTATAGTTTGGACCTTGAATGAAAGGCTATATCTGTGGCCTCATTTGTCCATTTCACTCTAATATTTCTTAGTACCACACAAATGAGAGGCAGGGCTGGGTAGTGGGCAGAGCCTGAGAACTGACCTTGGCATCAGAAGACCTTGACTTAACTGACAGAAACTATCTATGGGTCCACGTGCAAGTTACCAAACCTCTCAAGGCTTTCAGCAACTCTCTATGAAAATGAGTCATGAAGAGCTCTCCCCTGCATTGGTGAAGGGATATTCTATAGTAGGCATTCCTAACACTGTTGAAATCATAGATCTCAGACCTTCTTTCAACCCTTTCCCTATAAAATTTCTCCCAAACCAACAATTATTCAAACAAATTATGCATAGTCTAAAGCAAAGGATGGGATTATTATTTAGCTTACAGGTTTAGAGGACCAGACACAAGAGAAAGAACGATTGAGCTATAACCAAAAGAGCCAGAAAAGAAATCTTCCCCCAGAGAACTCCAACCAAAAGTAATTAGAGAGGAATGTAAACTTGGTATTATCCAGGTATAGACTCCTCCTCCCAGAATCCTTTGTTTCCTGAATAAAAGGCTTGATGGGGAGGGAGGATTTAAAAAACAAAACAAAACAGAGAGATTAACCAGGGATCTTCCACCTGTTACAGCTCTACTTCTGGCTAATTTCTATAAAAAGGAAAACTAACAAATTAACTAAATAGGTACTTTATTATTTTTTTCTGACTTTTTTTTTTAAATTAAACAAATGCTTTATTAACTTCTGGTTTACATCATTCATTTCCACCAGATTATGAGTTACATTTTCCCCCCATTTTTTCCCTACCCACCACCCCAGAATAGCAGTCCCATTAGATATCCACTCATCCAATCTGCTCTCTCCCATATCTTCTCCCATACCCCCTTCGACTTTGCCATTAGGGCAAGGTGACTCTCTGAGCCCCACTGCGTGGACATCTTATGAAACATTTAATTTTAAAACTTCGATTTTCAGATCGATTCCCTTTCTCCCCTGTCACCCACTCCCTCTGAGAAGATAAGCAATTCAGTATGTGTTGTACATGTATAGCTATGCAAAACATTACCATAGTAGAGATATTGTAAAAGACTGCTTATATTTCCCTCCCACCCGTCTCACCTCCCACCTGGTCCATTCCCTACCTTGATCCTGTCCCTCTTTGATAGTGGGTACTTCCAACCTCCCCTCCCCCCAGAATGCCCTCCCCTCCATCATCCCCCCTCTCATCCCCCTTTCCCCTACTCAGGAGAGTGAGTGAGGGTAAGATGTTCCATTTAGTATGTATGTGATTCTCTCCTTGAGCCAACTTCAATGAGAATATACTTTTGCCTTTTTGCCTTCCTGTTCTTCCCCTCCCCTGCAACTACTTCCCCTTGCCTCTTCTACATGAGATAGTTTACCCTACCCTGTCTCTCTCCATCTCCTCTTGCCATTTTCCTCTCTCACCTCTTGACTTCACCCCTTAAGAATCATCCCTTCCTTGGGGTGGCTAGGTGGTGCAGCAAGCAGAGCGCCGGCCCTGGAGCCAGAAGCACCCGAGCTCGGATCCGGCCCCAGACACCCAACACACAAACAAAAACCCAGCTGCGTGACCCCGGGCAAATCACCCAACCCCAATTGCCCTCCAAAAAAAAAAATAATAATCATCCCTTCCCATCAAATTCAACCTGTGCCCTCTATCCATGTATAACTGTGAACATATGCCATGTACCCTTCTTCAATTATTTTCATAATGAGAAAGGTTTCATCAAACACAGTTATTGTTTTTCCATGTAGGAATGTAAATAGTCCAACTTTGATAAGTTCCTTTTGATTTCTTTTCCTTGATTACCTTCTCAAGCATCTCTTGCTTCTTGTGTCTGAACATCAAATTTTCTATTCAACTCTGGTTTTTTCATCAAGAATGCTTGAAAGTCCTCTATTCTGCTGAATGACCATATTTTCCCCTGAAATAAGATACTCAGTTTTGCTGGGTAGGTGACCCTTGGCTTCAATCCAAGCTCTTTTTCCCTCTGGAATATCATATTCCATGCCCTTTGATCCCTCAGTGTAGAAGCTGCCAGGTCCTGGGCTATTCTGATTGTGTTTCCACAATATTGAAATTGTTTCTTCCTGGATACTTGGAGTATTTTCTCCTTGATCTGGGAGTTCTGGAGCCTGGCTATAATATTCCTGGGAGTTTTCTTTTGGGGATCTTTTTCAGGAGGTGATAGGTGGATTCTTTCAACCTCTATTTTCCCCACTGGGTCTAAAACATCAGGGCAATTTTCCCTGAGAATTTCTTTAAGGATAATTTCTAGGTTCTTTCTTTGATCATGACTTTCAGGTAGTCCAATAATTTTTAAATTATCTCTCCTGGATCTATTTTCCAGGTCAGTGGTTTTTCCCATGAGATATTTCACATTGCCTTCTATTCTTTCATTTGTTTGGATCTGTTTAATAGTATCTTGATTTCTCATAAAGTCACTAGCTTCCATTTGCTCCAGTCTAACTCTGAAGGCATGAATCTCCTCAGTGAGCTTTTGAGATTCTCTTTCCATTTGGCAAATTCCACTTTTTAAGGCATTCTTCTCCTCATTGCCTTTCTGAGCCTCTTTTGCCATTTGGGTTAGTCTTTTTTTTAAGGTGTTATTTTCCTCAGTCAGGGTGTTGACTGTCATTTCATACTTTTCTTGCATCTTTTTCATTTCTCTTCCCAAATTTTCCCCCACTTCTCTTATCTGCTGCTTAAGGTCCTCTATGGCCTGTAGCCAGCTTGTATTTTCATTTGGGGCTTTTGGTGCAGGAGTTCTGACCTCACAGTCCTCCTCCATGCTTTGAGCCTCTTTGCCCCTAAAATAGGAGTCCAATGTTGAACTTTTCTGTTTATTTTGTTTCATTTGCCTAGGCATGTTGCCACTTAATTACTTGATTTGGGGGCTTGTTGCCACAGTAGGACTCTGCCACCAGACAGGGGAGCTTCCGCCCAAACGTGGGGTCTTCACAACTTCTGCCAGTTGTGTGGCCTCTGAAAAGCCTCCACCCACTCTGGCAAGTTGGATACCCACCCCAAACTTCCCCCCCAGACCACAATCCAGATCCAGGCAGTTTAAAGCAAGAGCGATTAACCCCCAGACTGATTGCTGGATCTTCCTACAGTTCGCAGACCAGGAGCTAGAGCCACTACTGATGCTGCAAAATGGCTTCTGAGCTGCAGTTTCTTCAGCAGCTTTTCGCCCCCAGGGGAGGCAGCCATGCGTTCCCCAAATAGTGGTCCCAAAGTCCATAGGGCACTAACCTCTCACTTTGTCCTAGGCATATCAGTGCTGATAATTCTGGAATCGCCACAATTGCTGGTGTTCTGGGGTCCCTCCAGCAGGCTGAAGGCCCGGCCGCCCTGGGGCTAAAACCTCAGACCTGGGCTCTGCTCTGTGCACTGTGCTGTCGGTTCCCAGTGCACTGTGCTGCCTACTCTCAGAGCACTGTGCTGGCCGCTCCCTGCAGGGCTGCTGGGCTGTCCTCAGCAGGAGGTTAGCTTCTCTGTGCAGTTCTTTGGGTGCTGTGGCTCCAGGAGTTGTTCAGAGTCCCCTTTCACATTGTTTGAAATTTGTGTGGGGCAGAACACATTGGAAATGGTGTTTCTACTCTGCCATCTTGGCTCTGCCCCTGTCCTAAATAGGTACCTTAATAATTTGATTATCTCTTAACCTAGCCTAGCCCAGCTTTGTTTTTGGACTAGCCAGTCTATAAGTACTTAGGAGGTGTTTACTATATGCCAGATCCTGTGCTAAATAGCCCATGGCTACTCCCCACCCCCCTTTATCCCACCCTTAATCCCATTCTCTTGGTTCCTGGGAATCTGACCTCTAGTCACCCCAGTCCCATCAAGATCCTCCTTAGACTCCACAAGACCCTCCCTAAGGCCCTTGTCAATACAAGGGTCACACATGCTTACCCTCCTTAAGAGTCTACCCAATATGGTGAATCTTTAATAAACTTTGCTTTTCTTTGGCTGTGGAAAAACAAATTGATTATTATGCATAACTCATTATTATTTGAAGGAAGATCCAATGTTTGGCTTCTCAATATCATAGGATATCTCCAGTTCTTTCAAGAAATGTAGAATTGTATCAATTACTAAACAAAATCAAATTTAATTCACTTTAATTTTTAGAAGTTACTTCCCTATACCATTTTTTGGTGGGGGGAAGTGGGTAGGTGATAAAAGCAAACCACAGTGTGTTACCACCAGCAAAATCTTAGGGATCAGTGTTATTGGCATTATGGATGTCAATACTGAAAGATGATGGCACTTGGACCTCACTGTTAATTTAAGATGCTGTGTAACAGCAATGCTTCTAGAAAGCCAAACATAATATTAATTATTTATGCATGAGTAATGTGATGTTAATGATAGCTGAGTCTTATTTAAAACAAATGATTAGCCATGGTAATGATAATATCAATAATAACAATAATAGAGTTTACATAATGCTTCACAGTTTCTACAAAGCTTTATAAATATGACCTCATTTAATCCTCACAACAATACTGAGAAGCAGGTCTTATTATTATTATTATTATTATTATTATTCCATTTTACAGATGAGGGAAATGAGACAAAGTAAATTGACTTGTCCAAGGTCACAAAGCTAAGAAGTGTTTGAGACTGCATTTGAACTCAGGCCTTCCTAACTCCAGGTTACTATGCCACCCAGTTTCCAAGAGAAATATAACTAGAATTCCATTTCTTAAATCTGCTAATTGTTCATTATTTTACAGACAATAGTCAACATTTTCTCTAGTTGTAACATATCTGTGCTATCTCTAACCGTCATATGATTAAAAATTAATTGGAAATACTGAATATTAAGTAGATGGTAAAGCTTGGAAATTGTTGACATAGGGGTTGCCAGTGGGGAATAGCTGGGTATCAAAAAGACTAACAGCAGAGAGGCCCTTCCCCTTTGCTTTTTACCTCTCTTCCTCCCCGAGCTTGGGCCCATGTAGAACCTATCAAGGCTGTTTAACTGTTCACATGGCTTGAATGAGGTGGGACTCACCAATGATTTTCTGTTTGGGGAGATGGTGGATCAACATCCCTTGCTATCTGCTCAGCCTTTACCTCCCAAGGTCCTTCCATCTTTTTTGCCTCTAAGACTTAAAGACCCCTGGCACTGCCATTTGACCTACTTACATAACCTAATACCCTCTGGATCCTGCTATCTGCCCCTCCTTCAACCCTTAGGACTTCTGGCCTTTCCCATCCCCTCTGCAGCTAAACCTTCTTTTATGTGTTGTTACCCCCAATTAGACTGTGAACTTTTGGGGAGTGGAAGCTATCTAGTCTTTTTTAACAAGTGCTTAATAAATGCTATTCATTCATTCATTCACTTCCTACTCACCTTCTTTTTCAGTGGTGAAGCTGATCCATTCTGAAGCAGTGCTACCCACTAAGTTGTATGCCACCACCCTCAGCTTATAGCTGGTATAGGGCTGTAGATCCCCAATGCTGGCACTCTGACTTTGTCCAGTGTACTTGATTTCTGTTGGCCCAGGAGTACAGGGCATTTCTGTAGGCATAGGGCATGGAATATAGAGTTCCAACTCATAACTAGAATGAAGAATGAAGATGACATTGAAACATCTCTTGTGATGAATCTAACTTTAAATTCCATAAAACATAAAGTTTTTATTTAAAAACATTTCATTCTGATTAAAGCACAAGCTCTTTGAGAAGTCATTTCTGAGCAACTTGCTTATAAAACTTCTTTATCCTAAGCAATGAAGGCTGGAGGGAAACTTCAATTGTTGTAAAGGTGATAACAGAAAACACTGTCTTTCAAAAACCTCCAATAGACAGAAACACCAATTTGGTATTTGAATCCAGGTTTTCCTTACTCTAAATTCAGTATTCCATCCACCTTGCCATGATGCCTCAAAGAAAAGGTTCCAGTTACGGAAATTCCCAGGCAGAATTCCATCCAAATATGAACTAAGAATGACCTTGCATTGTTTTTTTTTTTAAATTAAATTTTAGGTTTATTTTTAGTTTACATCATTCATTTCCACAAGATTTTGAGTTACAAATTTTCTCCCCATCTTCCCCCTATCCTTCACCCAAAAAGAGCAATCCCACTAGAGACCCCCTCCCCCAATCTGCTCTCTCCTATATCCTCCCCCATTTCCCCTCTGACTTTCTGGTAGGACAAGATGGATCTCCACACCCCAGTACCTATATATATTATTTCCCAGTTGCATGTAAGAAAATAATATTATATATATGAAAATTTGATTTTAAAACTTTGAATTCCAGATTCTTTCCCTTCCTCCCTTGTCACCCACCCTTACTGGGAAGATAAGCAATTCAAAACAGGTTGTTCATGTATAGTTACATAAAACATTTCCATAGTGGATATATTCTGATAGACTATGTTTTCCTCCATCCTATCCTGCCCCCCACTTGTTCTATTCTCTACTTTGACCCTGTCACTTTTCAAAAGTGTGTGCTTTTAACTACCCTCCCCTCCCTTCCATCATCCCCCTCTCATCCCTTTCCCCCCTATTCTCCTGTAGGGCAAGATACCCTATTTAGTGTGTATGTCATTCCCTCCCTAAGCTAAATTGAATGAGAGTAAGGTTGACCTATTCCCTTTTGCCTTCCTGTTTTTCCTCTCCATTGTAACACTTTTCCCTTGCCTTTTCTATATGAGATAATTTACCCCATTCTGTCTCTCCCCATCTCCTCTCATTATATTCCTCTCTCACCTCTCAATTTCACCTTTTCATTATAATTCCTTCCTATTCAATTGGTCCTGTGCCCTCTATATATGTATACCTGTATACATATATACACACACTCACATATGTATTCGTATGCCCATATAACCTACTATATAGACATATATGTATGTATACATACATACATACACATGTGTGTATGTATACATACATACATACACATATGTGTATGTATACATATACATACATACACATATGTGTATGTATACATACATACATAATATACATATACACATATATGTATGTATACATACATAGATATAGATATATAGATATAGATATACACACACATTTCTATTCCCTTCACCTATTCTCATACTGAGAAAAGTTTCATAAGTTACAATTATTGTTTTTTCATATAGGAATGTAAATAGTTCAACTCTGATAAGTTCCTCATAATTTCTTTTCCCTGTTTACTTTCTCATTCTTCTCTTGCTTCTGTATCTGAATGTCAAATTTTCTATTCAACTGTGGTTTTTTTCATCAAGAATGCTTGAAAGTCCTCTATTTCATTGAATTACAATATTTTCCCCTGAAACATGATACTCAGTTTTGCTGGGTAAGTGATTCTTGGTTTTAATCCCAGCTCCTTTGACCTCTGGAATATCATATCCCAAGCCCTTTGATCCCTAAGCACAGAATATGACAGATCCTGTGTCATCCTGATTGTGTTTCCACAATATTCAAATTGTTTCTTCCTGGCTGCTTGTAATATTTTCTCCTTGATCTGGGAACTCCAGAACCTGGCTATAATATTCCTAGGAATTTTCTTTTTGGTATCTTTTTTCAAGAGGTGATTGGTGGATTCTTTCAACCTCTATTTTGCCCTCTGGTGCTAAAACATCAGGGCAATTTTCCTTGAGAATTTCTTGAAGGGTGATTTCTAGGTTCTTTCTTTGATCATGGCTTTCAGGTAGTCCAGTAATTTTTAAATTATCTCTCCTGGATCTATTTTCCAGGTCAGTGGTTTTTCCAATGACATATTTCACATTGCCTTCTATTTTTTCATTTGTTTGGATCTGTTTAATAATATCTTGATTTCTCATAAAGTCACTAGCTTCCATTTGCTCCAGTCTAACTCTGAAGGAAGGATTCTCTTCAGTGAGCTTTTGAGATTCTTTTTCCATCAGGCAAATTTGGCTTTTTAAGGCTTTCTTCTCCTCATTGGCTTTTTGGACCTCTTTTACCATTTGAGTTAGTCTATTTTTTTTTTCTTCTGGAGGGCAATTGGGTTTATATGACTTGCCCAAAATCACATGGCTAGTAAGTATATCAAGTATCTGAGCCCAGATTTGAACTCAGGTCCTCCTGACTCCAGGGATGGTGCTCTATTCACTGTGCCACCTAGCTGCCCTTTTTTTTAATTTTGGAGGGCAACTGAATTAAGTGACTTACCCAATGTCACACAGCTAGGTTTTGTGTTAAGTGTCTCAGGCCAGATTTGAACTTATGTCCTCCTGACTCCAGGGACAGTGCTCTATTCACTGTGCCACATAGCCACCCCCAAGTCTATCTTTTAGTTATTTTCTTCAGTCAGGTTATTGACTCACTTTTCATGATTTTCTTGCATCATTCTCATTTCTCTTCCCCAATTTTTCCTCCACTTCTTTTATTTGGTTTTCAAAATCTTTCTTAAGCTCATCTATGGCCTGTAGCCAGTTCATATTTTTCTCTGAAACTTTTGATGCAGGAGTTCTGACTTTGTTGTCTTCTTGTCATTCCAGACTTTGATCCTTTTTGTCCCCCAAAAAGGAATCTAAAGTTGTATTGCTATCCTTTCTTTGCTTCCTTTGTTTGCTCATGTTGCTACTCAATTACTTGACTTTTGATCTTTTTGCCACAGTAGAACTCTGCTTCCAGAGAGGACAGCTTTGTCCCAAATGGCTGGGGTTTTTGCAGCTTCCAAAGCTATTAGTTGGCTGCCCTCTCTGAAGCCTCCACAGGCTCTGACACCTGGTCACACATCCAGGGCCTCCACCCAAGGCAGCAGTCCAGATCCAAGCAGGTTAAAGCAAGAGTGATTACCCCCTCAGACTGGTTGCTTGGTCCCTCTACAATCTGCAGGCTAGGAGCTCTGAAGCAGTCACATAGCAGTGGCTACATGGCCACCATGCCTCAGACACTTCTCCCTCCAGGGTCAGAGGCTGGACCACATTCTCAGTCCCCCTATTCCCAAAGTCCACACCCAACTCTTACTTTGTCTTTGGCATTTATGGGTTGACAATTCTGGAAACTGCCACACCTGCTGATGATCCAATCTCCCAAAGTCTCTCCAGTCATGGCTGGTCAGGACTGCCCTGAGGCTAAAACCATGGGCTCACACAGGGCAGGGCTCTGTTCCCAGTGTGCTGCAATGGACCCTTTCTGCTGGCCTGCCTGGCTGCCTTCAGTGGGAGATTTGTTTCTCCCTGTCACTTTGTGGGTTATGTACTCTAAATTTTGTTTAGAGTCATATTTTATAGGTATTTGAGGTGCTTATGGGGGGAGCGCATGGAATTTTCCTGCTTCTACGCTGCCATCTTGGCTCCATGCCCTGCCTCTCCCTACCTCCCTGATTTGTTTCTAAGATGTGGTGAGATTGAATTTATTCAAAGTGGTATGGACACAGAATTAACTCTTATCCTCTTTTCCCCTTTCCCTCCATTCCTTCTCTGTTCCTGTTCCTTCCTCTTCATTCCCTTTTCCCTTCCTCTTTCATTTTCCCTAGGAGAGGGTTGAACATAAAATCCATAATATTCAAAAGATATTTTCAAAATAGTAAACATTTCCCTTTTGATTGGAAAAGAATGATCATAGTGTACTCCCTGGCATCATGGATATGTTCATTTCTAAATCTTAAATTTTTCTTATTTCTAGGGGGCATCAGGAGAAGAATAAAGAAGAAAAGCAAATTAATTGGCTCATACTCATCAGACAATACAGGATACTTTCAAGTGCACTGCTTTGTGAGGAAAAAAAATTATTTGGACAGTGTTTGATAACAAGTTGACCTAAATCTCAGAGGAACAGAGGCTGTGGAGATGGCCTGAGAAATAACTTTCAGAGAAGTATGGTAGATTAGAAAGAAACATGTTAATTGAGATTTATGAATGATTTAAAGGATTGAATTAAATTGATAATATTTTAAAATCAGAGAGAAAGGTAATGAACTGTATCTAAATATCTTCTTTAAAGGAATGATGTGTACACAATAATTTTTAAACATATTTAGTAATGATGTGGTCAGTTGTTTTAATAAAGAATATGTTTTATAAATTAGATTTATATGAACTGACACAAAATGAAGTAAATAGAACTAGGAAAATGATGTACAGAATGACTACAATAATGTCAAGGGAAAGAACTACAACAAATTAATTGAAACTGAAAAATGTGAAATTATAATAACTTTGCTTGGACCCAAAGAAGAAATATAAGGAGACATCTTTGCCCGCTCCTTTGTAGAAGTGCAAGGGTCTATGAAAGTAGAATACTGAATATAAATCAAATTTTTTGACATATTGGTTAGCTTTTGAGGATGTTTTTATTCCTCTTTTCCCCCCTTTATTACAAAGAAAAACCCTTTGGGAAGAATAAAAAAGCAGGGAGTATAAATGAGAAATGTGGTTGATTTAAAAGCAAAAGATACTAACAAAATTCAATTTTTAAAAAGTGTGAGTTGGAAATTATGATAATTTATATTTCAGTTTGCCATACTTCTACCACATATCTATTACTGATAACATCAATCCCACCAAATATTATAATAATTATATGAGATAATCAATATACGGACTTCATAAATCTTCAGTCTCTATAAAAATATAAGCTAAATTTATCCCTCAATACTTAATTGGATTTATGATCTGATCAATCTCTATTTTCTTACCAGTGGTCCTTCTGTGCAAATCTTAGTCATATTTAGGCCTTGCCTCAACAACAAAAAGAAGGAAGATGGAAAAGATCTGCAAATATTTTTGTAACAAATTATCTTTATTGCCAAAAAAGTGAAATTACTACATTTGAATTCTAAAATCACAAATCCAAATGTGACTGGGGACAGGTAATAGAAATGACACTAAAGAGAACATAGATGATAAATGCAATTGAATTAGATCAATTGTGCACTGAGGAGATTCATGATGGAGGAAGCAAGATTGTGAGGGTACTGGGGAATTAAATCACTATCACTCTGAAGAAGAAGATTCCAGTCTGTGGGTGAAAAGTCCTCACTTATACTGAAAAAAGGTGACTGAGAGAACATCAAAAGTGACTGTCCTATATTCCTAGATTTCTGCATATAATGACATTTTATGAGGATCCTACACATAGAAACATTGAAAGCATACTCAATAAGAATAGGCAGGTTTCTGTAAGTGATACTTCATGACAGATCACATTTTCCTCATTGCAAAATTGCATATAGTTGAAAAAATTTCCATTACACCGGCTGTTAGTGAATTATAAAAAAGCAGCAGAATACCACCTTAAAGTCTCTTTTCCAACAAAGTGTCTCCCAGGAATATATAACAATTAAATAATACTTCTTGGAAGATACTAGAAAAGAGATAAGCTTATTAGCAGATGCTCTGATCATTATTATGAGTCAGGGAATACAATAGAGAAATGCATGATTATCAAAAGCATTTGCCACCGTGATGGAAGAGATCCAGTGCAGAGTCCAAAGTGAAGATGTATTCCCTATAAATGGTGCTTATTGATGATAGTTGCATTGTCATAGAGCACTGGACCTGAGTTCAAATCTGGCCTCAGACACTTACTAGATTTGTGACCCTGGAAAAGCCTCAGTTTCCTCAACTGTTAAATAGGGATCATAATTAGCACCTATCTTTCAGGGTTGTTGTGAGGATTAAATGAGATAATATTTGTGAAACATTTAACGTGATGCCTGGCACATAATAGGCATGATATAAATGCTTATTTCCTTTCTTCCTTCTTTGGAACATTGATTCATAATTAACGAAAAGAATTGGCCAACCTATTAACATAGTCAAAAACTAAGAAGATGAAGGATGCCTATTGTTGAGACTATGACAAGTAATTAGATGGAGGACATATAATTGGGTCCAGAATTAAATAGGAAGAAGAGAGGCCTAGATTATCTAATGGAAATTGCAAAGCTTCTGTACTTCTCCATAAAGCAAAAATTCATTTTTTAATATCAAAATTCTACTACTGTTATTGTTTGACTAAAAGTCACAGAACAGTACAATATGTGAAAAATTAAAATGGAATGTCACTCAGAGGAAAATGGAGAAATATATGATGGGTGTGAACATGTTTCTGCACTAGGATGGAGGGCGGGAGTGAAAATCTCATCAAATAAATGTATTTTCAAGGAAGATGATGAGCAGGTTATATGTGACTAGAACAATGGGTAAACAACAGAAGGCCTCTTGACAGCCTCTTGATGTCATGAGAGCGTGCAAAAGGCCTCTACCGTGTTGAGTGGACACCCTGGGATGAACTTGTTTGAGGAAAAGCACAAGAGTTATACAGGTTGAATAGGCATATAGTTGTAATATCTGTTGCCGGAGGAGGCTACCATATCAATAAGATCACAGATCTGTTTGAAAATTTGAAAATATAATGACCATCATAATATATTTTTGTCCTTTTGTGTGGTGAAAACCTCTTTAATGTTGAATCTGCTGGGAGACAATGGTAACTTTGGCTGTAAAAGGAAGAAAAATGGTCACTGGTGATGGATCCAGTGGGGAGATTCCACTTCTACCATACTTAACCTAAGAAAGAAGTCAACTTCCCTACAATCTCTGATTCCCTTTCACTTTGTATGCATGAGAGAGTGTTTCCTTTTTTTCCCCTCCAAAAGGCTTTGCCAGTGGTCTATTCATAGAAGAGAATGTGGCTTAATGAATCATAAAATAAGGGAATTGGGCCAGATGATTTCTAAGGTTTCTAAGTTGACATTCTACGACCTTAAGAACTCATAAACTGGTGACTTTGATGAGTAGTTAACTAGTCTTTGCTTTAAAGGTCTCCAATGTGGGGAACCCACCAACTCCACAGGTAAACAATTATTTTTCTAGATAAATCTAGTTAGTTCTTAAGGACTTTTTCTATGATATCAAGGTTAAATTTTCCTCTTTGAAATTCCCACCCCTTGCCCCTAGTTCTGCCCTCTAGGACCAAACAGATCTTCTGATCCCTTTTACATATGACAGCTCTTCAAAAATTTGAAGACAGCTATCATGTCTCCCTCGAGCCTCCTTTTCTGTAGGCTAAAAATCCAAAACCTTGCTTTTTTATCTGAAGTCAGTCTTGATTCCCCTTGTTCACATTCTCTCTCTCCTGAAATTGCCTTGTACATTTTTAAACCGTGTACATGGTAGGCAAGTTTAGATATCTGTTATACTTTTGGCCTTCAATGCTGATATATGGCACCATCAAAGAAAATTCAGTATTGGGGTACCATTTTCCTATGTGGAAAATGGATTGAAAATTCCTGCCACTTATCTACCTAATTTTAATGTTTTGAAGTTAACAGTAGTTTTGCTGCCCATCTGTTCAAAGACTGACATAAGATTTTTCTCTTCAGTAAGTACAAAAAGTCAGAGGGTTTTTATTTAGTTTATGACAATATGATGCTAATAGACCAATGGTGGATACAAAGAAAAATAAAGATTGATTCTAGGCTGCTCTGACTGAACTAAGCAATTCTGTCAAAGATCTAGTTTTTCTCTACTTGTTGGACTGGATCAGCATATATCTGATTTAACTTTCAAAAGTTCTGTAATTTCTAACCTTTGATAGCTGGAGAAATGATATCAGAGATAAGTGACATGTTCTCTGTGTGCATAAATCAGAACTTTTCATAGCCATTAGTTACCTATACTCCATTACTTATCTTCATCAGGACGTCACAATAGTTATGCAAAATAAAATTGAGACATCTGTTTTCATGTATTTGAGATAAAGTGTTTTGAAGACTTTTAAAAGTAGTCAGTTATTGTGTTACATTAAAACATTACTGTCTTATTCACAGATGATTTTGTTAGATTTTCCACCAATTAGAATCTTTATATTTTAGAAATTCTAAAAAGAAAGAAAGAAAGGAAGCGAAAGAAAGAAAGAAAGAAAGAAAGAAAGAAAGAAAGAAAGAAAGAAAGAAAGAAAGAAAGAAAGAAAGAAAGAAAGAAATTCCATAGGAAATCAATTTGTTCAACTTTATCAGTGGCTTTCACCAACCACATTCCTTTTTCTAAGTTTGTAACAATCCAATCTATGAACAAAGATTTTCTGGTTTGAATGTAATTATATGGCTGTCTCTTATCTTGTTATTTTGCTCCTGGCCTGAAGGTAATGTATTTCATATCTATTTTGCATATACTTTGCATATGCCTAATATGTACATTTTCTTCCTCAGTAAAATGTAAGCTTCTTGAGGCTAGAAAGTGTTTCTCTTCTGTATTTGTATTACCAGAATCTAGCCTAGTGCCTAGAGCATAGTAGATCCTTAATAATGATCATTGCTAAATTAAGTGCTCTTTACCTTTCAACAATGCCATTGGGAGATGATGGAGGATTCCACTGGAAGTAGGCAGTCCTAGAGGTCAATGTCTGGATCTGGGGAGGGGGCTGCTGGGAAGGTGCAGCAGGGTGAGTAGTCAGTTGAGCCACTGGTCCCTTGCTGCAACAATTGAAGCAGGTACAGGCTTCCACCCCAATGGAATAAGTAGTGAAAGGCTCCAGGTCATGGATTGTCTGCTGGGTGGCCATACCTTCAGACAACTATAAGAAATCATGAGAAAAATATCCACAAATCAGCATATGTTTATTACATACACACGGATACAAAATGGTGAAAGATGTAAAGTTTAGATAAGACTCAGTCCTTGCTTTCAAGGAACTTAAAGACTATTTAGAGAGAAAATACCTTAAAGTCATGTGGTGTAGTGTGAATAGAGCTCTGGATACAGAATCAAGATTTGTATTCAAATCCTGCCTCAGATATTTACTAGCTGTGTGACTCTGGTCAAGTTACAACCATTGTCTGCCTGAGTTTTCTCATCTGTAATATGTGGATAATGATAGCACCAACCTCCTAGTATTGTTATGAGGATAAAATGTGTTAATATTTTTAAAGCAATTTGCAAAAAATACTAGGTATTATTATTGTTACTATTATGGTTGTTATTATGTTAGATTGAAATACCACTATTTTCTGCTTGTAATCATAGGATTTAGAATTGGAAGAAATCCTACCAATCATTTAGTCAAATCTCATTTTACAGAGAAAATTGAGGCCAAGAGAAATTACCTGCCTAAGGTCACACCAATAGCAGGTATATGAAAAAATATTTGAATTAAATCAAGTACTCTTGCCACTGTATCAGGCTGCTGTTTTGAGAAAGAGCAGAAGATCATTAGGTAAATACTATATAAATATAAGAGTTTATTACTATGTGGTTTTGAGGACTTTAAGTCCCATATCAGCAACTTTATCTGCAAAGTACATTAATTTAGACTAGATGATTTCTCTGATCCCTGCCTATTCTTTCATTCTATTATTTCCACAATGAGAATTTTTAATTACTAAAGTGAACTTCTAAGGGATACTGGGTCATTTCTTTCTCACGAGGTCTTGATTAAATTGTATCCATATGAGTAGGAATGAATTTAGTATAAAAGCAAGAGTGTAGTAAAAGTGGAAATTCCTAGAATGGACTTCAAAATTCACCTAATCTAGTTTTGCTTCAATGAGACTTCTGAGGCATTTGTTTCATCCCTCTATTTCTTTTCATTGTCTAATACCCTATACCTGTTTTGGGATTCCCTAGAATGGGTAGCTGAGAAGGTGGCTCAAGGAAATGGGGGTGAGGGACATTTCTGTTGGTTATAACAAATATTTTCTTTGAGTGGTTCCACTGCCTTACAATCTGTCAGTAGTATCCATAAGGAAGCTCATTTCCTGTGGGGGCTATATTCATGATTTGGGCCTATAATCTAGCTGGCTTGTATCTGGGTGTTGGTTTTGGGGCAACCAAGAAATCTTTTTGTTAACAGTTTCATGTCTCTTCTCCTCATGACCCAAACTCATATTTTTATTAGAACTTCTGCCATGTGGTGAAATAGACTGGATAATATTTCTCTTCCTTCTCTGTTCCTGGTGGGGAATGAGAGCAGGGAGATGAAGAAATCTTGGGTACCTGGTCTAAGATAGATGTAAAATAAATGACTTGGGTCAACCATAAATTGAATGATCATTACCCTGGACAGTTAAGACTTAACTATCTGAAGCATAATGTTGTTGTGGAATAAAGTTGGGTGAAGTAGCTCCTAATAATTTCTTTAATTTCATCTTCACTGGTGATTAATTCACTCTTTTCATTTTTGGATAGTGGCAATTTTTGGTTTTCTTTCTTTTTAAAAATCAAATTAGCCAATGGTTTATCTATTTTTTTTTTCATAAAATCAGCTCATGGCTTTATTACTTTTACTTCTCTACTTTCAATTTTATTAATCTCTATTTTTATTTTTAGGATTTCTATTTTTGTTGTTTGAGGATTTTTAATTGATTGTTTTTCTAGGTTTTTTTTTTTTTAGTTGCATGTCCAATTCATTGATCTGCTCTTTCTTTTATTAATGTAAGCATTTAGAGAGCTCAATATTCCAATCTCCCTAAGCACTGCTTTGATAGTGGAAGTTAGTGGAAAGAGCTCGGGCCAGAGTTCTAGGAGTCCTGTGTGTGAATCCTGTCCCTGCCACTTAGTAAGCTAGAACATCTTATGGTGTTCTTGAGAAAACAAGGGATTCAGAACCTCGAGCTTTTGGAGTAAGATTTCCATTGTTTAACTTTCTACCTGTTTGACTTTAGGCAAGGCACTCTTCCTCTAAGCCTCAATTTCCTTCTTTGTAAAATGAGGTTAAGGTGGGCTCTAAGTTCACTTCTGATTCTAAGTCCTGAGAGGCAGCGTCTCCTAGTGGGCTGAGGGTTGGACTTGGAGTCAGAAAGATGGTTCAGCTCCTGCCTCAAACGCTGGCTAGCCCTGTGACCTTGGGCACATTACCAAAACTTTTTTTTTTTTTTCTGAGCCTCACTTTCTTCATTTGTAAAATAAGTGTATTAGACTAAATGGCTAATGAAAGCTCTTCCAACTTTAAATTTATGATTTCAAGTCACTTCATCTCTTTGAATTTAGTTTGAAAAATGGGGATAAAATATTAGACTTTAAGAAGTCTATATTTTTATAGGTAGAGTTTTCTCCTATTTGTCTTACCTTTCAGGCTTCTGAACATATTAGGAGAACTTTCATACATTAATTTATTAGTATTATCTTTAGTTTATCTCACTTCAATGACTTTCACATTTTTTACACTTCTAAACAATTAATTTGACTTGGGGAATTATTCTTGTCTTTCTAGACAAAAACTTAGTTAAGTAAAGAAATTGGTCTTAACTATGCAGATGGCAATTGAAAGAAGAGGAAAGAAAAAGAAAAAAGGAAGGAAGGAAGGAAGGAAGGAAGGAAGGAAGGAAGGAAGGAAGGAAGAAAAAGGAAGAAAGAAAGAGGGGGATCGAGGGAGGGAGAGAGGAAAGAAGGAAAGAAGAGAGAGAGAGATGAAAGGAGGGAGGAAAAGAAGGAAGGAAAAAAAGGCCTATGGAGAAGAATATGCTATAGCAGCAATACAGGGAAAACAGTAACACAAGACAGATACACCCTTGTCCAGAAAAAATAAAACAAACAAAAAAACAAGACATTAGGTGAAACAGTACTGCAGGTAGCAATGAGTTCTATAACAAAAGGCTTATAAATATTGCAAATACTGGGATCCAGTTATGATATATTAACAATGATATTGTGA
Source organism: Gymnobelideus leadbeateri (assembly GCA_011680675.1). Classification (NCBI taxonomy): domain Eukaryota; kingdom Metazoa; phylum Chordata; class Mammalia; order Diprotodontia; family Petauridae; genus Gymnobelideus; species Gymnobelideus leadbeateri. The sequence continues at coordinate 549,162 of WOXC01004584.1, read as the reverse complement.
AAGATATGTTGGCCAAGATAATTTTATGTGGGCTTTCCCTATACAGTGTCTTCTAGTAAAGGTGTCATATACTCACCACCATCTCTGCCCCTCTGGTGTGGTTAGAGAACAGCCTGTAAAGACTCACAATACCATTGGGTTTCAGGGGAGTGCTAATATTGACCACAGCTTGAGTGGAGAAGACTGCGTGGAATTTTGGAGCTTGGAGGCCTTCTGGAGGAGCTGGGCCTGTTTTACACTGTGCCCAGCTACTGGGTGTCTTTCCTGCTGAATTCCCAGACCAGACCTCCAAAGAAAAACAGGAAAGTCATAAATTCATAAGCAAAACACCCTTGAGTTGAAACAAAGTGAGAACAGCATAAACTTTGGGGTTATTGCATCATCTTATAAATTAGCAGTATAATAGACAAGTTATAGGTTCAAAGACAAGTGGTATGCTCATACTGTGAGTAAACTTTATTCTTTTTATGCAGTGGAAATACTAACACAAAGGATCCTTGATTCAAAATTCAGCAGCTTGAATTAAGCTTGATTAAAAAATGCCTGTCTCAGAGAGCCACACCAAGTGATTTTGTCAGCTTCCCTCAACTGGATGGATCTGCAGACTACATAAAACTCAGCAGTTATTAAACATGGTCCCCACCAAATCTGCATGAAAATTAAATTTTCCTTTCATCAAGAAGGGAATAAACATATGGAAGGATGCATAATCTTATTTATCAAAAATCATTTGTATAATTAAACACGAATATCCTAAAAGGTTGCCTTAGGTCATCATTTGCATGAGTAAGTAATTTGTAGAATGTCAGGTACAATAGACAGAGTAGATGGATGTGTGAGTGTATAGGGTTAAATTAGGCTCAATGATAGCCAACTACATAGTGATCAATCAGGATGATAGATCTAAATGGCAATACAAGAAGACTGTCTGAGCGATTTTTAGTACAAGTATCCCTTAGTAAGCTTTCATGTTGAGCAATTCTAACTTCAGTAAATTTTTTTCTCATTCAACGTCTTCTCCACTGTTTTTTTTTTCTTTTAAAGTTTGCCCCAAGCTTTTAAGGAGAAACTCAGGGAATATTTTCAATTTTCTAACATGCAGGTTCAAAGAACATCAAGCATTAAAAATATGAGAGAAGTTGTCAGTGAAAATTTTTGCAGTAAGAACAAAAAGCTTTTTTTTTATTCATTTTTAATATCATCAATTTTTGAAATTAGTTTTGTTCCCTCCCAGAGCACTATTTATGATAGCTAGCACTTATCGAGTGCTTTGGGGTTTGTAAAGCACTGTATATTATTTCATTTGATCTGAGAAAGGATATTTCTATTCACTGTGGACAGTATTCTTTAGTGAAGTGAAATTTCTGAAAAGCTTAGTTTCTAATTCAGTGGTTTTCAGACTGGTGCTTAAATATATTTATCTAAAAACTCTTTGCTGATAGAAAAATTCGCCAGTAGCATGTTCAAGTAATAATGATAATATTTGATATTGATATAATGACACTCTAAGGTTTTAAATTAAGGGCAGCTAGGTGGTACCGTGGATAGTGTGCCTGGCCTGAGGTCAGGAAGACTCATCTTCCAGAGTTCAAATCTAGGCTCAGACACTTATTAGCTATGTTACCCTGGGCAAGTCACTTAACCCTATTTGCCTCAGTTTCCTCAGAAGGAAATGGCAACCACTCCAGTATCTTTGCCAAGAAAACCTGAAATGAGATTATGGAGTCAGACATAACTGAAACAATTTATTTATAAATTTGTGTATGTAAATCATATTTAAAATATGTGACTTCAATAAAGTCACATATGACATTTTGTCAGTCTCAAGGGCTAATTCATTTTGGAGCCATAATTTTTCCTTCAATTCTTAAAAATTTATATGTTATTATAAATACTATACAACCTCATTATAATATTAGTGTTGGAAGGACAAATCCCTTCTGTAGACTCACTGTGTACAATATGTCCCAGAGTGCATAGATGCAGAAAATGCTGGTGCTGAAGTTCTCAGACATCAAGTAATTCCTCATTTTATATATGTATGGGGACATACTTTGAACCATCCAAATAATATAATAATTATTATTACATAATCAATATTAACAATAATACATAACAATAAAATAATAATTATTAATCAAATAATAATGAGCCTTGATATCATGGTACTTTATTATATAACTATAGATATACACATTTGTGTATATATATGTACACATATTCACATATATGCATAAAAACATACAGAAGAAGGATGTGTGATTTTGTTAATGTGGATAAATCTGAGAATGAGAGCTTGTCATCAGCAAAGCAATCTTGATTTGTCTCTTGCCTCGTAGATAAGTCCCAGGGAGTATATGCAGTAGTAAAGTAACTTGCTTTGGGCTACACAATAATTAAGCATTAGATAAAGTATTTTAAAAGATAGTCTTCTTCCTAATTCTAAAACCAAATCTCTATATCAGTGACATCTCATACCAAAGTGGTAGCCAAGTCATGACTCCCAGGGGAATGCAGACAATTGCTTGGAGGGCATGACTTAGCTCCAAAACAATCATACCTACCTTTTGTCTGCAACACTGTCCGTTCTCTTTTTTTCCTTTTTTCAGCCTCTCCAAGTATGTGCCCATTGTCAGCTCCCCAGGAAGTTACAACTTAACTGCTACCTTGGTACTCACTATAGCTGCTGTGAAGCTGTCATTGGGAACATCTCCAACCCACCTTACCACCCCTCAGCATATACAACTGCCCTGCAGATCATCTTCTACTATAGCACTTACTTCTTTCTCCACTCCTCACTTTTCATTTGGGATAGAAAAGAGTGAGTCATACAGGCATGAATGAATTGCCATCCATATTAGAGATCTTCATACACTGCCTTTCCCCAAACCCATCCTCTCTTCTGAACTTTCCTGTTACTGTCCATGGCACCACTGCCCTTCCAGTAACCCCTGGTCTCTACCTCAAATTCATACTCACTCTTCCTTACCTCATATCCAATCACTTGCTAAATCTTATCATTTCTATGTTCACAGAATTTCTTGCTACTCATATAGCTACCGCCCCAGTTCAGAAAATCATCTCCTTTCTCCTGGATTATTGAAATAAGATCCTAATTGGTCTTGCTGTCTCATCTTTCCCTCTTCTAATTTATTCTTCACACAGCTACCAATTTAAGAAATGATTTTTTTGTTTGTTTTTGGAGGGATATTGGGGTTAAGTAACTTGCCCAAGGTCACACAGCTAGGTTTTTGTTTGTGTGTGTTAAGTGTCTGAGGTCGGATCAGAACTCAGGTCCTTCTGACTCCAGGGCTGATGCTCTACTCACTTTGCCACCTAGCCACCCAAGAAATGATTTTCTTAAAGCATAGATATAACCATGTCACTCAGTAAATTCTCATGGTTCCATACTGACCCTAGGATCATCTTTATTGCATCCTTTTAAACTTCTATTGTATAAATGTTATGACATGCATAATTATTAGCACAGTAGCATTAAACATAATTTATAAATAAATACATAAATAAATGCATGTATACTCAAAAATTCTTCACTCATAGAAAAGCATGATCAGGAAAGTATGGAGATCCCTAGCATATATCACACTGCCTGGTATGTATGTTTATATCACATATACATATAAACACATTTCTTAACACTGTCTGATAATATGTATTATATATATATATATATATGTATATATATATATATATATATATATATATATTTATAGATTGATAGAACCTCTAGCAAAAAAACTAGATAGGAAAAGAACATTTTTGTCCATTAGGGTATAATAACAGGGCATGCGCAGGAACAAATGTCCTTTTGTCTTTGATGGAAGACCTTCATAACACATTGCTATTTTCTTTTCTTAAAAAAAAATAATCATTCAATTTGAGATCAAAACAACACTCATAGAAATCAACATGCATATGCAAATAGGAACAGGGCATTTACATGAGCTTCAGTGAAAATGGATAGCAGTTAGAGTGGAGAGAAAGCTAGAATGAGATTAATGAGAGGCTGTGGATTTCAACAAAGCATTCATAAAGACTGTGTTTTTATGACATTAAAATATCCATCTGAAAAAATAAAAATGTTCATCCATAACCTGAATATTCTGTTTAAATAGTGAAAATCGCCTTACTCCCAAATCACTGGGGATGGAAGAAGCAGAGGATCATAGCTTTAGAAAAGGAAGGGTCCTCAGAAGTAATCTAGTGCAACCCTTTTATTTTACTTATGAAGAAACCAAGGCCCATAGAACTTGACCAAGGTCATACAGGTAATTATTTCTAGCAATGCTGGAGGCAAAGGAATTGAACCATAAATGCTGTTTGTTTAAAAAGAACCCCAAAATATAGATCTAGGAATGTAACTTTAAACTCTATACAGGATCATGAAACTAGAAGGAATCCCTTCTAGTTCAATGCCCTCATTTTGCTGATTTAGTAAACTGAGGCTCAGAGAAGTTAAGTGACTGTTTTCCAAGGTCACACAGGTAATATGTCTCAGCATATGTCTTTGGGTTTCAAGTTCAAAGCAATTTCCAGTACTATCATGCTGCCTCTGGTCATAAAGGACAGCAGTTTGACCAATAAAAAGACTGGTGGGCAACAGGACGATAGCTGGTATATATAGGAGTTTGAGCCTTATAAAGGACAACACAAGAATTATTTCATTTGAATTTTCACAGCAACCTTGTGAGTCATAAAGCATGCATATTATTTTATCTGGTTAATTGTTGTTATGGAGTCATTTTTCATTTGTGTCTGATTATTTGTAGATTTGAGCTTTTCTTGGCAGTGATACTTGAGTGGTTTGCCATTTCCTTTTCCAGTTCATTTTACAGATGGGGAAATTGAGGCAAATAAAGTTAAGTGACTTGCTCAGGGTCATACAGCTAGTAAGTGTCTTAGGCCAGATTTGAACTCAGGAAGACGAGTCTTCCTGACTCCAGGCTTGCCATTCTATCCACCACACCACCTAACTGCTTTATAGATGAGGCAATTTAGGATCAGAGAGGTATAGTAGGGATTTGCCAAAGGTTTAAGAATTTGCCTTTGGCAAATACAGTTTTCATAATACTGTTTCTGTTGATAGTAAAGAAATAATTCAAACCTAGGGCTTTTTATTCAACTTCTAAGTGGTTGGACCTCTCACCCTGGGCAGAGACAGGAAACATAACTAGGGTAGGGTGGTGGAGACACCACCCAGTTGTTTCACTCTGGAAGCCTCCCCAGGTAATTTCATGTCTTCCAGATAACCAAGTAGCAAAAGAAATGGGTATGACTAAGAACTGAGAGCCTTTAGAGATGTTTAAGGAAGGGCCTCAGATGAAGTGGGAAATATTTATGCCTGGACATTCAGACATAATCATCTGAAGCATCTGTAAAATAAGAAGGCTAGATGAGAAGGCTTCTGAGGGATTTTCTGCTCCTCGTTTGTGTCTTTCTGCAGAAGACTGGTAGATCACTGTACTGTGATGAATGAAACACGTAAGGGATATAGTTTTGGGAAAAGTAACAATTGATTTATTAATTGTGGCTAGCAAATAATCAATAAATTGAGGTCAGTGACCTTCAATATCCTTGGAGAATTGATGTTCCCAAGAGGTGGAAATAAATTCTGATTGGTTAATAATTAATGATTCTGGATATTATAATGAGAAGTAACCTTATTCTAATAAGGGGCTGGGGGAAACATGACTGATCATATCACTCTTGGACAAAGAACTGATTTTCATCCAGATGACATCTGACTTGGGCAGTCTAGACAAAGGGATCCACCTCCACCCTTACCACCTAGTTGAACAATGGGTTGGAATTCACCTAGATCAGATTCTCTTTACTCTTTAATCAGAAATAAAATTTCCTAGGTAGGTGGAATTGGGCAGAATGTTTTTTTTTAATTTTTTGCTTTTTGGAGGGCAATTTGGGGTTAAGTGACTTACCCAAGATCACACAGCTAGTTTTTGTGTTAAGTGTCTGAGGCCCAATTTGAACTCAGGTCCCCCTGACACCAGGGCCAGTGCTCTATTTACTGAGCTACCTAGCTACCCCTGATTAGGCAGAGTATTAACCCAATCGCATCATCAGTTCTGTCCTTGGTCTAGCCTTTAAATGAGGAAATAGAAAGGGAAAAAATCCTGGATACCTCCAACCCTATTAGTACTTGGTTATTAATAATCATTGCTCTCAATATCCAGCCCCTAGTCACTCCAGAATTCCAGTTGTGTATCATCAACTGTTTATTAGACATTTCAAACCAGATGTCCCAGAATAGTCCAGAATCAATAAATATAAAACATCATCCCCACTTTCCCACTCTTCTATGAATGCTCCTATTACTGTCAAGCACATCACTATCCTTCTAGTCACTTAGGTTTGAGTCAGTGGTGTTACTGTCAACTCCAACTTGGCCTACACGTAACAGTCATTGCCAAATCTTATGTTTCTGTCCCCACAATATTTCTCATACACGTCCCCTTCTCTCTACTCATAAGCCACCACCTTAATTCAAGCCCTTATCACCTCTCACCTAGATTACTGCAATAGCTTCTCATTGACCCTCCTACCCCAAGTTTCTAACCATTCCAATATATCTGCCACAGAATTTCCAAAGTGACTTTATCAAAGTGTAGATCTGACCTTGCCATTCTCTAGTCCACAAATGCGAGTCTCCCCTACTACCTTTCAATCAAATATCAACTCCTCTGACATTTAAAGCTCTTCTCAATCTGTCCCCTTGCTGCTTTTCCAGTCATAACACATTGTTTGTCTCCATGAACTCTCTAGGAAAAGCACATTAGCCTACCTGCTGTTCCTCACATAAGATGCTCTGCCAGAATCTATGGGCTTTGGCTCTGGTTGTTAGCAGTCCCTAGAATGATCTCCCTCCTCCCCTCCACCTCTGGGAATCTCATGTTGCCTTCAAGGCATAGCTCGTGTGCCACTTTTTGCCAGAGGTCTTTCCTGATCCCCTCCAGATGAGTGCTTTCCCTATAATATTAACTTGCATGTACTCTGCATGAATTTTTTATATGTGTGTGTACATATTATACACACACATATACATGCACATATATATCTACACACACACACACACACACACACACACACACATATATATATATATATATATATATACCTGTTTTATATATACATATATTATCTTCTTCCTTAGAATGTAAGCAACTTTAGAGACTTTTGTTTTCATATCCTCAGCCTTTAGGGCAATTCCTAGCAGATAATAAGCCCTTAAAATATTTGTTGAATGATTGATTTCTGATAATTTCAAGTCTTGCCTCTGACATATACTGACTGTGTGACCCTGGACAAATCCCTTAACTTCTCAGTGAGGGAGGCAGCTCTTAGATATTAAAGTTGTAGACAAAATTCCAACTGTACTGATAGAAAGAGTTCCCTATAGCAATGAAATCACAATTCTAGTCCCTGAACCTATGGTAACATAGGATTTTGATCATATACTTGAGGAAAATAAGAAGAGGACAACTTAGGGGATTCCGCTATAATTTTGTTTATGGTGAACTAAGATGACCAAGTATAACTCTTTACTTGGGAGGGAGAGGACGGTCATAATGGACCTTTAATTTCATTTGTACAGAGAACTGGTCAGAACAAGCTCTAGCTATTTTCTGGGCAAACTTGACCTATCTCAGCTTTAGCTGCTTCTTCTGTAAAATGGGGAAGATAACAGCACCTACTCAGGGTACTTCTGAGGATCAACTGGGATAACATATAAACAGGAGGTTATAAGCCTCAAAACACTAGTTATTGCTAGTTATTATTATTATAAATTCAAATTGACAATTTTTCTGCAGCTTAGAGGCTTAGGGGGAGAGAAGTTCAGTTGACTTATCCAAGGTCACACATCTATTATATGTCAGAAAGGGGACTCAGACTCAGAACTTTGTGGATCTGAGGCTTCTTCAATCTACTATGATATGCTGCTGTTTAGGAGAGGAAAAAAAAATCAAGTGAAAAATTAGTCACCTTCTAATAAATAATGGATTAAATAAATGTTATCTATTAATAGTATATATGATATAAATCAGAAAGGGCTGAGGGCAAACAAGATGGGGTAGGAACTTCCACAAAAAAGAAGAATTGGTATTTTATTTTCAGTCAATATGGAAAAGAATATGAATCTTAAACAACCAAGACTGCGTTCAAAGAAATGGCAGGTTTCAGTACTAAGGCCTCATAATCCATATCCTAGAGCTGGACTACTAATGAAAAATAAATAAGAATGCAGACGATCACTCACTCTCATGTAATCAGTCCTTTTTTCCTTTCACCTTTTGTTTTTTATTGACTTAAAAAAAATCAAAACACCAAAGCAGGAAATATTCATTGAGAACAGTGTCATTTGCATAGACTGCAGTTAGTCTGAACACAGTCTGTGGCATCCTCAGATGATAACAATTTACAACACAGTAGTAAATGTGAACATGAGCTAAAAGGAAAACAAAACAAAACAAAAACTCATGACTATGAGTTATGAGACTTCCAAAGTGTGTCATTAAGAGAGAGCAGTGATTCTTGCCTTTCAGTAGTGTTTGCACATGTGTTTTGGAGAGATGTGAGAAGGAACCTCCCCCATATTTTTTTTGCTACCATAGTTCTATGGGTGTGGAATGAAGCATATAATATCAGACTCTTTGACCTTTTGGTTTTCCTGAAAATTTTTCTTCTCTTTTTTTTTTATTTACTCTGTCATAATAGATGGCTCTGAAAGGGGAAGAGGAGAGAGATACACTAAGAAATATAGGCAACATAAAAAGAAAAGATATCAATAAAATTGATTTCAGAAAATTCACAAACTGTGTTTTATGAAAACCTGGAGCCATGTGCAATGTAAACAGGGATCCTGCGAGAAAAAACGATTGAAAATGGTGATATCTGCCTCAAATATTAAATATGAAGCTATTCATGGATCAAATCTATGTAATATCCATGACAATTTTTTTGCATGAAACATGTTTAATTTTTTCTTTTTCAGTTCACAATTTTCCAATCCCAATCCACTAGGGATTTTAAACCCTCCTATTCCCACAGGACAGCATTTCAGGAATCTGTCAATATGTTTTATGCCCAAACATATTTCAAAGTCAAATTTAGTTTGGCAAATGATTCAGATGAACGTATAAGGTGCTTTAAGGTTTCTCTCCTAACTCAGGCATTATTTGTAGATGTGGCACAGTAAACTCGATGCAAACTATTGGCTGTGAATCTATTAACGAACCAGTATCAATGACCTACAAATCAGTAGACTATGTCTCTGTTGATGTTTCTGTTATCAACCTAATGATTTGTTTATTTAACTGATGTCAGCTGTTCTCTGGTATGTCAAACTCAAACAAATTATGCTCATTCTTACTTTTTTTCTTGTTTAAGGATAATCATTTCATGTTTTTGTTGTGGTGGTTATGGTTTCTATTTTTAAAAAATATTTTAATAAAAAGAATCTGTCAGTAAGGTGCCCAAATTAAATCAAGATGGAAATAATTAGTCCAATTGACTAGGTTTTGGCCTGTTGTAAATCTGGGAACATCTGGAAGTAGCATAAAGCTCCAGAGAGCATGACTGAACCTCTACCCAAGACAAACTTACAGGTTTGTTGGAAACATGATGAGCCAGATCAGGGACAACAAGGCCTAAAGACTACATAGACTAGCGTGGGGTTGTAGGGTAAGTGATCTCTACATGTCTTAGCTATGAGTATCCATAGACAAAAGTCTACGGAGGTGTGCATAGGGAAGTTTGAAAGGTGACATGGAGAAATCCAGGCTAAAAGCACATGTTACAGAGTTCTAACACCAGAGAGCAAGGACCATTCTATGTGAATCCTATCAAAGGGACAGAAAATAATAAAACATAGGCTTCTTGAATCCCAGGCCAATAATCTTTCTACTATACCATATTGCCTTCTTTGGGTTGATGGGTCAGAGACAGGTTAGCAATAAGAAGGTAAACTAATTAGATACTGAACCATCCATGTCAAGAGTTTCTTATATTTTCCATGTTTAGGGGTCAGGATAACCCCAGAACCTGAAATAGCATTAAACCCATGGATGGAATTTCAGTGGCTACATCTGAAGATGTTAAAGGGATGCTAAAGCAGGAAACCCAGTAAATAATTATGAAAGCTATACATTTTCAATTTCTAGCCACGTTATAACTTATGTACATTTCTACTTTGGATTACCTGTAGTGTAATCAGATACTCAAATAAATCCAGTACATGTATTTACTTGACTGTCTTACTACAGGAATAAACATTATGGTGTTTATCACAATGGCCACAGTTCAAGACAGGCCCTGATTCATAAAGTATATCCTCTTTGTTACACTTCTCAGAAGCAATTCCCCCAGGTGTCTCTGAGACATACTGGTTTTCTTTTCTTCAGTTTGGACCAGGAGTATGTGAATCCAACTCAAAACCTACTCAGGAGAGTTGATTGTTAAATTTTAATGGTAAATATCTACAACTTGGAATCCACAGAAACTACAAATCAGGGCCTAACGATCTGCTTTATGGTGTAGTCCCAAGAAAGTATTAGCAATGCAGATGAAAGTTAATTATGTATCCTACATAGTTTTTTTGGGGTGTGGGGAAGCCAATTGCTAAACTTTTACCAGTACAGTCTTGATTTGGACTCAGCTAAGCACTTTTCTATGGATTTTCAAGGGCAATAAAATATACATATAAGATACTTATTCTCCTCCCAGAATTTTTCTGAATGAATTTACCAGAATTTACCAGAATGAATAAGGGGGATTTACTTCATGTCTCTGCTGTAAAATGGAGTCAATGATATTCAAATTACCTATCACTTAGGGCTATTGGGACAAAACCAATTTGAAAATCTCAAAGTGCTATATAAGATGACGCAAAAGTCTTAGTGCAATTTTAAGCTTTAATAGTTTAAATAGTTAATAGTTAAACTTAAGCAGCTTAATTATTTTAAGCCTTAGTAGCTTAAAATTGCACTATGACTTTTGGGGACACTGTATATAAGTGAGTTAATATAATTGCTATAATTTTTATTACTAATATTGACATGATGATGATGATGTCTTCTTTTTTTTCTTTTTCTTCATCATCTTCTATTACTACTACTACTACTACTACTACTACTACTACTACTACTACTACTACTACTACTTCCTACTCCATTTTTTTGTATTAAAAAAAATTTCCTAGAATTAGGAAAGAATTCTGAAAAAGAAGCAATTGCGTTTAAATTTAGAAATTCATGATGTTTATAGATTTTTCAGAAAGAAGAAAAGAGAATAAATCACCAGTATGCAGTATATAGACTAGAAAAAATAATAATATACTATGTGCTTTGAAATGATTCCTGCTGCAAAATTGTTTTGAGGCTTGCTTAATGTGCTCCAGATTATTTAGAGCTGTCTGTAGTTGGGAATGGAAATCAGTTTTCATTTTAACTGCTTCACCTTATTCAATGGCTCATAGATTTGGGAAATAGCTTTCTTTGGAGTTGATATTTTCTATATTTAGTCTTAGTACAGAAAGGAATTTTTTGCTAAGTTCCAGGGAGGGGGAGGGGAAAGCCTCCTGGTATTTTTCTTTTCTCAATTATATCATTCCAAGAAAGTAATTCTCCATTTTTAGTTGTAAGACACATAGTAGGCCCTTTCTAGGTATATGTTAGTTGATCAGTTATTCAACATGTAACCATAACTCATGTCTATAGAGCACTTTTCTCACAAGAACCCTGTGTGGTAAATAATACAAATATTACTATAATCTTTTAACACATCTGCTTATGAGGAGTTAAGTAATTTACCCATGCCCACATAACTGCTAAGTATCTAAGGTGAGATTTGAACTCAGGTATCTTATAGCCAAGTCTAATTCTTCAGTACATTGTTGTTCCTGTTCAGTCATTTTTTAGTCACGTCCAATTATTCAGGACCCCATTTGGAATTTCCTTGGCAAAGATTCTATAGTGGCTTGCCATTTCCTTTTCCAGTTCATTTTACAGATGAGGAAACTGAGGCAAGCAGGGTTAAGTGACTTGTCCAGAGTCTTACAGCTAGTACGTATCTGAGACCAGAACTGAGCTCAGGGAGATGAGTGTTCCTGACTCCAAGCTTGTCATTCTATCTACTTTACACCTAGTTGCCAACTTTTCAGCTACTAAATCACAATGCCTGTCTTAATCTGTTGTCCTCAGCACATCTCTGAAAGTTTTTTTTTAAAGATTATTTTAAACTTGTCTCAAATATAGAATCATAGAATATAAATAATGGAAGTAAACCACAAGGCATTCCTAATCTCACTCCCTACCTTCAGGAAGGTGAAAGTTCACGACAGACCAGCAGGGTGGGTAGGTATTCTTCTTCTTGAAACTCTCCCCAGTAGAAGCTCTATCATCCTTACTAAGGAGCAATACTTTCCACCCCCACTTTTTATTTAACCCAAATCTGTTCTGACTTAAAACGTTCATTTTCTTGTGCAAGGGAGAAGTCAGCTATCAAAATCAACTTCTTAAAATACAGGTCTGATCATCTCTCCCTGCCTCCCACACCCAATTCAATAAATTCTAGTGGCTGCCTATTATTGCCAGGATCATATGGAAATTCCTGCTTGGCTTTTCAAGCCCTTCATAACCTAGCCCTATTTCTGTTGCCCACATGTACAGCATTGCTGGCCTTCTTGCTGTTTCTCACACGTGGCACTCCATCTTCTGACTCCCTGTTTTTCACTAGTTATTTCCCATGTCAGGAATGCTTTCCTTCTTTGCTTCTGTCTCCTGGTTTACTTTAAATCTCACCTAATGTCTCACCTCATTAAAAAAATCTTTTCTACTCCCTTGATACTAATGCCTCCCCTATGATTATCTTCAATTTTTCCTGTATATATATCTCGTTTGTTCATGATTATTGACCTATTGTCTCCCCTATTAGACTCTGAAATCCTCAAGCTCAGGATCTGTTTTTGCTATTCTTTGTATCCCTAGAAATTTAATACAATGCCTGACTCATAGTAGGCACTTAAATGCTTGTGGATTTGACTTGGGGAGGCGCAGTGATTTTAGGGAAGCTATAAGAATGTGAGACAAAGCTGGCCAGCTCCATTTAGTCTTTTCAATGTTGCTAAGTGAAACTCTAGGGTAATTTTCATGACCTTCCAGCTGCTCCCATGATGACAGTTCAAAGAAATTTGCTTGTCTCAACTGAAATATTAAATAGGCCTTGGGAAAATAGTGTCTAAAAGATAGATGTTTTTGGCTTCCTGTGATGATGCATCAATAATTAATGATGATAATAATAATAGCTAATGTTCAGATAGCACTTGCTGTGTGTGTCAGGCAGGAGGAAGCTTGGTGACTCAGTGGATAAAGCATTGAGCCTGGAATCAGCGGCACCTGAGTCTTCCTGAGATACTAGCTGTGTGACCCTGGGTGAGTCATTAGACCTCTCTTTATCTTAATGCACTGGAAAAGGAAATGGCAAACCACTCCAGTATATTTTCCAAGAAAACCTCATGGACAGTATTGGTGTGACACGGTCCCCAAGGTCAAGAAGAGTCAGACATGACTGAACAACAAAAACAATAACATGCCAGGCACTTTACAATTATTATCTCATTTGATTCTCTATTATTACTCCCATTTTATAGATGAAGAAACTGAGGCAAATACAGGTCAAGGGATTTGCTCACACAGCTAGTAAATGTCTGAGGCTGGATTTGAACTCAGGGCTTCCTGATTCCAGGCCCAGTACTCTATCCACTGTACCACCTAATTCCCCCTACAGCTTTGGTTTGATATAAAAACTCTCAACTTGGGGCCTTGACTTACTCATATCTATACAGTTATATTTATACTAGGAAGAAATTGAATTAACCAAATTTACTTGTGGATAAAAAAAAAAAATCTGCCAATTCTCAGAAGGATGAGTTGTGCTTGTGCTAATTCTAGCATTCTGTTTTCTTTTACTTACTCTTTAGGAGGCCAGGATCTTTACTGTTAAATTTCATAGATTAGGGAATACGAAGTGCTTAAAAGTTAAAACATTTGCTTTGGTCCTTTTGTTTGCTGTGCAATTCTGCTGCCTTTTCAGAGAAACAGCAATTATTCTGAAGACATGCTCATATCAATGTCACCAAGAGGCCACACCATTTTTTTTAAGTACCATATGAATATATTCTGATGAAAATTCATGACCAGAATTAAACCAAAGTCCAATATGAACAGCCAGGCTAGTAATTAATAAGAAGAGTAAACAGGTTTCACGCTGACAAGCAAACAATTTAATAATTTGTTTCCTATAGGCATGTAATGAGATAGTTACTGTATTCCCATGGGGGAGATAAACAGATATTAAAAGGTCTTTCCAATACCTGTAATGGCGAAGGCCAACAGTTAATTCAATAGATTCGATCAAAATCGCCACTTCTTTCACTGTTCCTGATTTATTACTTTGGTTGTTGTTATTCATCACTCATTTCAGTTTGCTTTCTGGCGCTCATAAATTAGCCCTCATAAATAAAAAGATACAATCAAGGAAATCATATCAATTCATCTACAACCTTGGAGGAGATTTTTCCCATGGCACTCACACTAATGTCTTTTTAAAGGGTAGCTTGTCATACCTTCTGAACATGTGAGAAGAGCAAGCAGTAGGCCAAATCTGGCTTTGCCAGAGGTATGGTTGGGCAGTCTCTTGACTAGATGGTAGGGAAGAGTATCTGAGATGACTAATTTCCTGAACAGAATCCCACAGCAACATGGCATAGAGGAAAGTTCAGTGATCATGGTGTTAGAGACCTAGAATTTGAAATCAAATTCTGGGTCTCATTAATATGTGACCTTGGGTAAATCACTTGTATCCTCTGAGCTTCAGTTTCCATATTAATATAATCCTGTTAGATTATAAGCCCTTTGAGGGGAGGAACTATCTTTGCTATTTTTATATATCCAGAATTTAGCACAGTGCCTCTCATGCAGTAGGTGCTTAATAAATGCTCTATTAACTGTCCGATATTTGGACTTGAAACATCTTAAGTCCATTTGAGATAGAAATGGGATAATTTCTAAACTAATTACCTGGAGTGTTTAACTCCCCTTTTAATTTGTTTACATAGCAATATATGTCAGTGTATTATGGACAGTGTTCCAGGCAGGGCACCTTATCCCAGGGGTTCCTCATAAGAGTTCTTCCAATGGACTAGTGCAAATATCATAATCTTCTTTAAATAGGTGAGTAAACTGAAGTTTAGAGAACAAAGTGACTACCCTAAGTTCACACAGCTGAGAAACAGATAAGCTGATATCAGAGTGATAGTGATACCATGATGCCATTCTCATCAAATGACATCTAGTCAGTAACTCTGTGGTCATGACACTGGTGGACATATTGCACATGTACGTAGGTGACTTAGTGGATAGAATGCTGACTCTGGAATCAGGAAGACCTGAATTAAAATCTGATTTCAGACATTTACCAGATGTGAGACCCTGGGCAAGGCATTTAACCCTTTTGCCTCAGTTTCCTCATTTGTAAAATGATCTGGAGAAGGAAATATCTTTGTGAATAAAACTCCAAGTGCATTGATCATGACTGAATTGACTGAACAATCACCATTCAGATATAGCTCTAATCCTTTAGAACCCTGCCTTCTTAAAGGTTCTAAACTATATGACAAAGAACACAAATTTGGTGATACTCTGACCTGAGAGGGAGTATTGTGGGAAGAATGGAAACATGTGACAGCTCCTCATTGCCACAAGGTTAGAGATGAATGAAGTAGGAACTCTGAAAGTTATTACAATACCTTTCATCATCTCTATCACTTTTGGCATCCCAAGGTAAGGAAATATGAGAATGCTAAGAAAACTAGCTTCCGTGATGATGGGGATATTTAAATTGGACACAAAGAGAAGCTTACCTCTTACTTGCACTCGGTCCCCCCTTTATTGCTACTTACTTTGTTGTGTACGTGTCCTATCTTATATTATTATAGTACAAGCCTTGTGTGGGCAGGGACTTCCTTGCATCCCCAGTATCTTGCATGGTGCTCTGTGCATAAATGTTTGTTGTTGGTATTAGTGATTTCTCTTCAAGTACGTAAAGAGGGTAAAAATAATGATAAATACTTAGTATTTAGAATTTCTGTTGCCATTACCATGCTATGTGGTACTCAATCTTTTTATTTTTTTTAAAATAATGTTGCTTCTGCTACTAAGATAGTGTGGTATGAGAATGAATATTGGACAGAGTCAGGAGAACAAGATTTAAATTTCAGCTTCAACACTTATTAGTTGTAAAACCTTTGATGTTAAATCTTCAAGCCTCAGTTTCCTTATCTAAAAAGTGGGGGTGACAATATTAGCTTTACCTACCCCACAGAGTAATGAATAAAGTTCTCTGTAAAGCTTGTACTGAGTTAAAGGGCTGCATTTGAGGATCTAGAGAGCCACACGTGTTGACGTTTGGGTTTTAGGGGTGCTCAAGACCCCAAAATACCAACATGCTGGGTCCTGCCAAATGAATTTGACTCAAACCTTCTCTCAGTCAAAGTAAAACAAAATTTAAAGATTCATCATAATGGGTAGACTCCTAAGGAGTCTAAGTATTTGTGACACTTATATTGGACAAGCTGGCTGGAACAATCTGACACAGACTGAGTCTCCTCTAGATGGAGTCTCAGTGCCTTCATGGAGGCAAGATGAATCTTATATACACAAAGACTGTGGGAGGGAACCAGGGGTGGTCTAGAGGAGGAGTTTGGGGAGGGTCTTGAGGAGGAGGCTAAGGAGGATCTTGAGGTCAGACTCCAGGAATGGGAAATAGCTGAAGGCTACCTGGAGATGACAGACAATGGAGGGCTAGGCTAGTTAAAGGGTAAGAGATTTGGAGATAGATATCTTGATAGGTTCAAGGGTGGGAAGTTGCTAGATAATTAGAAGGTTAGGCTAGTTACAGATTTGGGACTAGCAATAATGAAAGGTTTATGATCTCAGACAAATGCCTCAACAAGTGGGAAGATTCAATTAGAGTTCAAAGGGTTTCCTAGAGCCTGCACTCCATCACATATGACCTCAAGGTCACATATTTCCCACCCCTATAGGGCATCCCATAAACTTGATGGGAAAATAATTACTATTTATATCAGTAGAATTGTTTTCATTTGTAATCACATGTATTTTATGTATTTTGTGATGATTAAAAAGGTATTGGAGACAGTTTCTGGGCGAATTAACCATTTTGTTAATAAGGTCAGCATGTAATTAATAAAAGGATGGACATTTAGCTTCTCAGACCAAAGACAAGTCATAGTGGGTGGGCTCAAGTTTTATATGTTCTTTTGGAAGAGGAGTGGTGACCAACTCTGGTTAATAAGGTAGGATATGGGCTCTAATAAAATGAGGGACTGAGAATGACATCATGTCACCTTTGGATAGATTATCTCTATACTCAGGCCACCCCCAGCCTAGGTCCACCTATTCAAAGAATGTGTGTCCCACCCAAACCTGAGCAGAACGCAATGGCTTCCACCAGGGTGAGGTCTTGAACAAGAAATCTAATCTCATTATCAGCAATTCCTTCCAGAGACTGAACCTTTTGAAATCAGGACTTTAGAAGAAGGGGGGAGCTCTGGATGTCTCCAAATGATTGGTTATTAATAGTCATTTCTCTCAATTTGAAATGCTATACTGAGAAATTTCTTCATCTGTAAAATTAGGGTATCATATCTAGCAAGTATTGATTGCTACTCTATGCTGGTAAACCACTTATCCCGACTTCCTCTTCACTTTAACCAGCATCAGATGGCACACTAAGGTAATGACCAAGCCTTCTCCCACTTTTGGAGGACTAAACTCTCTCCTCTTGGCTATGTCCTTTCTGGGAGGTATCTCTTACCTCATTGTCTAGAATGAGGGTTCTCTTTTTGTGTTATGGAATTCTTTGGCAGTCTGGTGAAACTTGTTGACCCTTTCTCAGAAAAATGTTTCTTTACGAAATTCATAATTAAAGGATATGCTGAATTTCAGTTGGAGAAAAATATAAATAAAAATTAAAAATGTATTTTTCTTTTAAACATCCAAATTGACAAACCTCCTGAAATCTGTCCATGAATCAAGGTCCCAGGTTAAGAACTCCTGGTTTTAATGTGTAGATTATTCAATTAGATTTTGTCATTCTGGTCCTTTTGCTCTTAGGCATCCTCCCTCCAGCTATCAAAGACTAATTGCAAAATTTCGTTTTATCAACAATTTTTTTTTTTTTGCTTAAGGTATAAATAGGCAACGAGATGTAAACTGCAGACATAGGCATTTCAGAAATGGCAACCATCTTCATATTTCCTACCTCCCACTAGAGCAATTTTGCTGTTACTAACTTGTGTCCTGATGCTGAAAGAAACACTTCAGGTGCCTTAAGCGAAACCTCCCAAATCCTGCTGGCCAGATAATAAGGAAATATCAATCTCTTAGTTTGCCCTAATGGCTAAGGTAGCCACTGATGGATCCCTGCCATTCTTTTCCATTCTTGTTTGTGCCAGGAACCAGTCCTGTTCCCCTGACTGTTTCTGTGTGGTTTCTTCCTTGGCAAGATGATTTGCTCTTAGATACTTGTTCATAGCTGCTGGATTGGTCAAAGGGAAGATTTGGGTGTAGAGAAAGACTCCTTTTGACATTCCTTTGTTATCTTCTGAAATGATCATTTTGTGTTGTATGCTTACCAGGAATACATTGACCATCAACCAACTGGGCACAAGTGAAACCACCTTTATTTACAAAAAGAGACCAGATGACTTCTAAAGCCCCTTCTAGTTCATAACCTTACAGTCCTTTGAATTCTGGTGCTGTAACAACCAAGCATCTGTACAGTGAATTTGGTAGATGGGGGCTAACATACATCTACAAACTCAAGGCCCAAACTTCAGGACTTGGTTTCCTCACTTGTAAAATGAGGGTGTAAGACTAGAGTACCTGTAAGACCCATTCTGATTCTAATAATTTATGCTACAATTAGTTCTGTACCCTATTAATCATTAAATTGCTTTAGTGAGTCATGTGAAACAAGTAGAAAAGCCCCATGAGAAAATGGTATTTCCTCCCCTGTGCTCTGCTGGCTTTCTGAGTACTATACACTACTCTCTTAGATGCTTATAGGCATCTTAGCAATGATTAGATCTTTGCATTGAGAGATAAATCAATTAAACAAGAAGTCTCAACTATCTCCTTAAATACTATAACTGGGTCCTTCAAGTTAATTTACTTCCAGGATACAAATGTGAGATGCTTTAATGCTTGGATTTTGTTCCCATTCTCAAAATGGACTAAACATTGTGGTTGCTTCCAGCCAGGCCAGAAGAAAGGGACTATTTATTTAGAATTTAGTGAAAACAAGTTGTCAGTCTGTGCCAGGCCCAGTACTTAATTCCAATCCTACTTAAACCTTCAGATTTGCTTAGTGGTTTGTCAATAATCACAGACCACAGACAAGCCAAAAGCTAGTAAGCCAATGAACCAATTCCACCCATAAAATGAGATATAAAAACACAGTGCTGCATACATCCTCCTGAGATGTGGGAGGGCCTATATACATGTAAATACACTTCCTGTAGGACATCAATACTTGACAATCTGTGTGTGTGTGTGTGTGTGTGTGTGTGTGTGTAGGGGGCAGAGGTGCAATCGAGTAAAACAGGAGAGAGAAATTAGGTCAAAGAGATGTCTAGGCTTTCAGGATTTCTCTTTACATTCCCTAATGTAGCTGTGGCTCTTTGGTTTCCTATGTGGCTTCTTACCCACCACTATATCTGGCTAATAAGTATGTTAGGATCTGTATAGGGCATGGCTTCTTCAGCATATTGGCTTTTTGCATGCTGGGAACTCTGTTGCTCCATTAAACTCTCTATTTCTTTTGTTTGGAAATCCATTGACACAGTTGGAAGTTCTTTTATTTATATTATTGCTTTGCAAAAGGGTTATTACTTCACAGGTGTGCTTTTTTATATTTTCATAGTCTATAAGTTTGAAGGTACAAATTGTGTTTTAAAAATTATTTTTAAAAGAATTCTTGCCTTATTCCCCCTGCCTCTTCCAACTCCACTGGTTAGTGCATGTTTAAGTGTTTTGCACATAGATGGCTGGTTACATTGCCTTCTTGCACAAAATATGATCCTTATAAATACTTTACTGTCTAGGTGACTCAGTGGATAGAATGATGAGATTGCAGTCAGGAAGACCTGAGTACAAATCTAGTGTGGACACTTAATAGCTGTGTGACCCTGGGCAAGTCACTTAATCTCTGTTTGCCTTGATCCTCTGGAGAAAGAAATAGCAAACTATTCCAGTATCTTTCTAAGAAACCCCCCTGTTCAGTATTGGTATGCTTTGGTCTATGGGGTCACAAAGAGTCACGCATGAGTGAATAACAACAAAAGCTACAATACTGAACTTTTGGCCAAAAAGAAAAACAATCCTTCCTCATTCTCCCTTTACCTCTTTCATTCAAAGATAGATCTCTGATCTCAAAGATATAGGTATTCCCTATAGTAATACAGATGACAAACCATCCATGTCTGTCCATCCTGTGAGACTCTTGTCACATCCCTTATAAATCTTTCACAGTGGGTCAACCCATTCCTTGCGGATCACTTGAACACTATTAGAAAATCTGAGATTCAGCTGGCTAGACAAGCCAGTGATGATTAAACAGTAACACGTCAATGTTTGGGACATTGGTTCATCCAAAATTACAGAATTGTTTTGCCTAGCCAACATGAACCTTTGAAATCTGGAGCCATTTTCAAAGATCTGTGAATGGCTTGGGACCCAGAGTTTCCACTTTATTTGCATTCAGCTAGGGGAAATTTCATTGCATTTAGCGTTTTATGTCCCACAAACAAGCCTCCAACACAGAGACAGCAGAATCGATATCAGGCTTAAGTGAAATATAAATCTGGGTTTCATCAGCATAAGAGTGAAAGCCAGTCCCTCTTCTTATGAATAACTTGTCTCAAAGGCAACATAAAATTGCTAACAATAGAGGCTTAAGAATAGAGTCCTCAGGGATATCATGGGGAGCCAAAAAATAAGAACACACTAACACACACACACACATACACACTGAATCTCTTGTTGGAAGGAAATGCCTATTGGCAAAACACGATCCAGACCCTTGCCTGGCAGCAGAATCCAGTTTTCAGCTCAATTCACAGCACTGTCCTGATGGCCTTCTGTCTGAGTAGCAGCACTTAAGTCTAGTAGAATTAGAACAGACACACAACTCCAGTCAGACGGCATCAATAAATCATTTTAAAACCTGAGCCATGTGGTCTTAGAGCTTAGCGGAAAATCTAACCAAACAAAAGCCTAAACATCAGCCAACAATCCTCCAGGAGATTACCACCCACTTAAATGCTGGTATAATTCTGAAGAAAAAAGGCTCTGAAGAGGTTTTCTCCAAATCCAATACAAAAAACAGTCAAGAAAGGGACAAGAGCAAAGGCACCTGACAATATGTCAGGCACTCTATCCACTGAGCCACCTTGCTGCCTCCAATATACTTCCCAAAAGCTATTGCCTTCATAGCCTCCAAGTGGCTTATAGTAATTTTAGTGAGGCACTCAGGAGCTCAGGGCAACTCATTTCCTTCTTGCGGCCTTGGGAAAATCCTGGCACATTAAAAAAAATAAACAATAACAAAATCTTATATCAGATTTTCTTCCTGGCAGATTTTCCCCTCAAGCCATCTGCCCAGCCTCTTATCTTACCATTCACAATATGAATTCCTTCCCCAAAACACCATTGTCTAATGACTGACTTTGCTATTCCACCCCCCAGTTTTCCAGCATTTTGTCTTCCCCCATTTGGACTGTCTTTCTTTTTTCATATTTGCATCCAAAGTCCTTAGCACAGTGCCTACCTGGGCACTTTATTAATGTTTCCTGACTATTGTAATAGAAAATAAGCTCCTTGAGGACAAAGGACTATTCTGTTTTCCTTTTTGCATTTCTACTCTGGAACCTATGTCAGTGTTTTGCACACAGCAAGCATTTAATAAATGCTTTTGAATTAAATAACAAATCTTATTCTCTATCACCTTCCAGGGTATGTTCTAGAACTGTTGCACAGTAGTTTTAGCTTATTGAAAGGGTAGCATTCCTCCCAGACTCCCCAAATCAAGCACCGAGAATAGATACAAAGATTCTTTTTCAAAAGTGAGTTATTGGATTCTTTCCTGTGAGCTTGCCTCTCCTAAGTCATGTAGTCATGATTGTACCAGAAGTCTCTTTGCCTTTCAGAGCCCTAGAATGTGAGTGGGAGCTGATCTAGAAAATCTGCCAAAGTTAGGAGCTATTACATCACTAATTGCATGATTCAAAAAAAGAGAGAATTATGGAATGCACTGGAATATCTTCAGTGAGTCACTGTGTTCCAAGGAGCAAATGGACATAAAGAACATACAATTATTGGGAGGGACCAACTAAAGTTAGCTCATGTCCTATTTTTAAAGAATGGAGCTTCATTAGGCATAGTTATATACCCAGGTCCTCTTTCTTATCTGATGGAAAGACTATTGCTTACTGAGTTAATCACTGATATTTTCAAAAGTTCCTATAGAAGGGGAACACAGTTGCTAAAGGAATAGAGGTGAGAAGAAAATCTTTCCTATAAGAAAATGAACTGAGAATTATTCAAAATTTTAGCCCTTTTGAACATTGTACTCTATTCTAAAGGGTCAGCGCATCCAATGGAAAAGAAAACTCACTCAACATAGATATATTTTACTTTATACGCTAGTTGAAACATTGAATGTAAATCATTTTTCTTTTTGTTAACTGAATCATACCATAAGTACATTATGGCAACTAACTAATATCTTTGTAGGAAAACCCTTTATAGAGCAAAGAATCTTTAAGTACTATGCATGATGACTCCCTAGTTTTCTGGGCTTTTTATTTTGAATATGCCATTTTGCCATATACCATTTTGATTTTCTTAAATTGGAGCACATCTAAATTGATAATTTATTGCTTAGACACATCCATGGGCATTTGCTGTTCTACTTTTCTTGTTAGTCTGGATTTATGAAGATTAGGTTATGTCTCAAGGAATAAGACCCAGACAAAACAAGTAATAAATGTTATTCTCAACAACTAAAACCAGCTTGGTCTTTACAAACATGGAACTCAGTTGAGACAATCATCTGGATGATTCAGGCCAGCTGTTTTCTGCCTGAACGTAAGATCTTTTTTTCTACATCCAAGTACATGGACCCCCTGAAATCTATACACAGACCTCTTCAGGGCTTATGAATTCTAAGTTAAGAATCCTTGTCCCTAGAAGGACCAATGTGAATAAATTGTAATATGAGGCCCCAAAATATCCTTAGTAGAACTGGAGGAAAGAGATTTCAAATCTATTCCTTGAAGCCCATAAGTCATATTATATGGCCTTTTATTTCTTTTTTTTTTTAATTGTAATAGGTGTAATAAGTCATTATGAAAAGAAATAAGGATTTAGATAATAGAACAGGAAAAGTAGCAATACTTAAATACTCAAAAGTATCTGTGGTCTCATGTCTTTAGGAGATGCTTCCAAGGATTCTGATGGCAACTAAAGGCCCATCCAATCTATTGTCAACCTTCCTTATCTTCTCATGATATTGGAAGGTTACCCGTACACGAGCTGTCTACTTGTCATTCTTCAATCTTGCCAGGTGATATCTCATTGTTTTATGGAGGAAACCCTGAGTTTTGGGATGCTATGATTGTGAATTGTAAGCTCTGGCTGGTATCATGCTTCTAATATGGCTCTGGCAACAGACAGACTTCTTTCTCAAGATCAGCCTAGCTAAGAACAGAAAGACTCATCACCAGTAGAGTGCCCAGTTGGTGATAACTTTTTAAGCTTAAGCAACCCAGATTAATGATAACAATCTTAAAAATATAATATAAACTCGATAACCACCACCCTAGGATTTAATCAGACAGATTCTCCTATTATATGATCTACTTCCTTCATTACCCCCTAGGCATATATGAAATCTACATCCACTATTTTAGGCAATGATAGAACTATCTAGGGTATTATTCAATAATTTAATTCAATGAGTATTTATTAAGCATCTTCCTTGGAGGAACAATAGCACTTTAGAATCAAACTCAATTGTTTAGCAAGCATGAAAAATATTATTCAGATATTTACTGCTAATTAAAAAGAAAGGCAAGGTCTTCCTTATCCCTGTCAAAAAGGCTGGTCAACAGGACAATTGTGAAGTTAGGTAGATAAAGTTGGCAAAATCTTGAATATTCAGAGAAGAATATTTTGAATAGCCATGATAATAAAAATATATTGTGACTTTTCATTCATATATTCTCTTTCAAACAGCGCTTCCTAAACCATGGGTTGTTACTCCATATGGGGTTGTGAAAAATTTGGCAACAACAAAAGGTTTCTGAACAAGCTATAACAAATCAAATAGAATCATAAATAAAATAGAAAAACTTTTAATTGGGGTGGCTAGGTGGCACAGTGAATGGAATACTGGCCCTGGAGTCAGGAGGACCTGAATTCAAATCTGACCTCAGACACTTAACACCAAAAAAAACCACCCCTAGACGTGTGACCTTGGGCAAGTCACTTAACCCCAAATGCCCTACCTTTTCCCCTCCAAAAAAAGAAAAGAAAAACTTTTAATTAAGAGAGAATGGTAAACAACAGGTGTAATTTTTTCTGTCACTCTTTTTCCCCAAACACCATTCCCACTGTCTAGTCATTGTCAAGATTGTTTAGTGCTTTTGTAATGACTCTGATTCTCACACAGTAACTTGTACTTATGACCTTTCTAAACTTCTTCCTGCCCATCAAAATTTATCTGTTCTGTTTTTTATTGTCATAGATCTCTATCCTGGACAGAAAAATTAATTAAAGCTATTTGGGATGCAGCATGGAGTAGTGGATCAAGAGAGAGCTGACCTCTCAGTCAGAATGACGTATCCAAGGCCTGCTTCTCATGTCAATACTTTCTACGTGATATAAGACAAGTCACTTTAAGCTCTTAGTGCCCTCATCAACTCTCTAAGCCTATACATTGCAGAAGAGATATCAATTCAAATTGGTAAAGTTTCCTTGTCAGGAAATTACTTAGTAACATTACAGACCCAAGGTAAAAAAGATTGTCCTAAAATAACATTTAGGGCAAAGTTAGGCAGTACAGAGGATAGAGTGCCTGGCCTGGAGTCAGGAAGACCTACATTTAAATCTGGCTTCAGATATGTACTAACTGTGTGACCCTAGGCAAGTCATATAACCCTGTTTTCCTCAGTCCTCATATGTACAGTGAGGTGGAGAAAGAAATGGCAAACCACTTCAGTATCTTTGCCAAGAAAAATTCTGAATGGACTCAGACAACAGTGAACAAAAACAACAAATGACATTTGCATTTTAATTTAACAGTTGCTCTAATGGTTTAACCAAAATAAATGTATGAACAAAGTAATTTGAAATTTTATGATAAAATCAATGAATTTCTTTTTGGGGGGAGGTGGAAACTGGGAGTGGTTTTGCTAGGCCTTAATTTCATAACATGCAAGAGTATGTCTACATAATTGAGTAAAGGTGCTTCCTCCCCCCACCCCAGTCAGTATTCTATTATGCTATATCACTAATGAGTAACTTAGCACTTTTCATCCACCATTCCTGGAAATAACAAATGTGAAGATTACCTCATAAATAAAAACTGTCCCTTGGAGTATTATCACTCGAGGTATCTTTAGGATTTAGAAGATATTGATTTGGATTGTCAGATTAAAGTTTCCTATTACCTTAATTCTGTGACATAGACTATAACCAGCAACCTATATATGCAATGTCTCTTGGGTAGGTGTTGAATCAACAGAATGATCTATTGTATAAAGAAAATAAAGTATTTCAGCGAATTACCTTTTCAATGTCCATTTGTGTTCACACAGGCGAGGGTCACATCCAAATAGCACATTTCATTTTGTGAAAAATCTTTTTTTCCTAAGGAGTTGGGCCTTTGGAAATAATATTCCATGTTTTTTTTTCAACTTTCCACTACTCTTTCATTGGAAAGGCTTGATTTTAACCAGATGATTAAAGGTGGGGGGTAAGATGGAAGTTGGACAGAGGAAGCAATATGGTTCCAGTGTTGAATGAATCAGTTATACAAAAGACACATATAATCTGAAATCTTTTTGTTACCTCATCAAAACTGTGTTATTTTTATTGTTATTTTCCTTATACTTACCATTCCTTAGAAAACTTTTGCATGCAAAAGGATAGCAAAGAATGTAATCAGACTTTAGCTCATATAAGGAATTTCTGGCATGATGCCAGTGAACTCAGTCATTGATTTAATATATGTAAAGGTTTGCTCTATTTTAAACCAAGCACTTCATTCCTGCTCTATCAAGCTCCCTCAACAGTGTGTTTTTGTTCACTAAGGGAAATAAATGAGAGATAATTGATGGCTTTTCACAAAATTATCACTATAACAGTACCATAGACTCTCAGAGTTGGAAGGGTTCTCAAAGATCATTCAGCATAACCTGAAGCTGAACAAGAATCCCTTCTGTACTATCTCTGGAAACCAGTCACCCAGTCTGGGCTTGAAGATCTATTGCAATGAGAAGGAACTCATTACTTCCCAAGGAAGTTCACTTTTGGAGTTTTGCTAGGATGTTTTTTTTTCCCCTTTTACTAAGAGTAAATCTGCTTCTCTTCAATGTTCACACGTTGCTCCTAGTTTTGATCTTCCCAGCCAAATAAAACAAACATAATCCCCTTTTCATAAGATGGTCCTTAAATGCATCAATTTTGTTGTGTCCTTATCTTCTCCAGGCTAAAAGTCCCTTTTCCTTCAACTGATCCAGGCATGCCATCATTCTCAGCCCTTTTACCACTCTGGTTACACTTTCTTCTCTGGATAAAATTTGACTTGTCAATCACTTTTCACTGCTAGTTAATTATACTACTAGTTAAATACAGGAATATAAAAACCACCACATTTGGTCAGACCAATGGTCCATTTTACTTAGTAGTCTATTTCTAATAGTAAAAATAAGGGCCATTTTGTGGATACACATGGTTTCTTATATGAATCTCAACAAGTTAGATATATACCTATAATATTCTTAGACAACCAAATCTCGTTATGTAACTTTTACTCATGAATTTATCTACATTCTTTTTGAGACTATTTTATTGACAGTCTATGACACCTGTGATGGAAAGTATTTCCTTGAAATGCAATTGAATCAGGGCATCTAAGTGGTGCAATAAATAGAGCACCAGCCCTGGAGTCAAGAGGACCTGAGTTCAAATTTGGCCTTAGATACTTAATATTTACTAGCTGTATGACCTTGGGCAAGTCACTTAACCCCAACTGCCCTGCCTTCCCCCCAAAAAGAAAAAAAATGCAATTGAATGAACATGTATTAAAATCCTACTATGCACAAGACACCATGAATGTGGCTAGTGATACACAAAGATGAAAAATGACAAAAAGTCTCTGTCCTCTTTCAAGTATCCAAGGGTACCCCTGAATTTGGCCTTAGTTAGATTTTTCTACAACTCCATGTTGTCCTTCTTAAGGGTATGAATTGGAAGTGCATGCAGTATTTTGGGCATGGGAGGGGCTTAGATCCTCTGCAATTTTGTATAATGATATTTTAACATATATCTGGTAATTAATAATGTACTTTAAATCAGAACTTTCACAGGGGTGAGTTTCTAACTAAGCCAAAATCACCTTAATCAGTGATTCTTGACTGATCACCAGGAGCCAACAAGTAGAAAGAACAAAAATGGTGAAATCTTTTCATGAGTGAGTAATAAATATCCTTGGGCTAAATCTTTTAAATACAATTAATGATTATGATCAAGTGATGAGAGAGATAAGAATATAAGTGCATATGATCTTTGTTTTCTCATCTGCTCTATGTGTAAATACTTATGATTTATCTTAAAATCCTAAATCCAAAAAAGCCATTGTAAACTACAAACAGGTTTTATAAGTAGTATGCATGAATCCCACTTTGGTATTACAGGCAAGTTATATTTCTTACCTGATACTCATAGTCCGTAAAAGGCAAAAGCTCAGAATCTATAAATGAGGTTAAGGTTCCATTGTACATTAGTATTGGACTTGATTTTCCAGGCCAAGCAGTCATTTGTCTTCTATACAATTCATAATAGAGAATTTTCCCATTTGGCTGAAGTGGCCCAGTCCACTGAAGAGAAATTTTGGGTTGGAATCCTCTTGGACTCATTTGCACCTCTAAGAGTGGGGGAGGTTGCATCAGTGGTGAAGTTTCAAGGGTCTGTATGGATGTCCAGTCACTTGAAGCACATCCCAGCAATGTGCAACCTTGAATTCGTATCTCATACCTTTGGGAACATAAATCAATACTCAGTGAACAATAGCAGAATCACATGGAGAAAACAAAATTTTTTAAAAATTATTCTTCTCTATCAAACCTCAGGTCTTTTCTATGAACAAGAAAACCAGTTTAATTTTTTAGAAGGTCCTGTGAAATATTTCTTTCTACTGATTTTCAAGACAAACAGATTTTCACCTATCTGCATTGTTAGGTACATGGGGATGGATCACATGACCTCTGAAATTTTGGTCTAGTACAAGGACTCTTGAATCCTACAGGATAGAATTTTATAGTGAATGTCACAGGAAAGCAATAAAGCTTGAGGTCTTGTGGAGTATATGACAATTTCTGAAGCTCTGGGCTCAGGTTTCCATGGCTGAGGCTAAATGATTCACCAGGAATATGCTCAGGTCATGAAAGAACATCATGGAGTTAAAGCCTTGGTGGTAATAAATCCCCTCACCTTATACTGAACATCTTAAACCAAGCCCTCTTACACTCACACCAAGACCTTTTGGGACAAAGTTGACCTAGCCACATACTAGATTATCAATCATGGAGACATCTTATTGCCTTCCAGTTAAACTCAACCAATCAATTATTTTTGTCTTATGCCTTGTTTTCTGCCACTTGGAAAGGCTTATTCACACATGGGGGACTCCCCCCCCCCCATCTGACAACCATGGTTTTGTTGGTATTTATGTCCTTAGTTTCAAGTATGCGTGTTTTCTTTATTTCTGATGCCTTGCCTATTTTATTGTCCCTTCAAGTAATGTCCTCTTTCCCTTTTCCCCTCCATTATTTAAATTTCTTTTGGTCCTTTTACTGTCATTTTCTTTCTCTTTCTTTTTTCTTAGCTGGGCAACTTCTGGTCACATATTCTCTGATTCTTTTCCTACTTCTGTACGTCTTTTTCCCTAAGAAGCACTGATTGTAGTAGGGTGGGAAGATGGCTGGATATGCATTTGGAAGAGGCCTGTGTCTGAATCCCAGAACCCTTCTAACATTTACTAGTTTTGTGACCATAGGCAAACCATCTAATTTTTGTGAACCCAGGTAAAATTAGGATAATATTGTCTGGAGCATGAGGTTAATAGAGATAATCTAATTTCACAGAAGAAGAAATTGAGACCCAGAGGGATAAAGTCCAATGTCAAACAAAAGTAAATGGCAGGGGCAGGATATGAGCTGAGGTTCTTTGACTCTAGATCCAGAATTCATTCTACTAAAACAGCATGTTTGTGTTGAGGATCATATGAGATAATATGCTCTGCAAAATTTAAAGTACATAACTGAACTACATAAAATATAGCAATTATTATTATTGCATTTCATTTTCCTTCTGCTGTCTTGGCTGCTTTCAAAATGCTCCTCCAAGGGTAAGCTCATTGCTTCTAAATTCACCACTATGCTGCTAACTCAAGTTTCGACTGACATTGCTTTCCTCAGTCTTCTCTTCCCTCTGATTAGAAGACTGCAGGGAGAAGTACTAATTCTTTCCTTTATAGAGGCTACACCCTGCGGTTCTTCCCTGTTCCACATCCCCTTTCCTGCTCCCTTTTGTGAATTGTTTCCCTCTTTACATCTCAAGCTCTTTGAGGGCAGGGACTATCTTTGTTTATAGTAGTTATATTCCTAGTGGTTAGCACAGCACCTAGCACATAGTGGTTACTTAATAAATGTTTAATGGACTTGAATTAATGATGATGATGATAGCTAGCATTTATATAGTACTTTTGTGTTTGCAAAAGGTTTTCTTCACACAAACTATCCTCCCTCATCTTTTTCCTTTCCTTTCCTTTTCATCCTCTTTGTTCCTGATTTCTTTTCTGCCTCTTCATATAAGTTCCTTGTCCTTCCTCCCCTCCTCCTGACCCACCTCTTTCTTCCATCTCCTCATCTGACCTAATCCATTTTGACTTTTCTGGTTTCCTTCAAGACTCAGTTCAAATCCTACTTTCTACAAATAGCCTCTTTTTGGGGAAAGAGTCCTAGAAAGCAAATGGGTGTCCCAGTGTTTTGGAGGGTATAGTTTTGGAGGCAAAAAAAAAAAAATGAACACACTATGAATTGCTTGATCAACTAAGAATAATGTGTAGAATCACAATACAGTTGGCTTACCTATCTGCATTAATGAGGCTAATGATTAGCATGGATAATTAAAAAAAAAATAGAAAACAAATAGAATACAAATAGAAACAAATATCTCACTTATAGCTAGATACGGATTTTTTTTTTTTAAGTAGATCACTGACTTGCTTGGTGTAGAAAGCTCCTGGTAAAACACTTTGTCCACTAATACAAAACTACACCTACTCTATGACTTAGAGGCTTGCCTAGGACACCAAGATATTCAGGGACTTGCTAAGGGTTATACAGTCAGTATGAGTTAGAATTAAATTCCAAGTTTTCCTGACTCTAAGAATAGCTCTCAATTCCACTGCCCTAGACTGACTCCTACGGAATTTTAAGTAATTTTTTTTCCAATGAATTTGCCTTCCAACTCTATTGCCTCATTCTACAACTAAGATGAAACTTTTGAATCCCCTGAATCTGAAGCAGACAAAAACTGAGCCACAAAGCATTGAGAGCATCTTTGGAAGATGCCTGCAGAAGTTCTAATTACTGCTTAATATTTAACAGAGCCCTAAATAATTGTCACAAGAAGGTGCAAAAGACCACAAATGTTTCATTTAAGCAGCACTACACATCAGAGATAATTATAGGAGATATGTAATCCACACATCACCAGGTTATGGTAATAGCTGAATTTTACTTGAGGTGATTGGAAATCAACACAATTTCAATCTTTAATTTTTTAAGTGGTTTTGCTCATTTTACTATATTTTGAGCATAAAATTCTATTTACTATTCTTCTCTCTGGGGATGTAGATTATTTAAACTGTGGATGGGATAAATGTTAAACTCTTATTTATAGCATGGGAATGGGGCTAATCTTCCTTAATGCTGAGTGTACTATACTCAGCATAAAGGGTTGAATAGCATAGAGAGAGAGGCTCCAGGAAACCAAAACAAGTCAAGTGGTATAATCTTTTTTTTTTTTTTAAGAAGTCATAAGCACAATATGACTGCTATAAGAAATAATGTATGAGATGAATATAGAAAAGATTGGAAAAGATCTTCATGAACTGATGCAGTGTAACAGAGCCAAAACACCACCGTACACAATGACTACAACAATGTATATGAAAGAATCACACACACAATCAAGTGAATGTTGCAGAATTATAAAGAAAAAGCATGACCTTATCCTTACCCCTTTGCAGAGGTGGGCTATTCACAAGTGTTGCCCATTGCAAATAATTTTCAGACTTTTTTTTGTCTTTAAAACACTATTTTATATACAGGATGGCTTTCTTAGAGAAAGGATAATGGTAAAAAAAAGACGTAAAAAAAGAAAGGCATCAATAAAAACTTATTTTGAATAAAAAGACAAAAAAAGAAGTCATAAGTCCTTGATATATAATGCACACATATCTTAGAACAAATTATGTTCAAGATAGAATAAAGAATACTTTAGGGGCAGCTAGGTGGCACAGTGGATAGAGCACAGGTTCTGAAGTCAGGAGGACCTGAATTCAAATCTGACCTCAGACACTTGACATTTAACTAGGTGTGTGACCTTGGGCAAGTCACTTAATCCCAATTGCCTTGCCTTCACCCCTCCAAAAAAATTAGTTTGAGGAGCGTCATTCTCCCAGGAAAGGGAGTTAGGTCTTCAAATTTCTAGATGACAAATAGCTAGGAAAGGTTGTTGTTATTGTTTATCCTTTGTTCTCGAAGAGGACCATGAAATCAGGGAAGTGATGTCATGGCATGCAAGTGAATTGGATTTAAGTGAGGGAGGGTTGTGCAGTCACCAGCCTCACTTTCTCCTACCACTAGGAAAGAGTCTTAATACACAAAGAAATCTCTACAGACTGGAATTTTAGTGTTGGGTTGGTAAATGTATAACAACTGGCTTTCCAAATTAAAAAAAAAAGTACAAAAGTATACTTGACTTTGTAACAAACAAATGCATCATATTTTCTAGTTTACACTGTGTAACATTTTCTCTATCATTTTACTAAGTCTAGACAATAAACAAAACAATGTCAAGCCCTGATTTGTAGTATTTGCTGATTTCCAAGGTGTAAATACTTACACTGAAAATTTAAAAATAATCTCTCATGAGCTAGCTCGAGCTGGCTTTGGACCACCCAAGAAATATAATAAAATGGGATAATGGATGAATACAAATTCTGCACTTGGGTAAAAAAAATAGCTATATAAGTACAAGATGAGAGATACATGGCCAAAAATAGTTTATGTCACAAGGAAATGGGAATTGTAATGGTCTGAAAACAATATGAGTTGCTAGTGTGATGTGGAAGTAAAAAGTATGAATGTGATCTTAAACAGAAGCATGGTGTCCACAACGTGGACACTCATTTGGTTTTTAGGAGACAAGTTCCACTGAACTTTGCCCTGTTTGGAACAAGTCAGGAGCATCATACTTAGTTTTAGGCATCACATTCAGGTTGGGGGTAGGGAGAATCAACAAACTGGACACTATCCAAAGGAAGCAAACTGTGATGGAGTGGGGCCTTGGCAGAATGTACATTTGACCTTCTAGGTCCTTGGATGTGGCCTTTTGACTGAGTCTAAGTTTTCTGGACCAAATACTTTTATTAAAGGGATTTGTTCTGTGAAGTTTTGACTGTGAAGTCAAAGGGTTGCACTTGAGGCCCTAGAGAGTCATATGTGGCCTCAAGATCATGGGTTCCCCACCCCTGGTAAGGTATTCAGTTGGAGAAGCCTGAAATAGAGAAGACTTGAGAAGATGATGGCTCTCTTCAAATATATTTTAAGAGCTATGTAAGGGCATTGGATTTGTTTTGCTTGGTTTTAGAGGCCAGAACTAGGAACAAAGGGTATAAGTTTCAGAGCATATTTCAAGTTCAATATAGGAAAAAAACCAAAACAAAACAAAACAAAAAAACCTTCCAAACAATTAGAGCAGAGAATGGGTTCCTTTAGCAAGTTGTTCATCTCTGATGTGATTCAAATTAAGGAGAAAATTTCTGCTTCAGGGATGTGTTGGAATAGGTAGTTTCCGAGGTCCTTTGCTACTCTGAAAAGCCATGATTGTATGGAAAGCCCCTCAAAGTTAACATTCCCTATATAAACCAGCATATCTGTGATATGCAATTGCTCATTCCAATTAAGCTTAATTTTAAAAACTTAAATACAAAACCTCAATATGTTTAGGTACCTATATACTTATTTTAATTACTCCATCTGGTGGTGGTCAATCATTTTTAGTTATAACCCCAATTGGGGTTTTCTTGGAAAATATACTAGAGTAGTTTACCCTTTCCTTCTTATAATGCCA
Source organism: Gymnobelideus leadbeateri (assembly GCA_011680675.1). Classification (NCBI taxonomy): domain Eukaryota; kingdom Metazoa; phylum Chordata; class Mammalia; order Diprotodontia; family Petauridae; genus Gymnobelideus; species Gymnobelideus leadbeateri. The sequence continues at coordinate 515,341 of WOXC01004584.1, read as the reverse complement.
ATGCGATATTCACAGTGCCCACAGTGGGTATTAATATGCCAGTGTAGCTGTGAATCACAAAATGTAACAGAATCTCCACATGGAGGATAGAACCAAAGCATTTATTCAAATACCAGAAAGCTGAATCCCCAAACCAGAAAGCCAAATTCATCATAGTAACCATGAAGTTGGTACACATAACTAATGCAGTGAAAACCAACATTCCCAAGCCTTCCCTCCGTCAGACCTTCAAAACAAAACAGGCTCCCTTAAGCAAGAATTCCCCTCTCACTCATGCTAACTGCTCAGCCTCCACATTGCTTGCTCCCAGCAGTTCTGGCTCTCTTTCTGGCACCTTCCTGCTCCACCCTTCCTGTTCCACCCTTTCAGCAAGCTCCTTCCTCCCCCCTCCATGTGATTACATTTGGACTATTAAGGGCAGGGATGGTCTTTAAATCCCCTTAGGCCTATTAAGGGGCAGGAAAGATCTTCAAATCCCCATTACCATTACACTTCTCTAGACCATTTTATAGATGAAGAACTGGGGCAAACAGGGTCACACTTGTCCAGGCTCATACAGCTAGCAAGTATCTGAGGCTAGATTTGAATTCAAGTAATTTGGACTTCAAGGTTGGTGCTCTATCCACTACACCACCTCACTACTCTATAAAGAAGGTCAAACATTTGCCAGAGATCTTTGGTCTTATAGGAATAACTAGGTTTAGGACAACTAACTCCATTCCTTTACTCATCCCCTTGCAGCATCATGTAGATGCCAACAATTTCTGAAAAGTTGTACTCTCAAAATGAGTCTTACAAAAATCTCACTCCTATGAAGAAATTATCTTTCAGTGCACCAGTGAAGGGGGAGTATTCTTAGCTAAACAAGATGTACCAGTGAACATAGAAGACAAAATGTAAAATTTTCATTGTATAATATTTTAAAAATTTCACGTAAACACAATCAATACTGCTTGATTAAAAAAATAGATGGCTTTGGGATGGAAAAGGGAAAACATCTTTGCAGCAAATACCTATGATAAAGGCTTGTTTTCATGATCTTTAAAGAAATAATAAAGGAATAAGATTCTGCTGGAGCAGAATCTATTATGCTTTGATTGAAGTAAAAAAAAAAAAAGCAAGGGGATCACTCATGATTTCAGTTAAAGCAAAAGCAAAAATAGATCTAATTAAAAGAGATAAGCAGGGAAAATACATTATGTTAAAAGGCACCACAGACAACGAAAGAGTATCAATAGTAAACATATATGCACCAAAAGGCATGGCATTCAAAATTCTTAAATGAGTTTCAAGAGGAAATAGACAATAAAACTGTACCATTGGGGGACCTCAACTTTATTTTTTCAGAACTAGAGAAATCTAACAAAAAAAAAATAAACAAAATAAAATTAAGGAGGGAAAATTAATTTGAAGCAAACGAATCTACTCCTAAAGAAGGTGGGTCAGAGAACAAGTTATAAAAACAATCAATAAAAGTAAAAAGAATGCTTAAATAATCCTATCTTTGAAAAGGAAATTGAATAAACCATCAGTGAGGTCCCTAAGAAAAAATGCCCAGATAGATGCATAAGTGGATTTTACCAAGTATTTAAAGAACAATTAAATCTAATACTATATAAACTATTTGGGAAAATAGGCAAAGAAGGAATCCTAGCAAATTTCTTTTATGATGCAAATATGGTGCTGATGAATAAACCAGGAAGAACAAAAACAGAGAAAGAAAACTATAGACCAATTTCCCTAATGAATATTGATGCAAAAATTTTAAATTAAATACTAACAAGGAGATTGCATCAATATATTACAAAGATCAAATATTATCACAAGGTAGGGTTTATACCAGAAATTCAGAGCTAGTTCAATTCTAGGAAAACTATCACCCTAATTGACCATATCAATAACAAAATCAACAAAAATCATATAATTAGCTCCATAGGTGTAGAAAAAGCTCTTGACAAAATACAAGACATTCTTATTAAAAACACTAGGAAGCATATGGAGTTTTCCTTAAAATGATAAATAATATATATTTAAAACCATCAGCAAACATAATCTGTAATGGGGATAAGACTTCCCAATAAGATCAGGGGTGAAGCAAGGATGCCCATTTCAACCACTATTATTTAATATTGTATAAGAAATGCTAGTATAGCAATAAGAGAAAAAACAGAAGGAAATAGAACAGTCAATGAGGAAACACAACTATCACTTTTTGCAGATGATATGATAGTACACTTAGGGAATCCTAGAAAGTCAATTGAAAACTATCTGAAACAATGAACAACTTCAGGAAAGATGCAGGATATAAAGTAAACCTACATAAATCATCAGCATTTCTATATACTATCAACAAAACCCAACAGGAGAAGACAGATATAATCCAGTTAAAATAACTGCAGATGATATAAAATACCTGGGAGTCTATATGCCAAGACAAGCCCAGGAATTATATGAATACAACTACAAAACACTTTTTATACCAATAAAATAAGATCTAAACAATTAGAGAAATATTAATTGCTTAATAAAAATGAAAATTCTACCTAAATTAATTTACCATGCCATGCTAATCAAACTATGAAAGTTTCTTTAATAGCACTAAAAAAAATAATAAAATTAATCTGGAAGAGCAAAAGGTCAAGAATATGAAAGGAATCAACCAAAAAAATTGCAAAAACAAAATCAATGCAGCCAATATTAGAAGGAAAGCAGAAAACTTGGGGGTGAAGTGGAATTTATAGCAAGTTTCTCTGATAAAGGTTTTTTTTTTCAAAGATATAGAAAATTGGGTAAAATTTATAAGAATACAAATCATTCCTCAATTAACAAATGACTGATGTATACAGGTAGCTTTCAGAAGAAATCAAAACTGTCTATAGTTATATAAAAATGTTTTAAATCACTATTGATTAGAGAAATGCAAATTAAAATAACTCTGAGGTACTACCTCACACATATCAGATTGGCTAAGATGACAGAAAAGGAAAATGACAAATGTTGAAGGGGAAGTGGAAAAATTGAGACACTAGTACACTCCTCTGCTCCTCTGGCTTTGACCTCTTTAGAATAATTTAATAATGGCATCGCTGGATCAAGTGATCAAATCCACTTATTGTTGGAGTTGTGAACTGATTCACCCATTCTGGAGAGCAATTTGGAACTATGCCCAAAGGGCTGTAAAACTGTTCTTATGCTTTAACTCAGCAATATCCCTACTAGTTCTGTACCTCAAAGAAATCCTAGAAAAATGAAAAGGACCTCTATGTATAAAAAAACATTTATAGCAGTTTTTAGTGGTGGCAAAGAATTGGAAATTGAGGGGATGTCCATCACTTGGGGAATGGCTGAACAAGTTATGGTATATCATTATGATGGAATGCTATTGTGCTATAAGAAATGATGAGCAAAATTGTTTTAGAAAAACCTGGGAAGACATCTATAAACTGATGATAAGTGGAATGAGCAGAACCAGGGGAACAGTGTACACAGTAATGGCAATATTGTAAGGATGATCAACTATGAAAGCCTTAGCTACTCAGATTAAGACAATTTCAAAGGACTTATGATAAAAAAATGCTAACTGATGGAGTCTGACTACAGATTAAAGCATAATTTTAAAAATTTCTTTATTTTTCTTGTTTTTTTGTGTATTTTCTTTCGCAATATAGTTAATATGGAAATATGTTTTCATGACTGCACATATATAACTATAACAAATTGCTTGTCTTCTCAAGAGAGGGGAAAGGAGGGAGGAATGAAGAGAGGGAGAGAATTTGGAACTCAAAATTTAAAAAAATAATGTTAAAATTATTTTTACACATAATTGAGAAAATAAATTTTAAAGTGAAGTAGAAAACAATAAATGTCATCAGTAACAACTAAAAAGATACATAAGGAATTGATACAAGTTTTTGAGAAAAGTCATTCACTAATAGATAAAAAGGATATAATAGATTTTCAAATTAAGTAGAACAAAATCAAAAATATCAAAGAATCTTCTAAATCATTAATTATTAAAAATGCAAATCATACCCAACAGATTGATAACAATGATGAAAAGATGAAAACAATTACTGTTCGGAGAGGCAATAGAAGAACAAGCATGACAATGGAGCTGTTAGTCAACATAGCCATCCTTGGAAAACAATTTGGAAATGTACTCCCCAAAACCACTAAACTGTACCTATCACTTGATCCAGTGATGCCATTATTAAATTATTCTAAAGAGGTCAAAGCCAGAGGAGCAGAGGAGTGAACCAGGAAAACTATTCATATAACAATTGCAGTATTATAAAAGGAAAACAACATTGCTGTACCTCAGAACTCTAGCAATTATTAAACACCTACTATTTGTAAGGCTCTGCACTAAGTGCTTTATAAATACCTTATTTGATCTCAAAACAACTCTGGGAGCTTTCCCTGTTTTACAGTTGAGGAAACTGAGGAAGACAGATTTTTTTTAAAGTGACTTCAAAGGGTCACGCAGCTAGTAAGTGTCTGAGGCTGGATTTTAACTAGCTAACTGAATCCAGACCCAGTTCTCTATCTACCCCACCATCTAACTGCCTCAAGGAAAACAGTCAGATGTTATACTTAATTATCAGTCTTCTGAAGACAGCTGTGTGGCACCATGGTTCCCCTGTAATTGTAGATTACACATAATTGTAGATAGGCATTTAAAAACTATTAGAATTACTGAACGGAGGGGCAGCTAGGTGGCTCAGTGAGTAGAGTGTCGGCCCTGGAGTCAGAAGGACCTGAGTTCGGATCTGGCCTCAGACACTTAATGCACACACAGACAAAAACCTAGCCGTGTGACCTTGGGCAAGTTACTTAACCCCAATTGCCCTCCAAAAAGCAAAAAAAAAAAAAAAAAGAATTACTGAACTGAAATCCAACTCTTTCCACACATTAGTATGTTTATCACAGAACCTGGCTGGACATCATATCACTCATTTCTTAACCCAAGTGTCATTGATACACTATTCAAGAAACAATGTATGACTGAGAATTGGACTATAAGGAAAGCTCCACAATTGATGTTTTCCAATTGTGGTGCTGGAGAAGACTTTTGAGAATCCGTTGGACAACAAGGAGATCACACTAGTCAATAGTTAAATAAATTAATTCAGACTATTCATTGGAAGGTCAAATACTGAAACTTAAAGACTTGGGTCACATACTAAGAAGATAGGCATCATTAGGAAGGAACCTAAGGTTGGAATAGATTGAAGACAAAAAGGAAAAGGGAAGGCAGAGTATGAGATGGATAGACAGCATGGAAACAATGAACAAGAACTTGGACAGACTTTGGGAGATAGTGGAGCATAGAAGGGCTTGGTCTGCTATTGTCCACGGGGTCACAAAGAATCAGACAAAACTGAGCAACTGACCAACAATTCAAGGACACAGAGAACTAGATACCTACCTGTGATAGGGTTTTAATTGGGTTACCATGAATGACCGTCTAGCAAAAGAATTGTGAGTTATGTTTATGTGTATGGCTTTTGCCTCTGTTTCAGCTGGATCCCACACTTGGAGGGTATAGTTAATGATATCACCGTTGGTCTTTACAGGAGGATTCCAGTTCACTTTGATCTCTTGAGAATTCCATGCCTGTAGCTCTGGAGGTGCCATCCCAGATGGTGCAGAAGGGTTTGTTCTAACTTTAACCAGTGGACTAGAGGTGCTGCCTTGGCTATTATTGGCAGTCACTGTGTATCCATACTCCTTGCCTGAGGAAAGTTTAAAATCATGGTAGCGGGTTTCTGGACCAGTATAGATGATCTCTCTATCTCTCCTAAGCTCATAACTTATTATTTGCCCATTTGGATGGGCTGGAGCTTGCCAGGTAATTTCTACTGACTCTGAGCTTGTGGCTTGTAACTTTGGGGGACCCATACTTTGTGGTGGAGCCTCCATTGTTCTGACAGATTTGGCCTCACTAGACGTGCAGCCTCCATTAGTACAGGCTGTTAATATGAAATCATACTCAGTGTATGGCTGTAGTTGGGAAACCACCCCAGACAGGTTCTTGCCAGCATGGTATTCTTTACCATCAAATCTCAGGAAGTACTTGATGATTTCTCCATTGGGGATCAGAGGAGGTGACCAAGACACATTTATCTGAGTGGCACTGAGAGCCCAAAGAGAGGGTGGACTGACTAGAGAGGGGGCTGCCTCAGGAGTTTGGATGGTAGAGGTTAAACTAGCCGAGCAGCCTTCAGCTGTGCAAGCTATCACTGAATAGCTATACTCAGAGTAAGGAAGCAATTCATCATCAGTATAATTAAAAGTGTCGGCATCAAAGTTGAAAGGATAGAGTACTTCATTTCTTTGAAGTCGATAGGAGTGGACGATCCCATTAGGCTGTTCTGGAGGGGCCCAAGAAATGGTCAGTCTCAGAGGGTTTAAAGATTCAAAGACCAAATCAGGCGGTAAAAGCCCCTCTGGTGGGGCTTGCTTTGTCTTCACCAAAGACCAAGGGCTATCAGTGTGACCCACTGAATTCCAAGTACGGATTTTATATTCATACGGAGTCCACGGTTGTAAACCTTTGTCATTATACACAAATGTATTCCTTTCAGTGTTATATTCTGTGAAAACAATTTTCTCATCTGCTTGAGTTGTCCTGTTCCCCCCAGCATTTCCCTTGAAGCATCTGTGAATTACTTCATAGTGAATTATTTTTCCATTTGGATTAATTGGCTCAGACCAACTGAGCTCAATGCTTGTTGCCCCCACAGATTGGATTGTGGGAGCCAACTGAGAAGTGGGAGGGGCTTCAGCTGTCCAGAGACCCTGAGGTGCAGAGAGAGTGCAGCCTGCCATGGTACAGGCCTCTAGGGTCAATATGTAGAAAGTAAAAGGTTCGAGGCGTCTGAAAAGAAACTGACGAGACAGGCCAGTATATTCCAGGTTCCCATCACTGAAGATATTATATGCCTATAGGGAGATAAGAATAAGAGAACAATTGTAAAACACACACATTATTTCTTAATCTTTTACCTTTGTTCTCTTTCTCATTCTGACATTTGCCTGGTGGCCTGAAGGGTAGATTGGATCTTTCTGTAAGAGGGGATGATCGGCTATGTCTATATAGAAAGTAAACTCTCTAAAGGGAGGAACAAGGTTTTTAAAAAACAAATGAACAATCCCTGAAATAGTGCTCAAATGAGCTAAGACCAAAAAAGTATTAAATCTAATTCTCTGACCCAAAGCTGCATTTGGGGCTCACCCAATAATCAGCAAAGAGAAAATAATGAACCAATTTTTTCTTAGCTGCCTTCTAGAAGCAGCTAGGTGGCACAGTGGATAGAGTGTTGGCCTGCAATCAGGAAGACCTAAGTTCAAATGCAGTCTTAAACACTTACTAGCTGTGTGACCCTGGATAAGTCACCCACTGTCTTTCTCATTTTTTTCATTTTTAAAATGGGGATAATAATACCTACTCAAAGTTATTATCATGACCAAATCATATACTTGTAAAGTACTAATGCACAATTGGTACCATGCCTGGCACACAGTGGTTGCTCAAACATTGTTTCCTTCCTTCGTGACCATAGGGTCAAAGTGGATCTGCACTCTACTGCTTCCTCTCATTCCTCTTAAAGTGAACAGTACCTATCATTACCCATGCCCATGAGTTCAAAGAAATCTCTGGGAAGTAGATTTATGGTATCTAACTCTCAGGGATGTAATAAAAGGGTGGTATGCAACAGTCATGTTTAGGTTTTAATTGCTAAAATTCATTTTCTTCTAGAAGTATATATTAGCCATGTCTTGAATAAATAACTGTGAAAGGAGATTCAGCATGTTTTTCTCTCTCTTCTATAGTTAATTGACTCTAGAGAGAACAATAGAATATCCCGAGAAACTAGCAGGGGAAAACAGCATATGATGAAAGAGTTAATCCCATAGTTATCAGTTCAAGACATAAGGGGTCATCTTAGAATGGTATACTGAGAGGAGGTGAAAATACATGGGTACAGGAGAGCCTTGGGTTCTAATCTTGACTCTGATGCTTGCTAGTTGGCCACAGGGAAATCTCTTAGGGTCTCTGAGCATTTCCTTATCTGTAAAATAGGGAAAATACTTCTGCTATCTTCCTCATAGTGTTGTTAAAAAAGAAAAAAAAATTAAAAATAAAATCAAAGTGCTAAATACACAAGTTACAGCTATTCATTTCAACTTAAACTCTATGACTCTATGAGAAAATAGTACCTTAATCACACCATTGGTTCTAATAGGCTCTAACCACTGAAGTAACAAAGCACGTCCGTTCTCTTTCCTTTCCACTGTAAAGTTGCTCAGTCCACTTGGGGAAGATTCTAAGGTGCGAACTGGGGTCCATGGGCTTGACACTTCTCCTGCATGGTTGACAGCCACAATGCCAATGCGATAGGTTGTGAATGGTTCTAACCCAAAAAGGTGAGCCTGGTGCCTTGTTCCCTGGAATAGAAATAAATAATTAATGATGATCCTTTTGGAAACTGGTGATCATTATCTGAAGGTCATTCACTGACTGATACCATCTAGCAAAAGCACACAAGGGAATGGTAGTCATTTCATTATCATCATTAAGAAGCAATGTTTATTGAACATCCCTTGTGGATATGATAGAAGGCGGTGTGGTACAGGGTATTTAGAGAGTATAGAGTAAACAAAGCTCTTAACTTTATTAAAGAAAAAAACTTACAAGATAGAAATACAAGTAAAGTGCTATATCAGACCAATAGTTTATTCAGACTAGTATTCACGACTTTGACAGTGGTACCTACACAAATTTTGTAAGCATGTGGAATATTGACCCTCCAGGTCATCCTTAAAAGTTAGGGATATACCAAAAGTATCCCTAACTCTTCTTTAAAAATCTAAATTATGGACAAAAGAACAAGTAGAGATGATTCTCTTTGCTTCTAGCCTAGTCTATGGAAGCCATCATCTAGGGGAAACAAACCCTGTGCAGATAGGCCCACCATCACCACAACCAACAACAACAATAATTTTGATCAATTGTTACTGTCACATCAGGCAATCTAACCTATGTGAAGAATCATTTTGATAGAGACAGGAGTTAGCATATGCCAGATGGCCAAACCACTGCTACCTCTTGGATCACCTCCTCCTTCAACTCTCCTTGTGGAGACAGTTCATGATCTAGAACCCATGAGCCTTGGGAATTGTAGTGCCTCTCCAGACTATTGGGCCTTCTTCCATTCTGGCCCCTACAGTGATTCAACAACCATTTATTAATCATTTACTGTGTGTAAAGCGCTGTGCTAAACAAGGAGGATAAAACATAATCCTACATTAGGTTCATGTCTGATGAAGTAGATTTTAAAAGATTCCCAATTCCTAGTAAGTTTGTCCTAGCAAGTATAGTTATGAAATTTTTGGATGGCTTGTGATTATGTGCCCCCCTTAACCCAATTAATGAGTGAACATACTCTTAACAATGGGCTGAGATTCTAACCTTGTACTAGGAATGGTCACTCTCTCCTATGTGGTTCCTATAGCTATCTTGCACCCTCATGCCACAAACCATGGAGCGCAAGGAAATACAAGGAAAGGGGCAATCACAGGTGTTAATGAGAAATTAGATTGGATCAGTCAGATAAAGTCTTTAACAGAATAAAAGATCATGATTAGAATCAGGTGCCAATCACACACACCTGAATGGGTGCGAGTGGGATAAGGAATGCCTTTATTCCTTCTGTCTTTCAGCTCTTCAGACACCTGAGAGATTCCTTATATTAAAATATATATATATATATATATATATATATATATATATATATATATATATATATATATATATATATATATTTCCTACCTCTCTCTAGGTTTTACTTCTAGTGCTCTCACAGGAGGGCTTTGATCTACCCCCTCTTTTTTTTGAGGAAAAACCTGTAGATGTATCTGCCATCAGCCACTATAATCATGGGGCTGCTGCTCCATGTATCCTGTGAAGAACCCACTATTTTCTTCTTCTCCCCTCAATTCTGCATTTTCCCCTTCAGGAAATCTCAAAAACTCCCACTGTTAAGAGGAAAAACTCTGAACTCCAGTCATGACCTTAGATTCAGCTCCTCCCAAATTTAGATCCCTTGGGATCTAACTTTCCAACTGAAACTTTAAACTATGTCAATTACACACAAAAGGTAAAATAACACAAACAACAAAGAAATAAAAAACAAAACAAAACACTGTCTCCCTGTCTTCAAGGAGCTCACATTTTAATGGGCAAGACACCATGGTGATCCTTAAGGGAAGCAACTGGTAAGGAAGAGGCCCACTGCCCACTCCCACCTTATTTCACCTGCTTCCTTCAGGTATGCCTAAGAGCTCTGGGAATATCAACCTCTCCTTTCAGCCTACCTCTCTTTCCCCACTACCAGCTATTACCCAAGGGAGTAACCCTTGTGGAAGTATAACTTTGTAGCTTCTTCAGATGCTGCAGGCCTGACTTCTCATTAGCCACAGCTGCTGAAAACTGGAAAAGAAAGTTCTGCCCATCAAAGTCCTTAGCACTTTCAATCGGTTCAACATGAGAAAGAAATAAAATTTTATTTTCATCATTTGAAATACATTAAAGAACATGCATTACAATCCACTTTGTCTCTGAACCCTAAGGACCCCTTTGTCTTTCCATCTGACTTACCACCTAAACCTAAATATGTGTTGTCTCTATTAGTATATGGACTTCTTTAGAGGAGGGACTGACTTGCTTTTCTATTTATAATCTCAGTGCTTAGCACATTTCTTTATAAATAGTAATCCCTTAACAAATGCTTTTTAATTCATTCATTCATTGACGCATTCATTAGTGGGGGGGGGTCTATGGGTTTCCCTCTGTCAAAATGATCATATCTCCCTCTTCTATAATGAATGCACATATACACTCACACCTTGTTTAAAGAACACAGCAATCTCTTGGTTGTTTTTCAGTAACTCCACAATAATTGGTTGATTGGAACTCAGAAGGAATCTCATCAAAGGTGATACTCTGTGGTCTATAGGAGCGAGCTGACAGATTAGCTTGGCCCTTTTGCTTTTTTCTTTTTCCTGTTCAGAAGATAAATCAACCCTGTCCTCTAGACAGGAGGTTGGGGGTACACAAACATTGTCCATGAACTTCGGTCATATGCTTTTATAGGGAGCAAGATAACTGATAATATTTAAGCAGAAGAGTCAAGTAATTGGCAGGTCTATCACAAATAGATCAGTTTTCACTTATAGGTCTACATATGTATATTATATGCACACATGCACACACACATATATGTGTGTCTGTATTTATACACACACATAGTTTCATATAAAGTACTTAAGGATGAGTTATAACTAAGTTAATGGTGTACACAGTGGTGATATATGGGATTAATTTGGGATTTCTGGAGCTTTAAGTGTGCTGATCAGGGGTCACCACCTGTCCCTCTTGTCTTGGGGTGGACTTCCTTTTATAGGATTGGGTAGCAGTGTGGGAGCAAATGGGGCTTTGTCACAGGATGTCAAAATGCATGGACTTCTTCCTACTTTGGAGGGCACGCTTTCTCCTGTGGTGACTAACAACTCCATACCTGACCTCATAGCCCTAGATACTTTGCCTCCTGTCACTGTAATACCCCTCTCCTGGGTTGTACCTTGCCCCTCAACTGCCATGGGAGTGAGGGATGGCCTCCCTGGAAAAGCAACTCCTTTCCAAGGCAACTGCACCCTCATTTTGCTACAGGCACAGTTACTGCTAGTTACAGCTTTAAATAGGAGCAACATCTGGCTAAAAATATGTGTGTCTATATTTTACCTTAAGGTGATTTTCCTTAGCTTAGAGATATATGGTATAACAATTTGTCCAAATGATTTATAATAAAAGGTACATCAAAGCAAAGTGAACCATTTTTCCACCAGGTTGATTTAGGCAAAACAATAGAATACCATTTCTACATACTTAGGGGTTTGAATTATTGTGTTCATGTTTCTTATTTAGCTATTAAACACAGGTAGAGAAAAATACAATTTTCTTTATGTAGCAAAAATTTGTGAAGCCAATTTCCCTGTTTCAATAAGTTTGATTAAACTGTTAAATGCCAACCCCTGGAATTCTTTAATATTTAAACATTTGCTAAGCAACCAGACTCTGCAACAAATTTTACAGAAATATTAATTTCTCTTTTTTTAAATATTAAAAGTTAGATGATAAATATTTAAATAGTTATTTCTCCACAACACTGGATTGGTCTTTTAGATAAATACAGAACGGAGCTGGAATGACCATAATGAATATTAAATGTGAAGATGCCACAAGTCCCGATTACAAACATACTTTTCTGATAAACGATTCGTTTTCTGTGAAACAGGGCAAACATGGGCAAGATTAATAATGCAAAAAAGTATAATTCTTTGTTAGGACTATTCAGTAATTGGTGCCAAAAAAGCATAAGCTCTGATACAAATAGTAATCACCTCTAACAGATTATATATAAAAAAGGGTTGGCTGCTAGGGGACATTTAGAGATATCTTTTGTCATAAGAAACATGAAAAGCATGTGGGCTATAAAGCAAAAACATATGTATATTGTCAATAGCAGCACCTGCTCAATTACAGTTTATTTCAGGGCTGAGAATTTCGTTCAGCCCCTAGATGGCAATACTATCAAACACTTTTTGTAACATGAGTACTTAATGATTAACAGCCTGCATTCACTCATCCAACATACTCAAGGCAACCATTAAAAAAATAACAAAACTGATTTCATTATAGATTCTTTTAATAAACATTTATGGCTTAGATCCTTGAAAGTAGAAGCATTCCAACTGCCCTGGCCCCAACCTTACACACCACCTACTACAAAATTATGAACTGCAAGTTACACTACAGGATTCAAGTTTAAGTTCTTGTCTGGCATTGAGATTTGGCACTGAAATTATGTTGGCATAAAAAGCAACTGAAATCAGCTCTTCTGTTGATTTTGGTTTATATTTTACATTTTTATGGGGCTATTGTGATTTTAAAATAAAACTTCTCAAAATGTATATTAAGAATAAAACAATTCCTGAAACAAAATGTTTATTTCTTGAAAGTTACACAAAAACATACATTTGTTAAAGGATCACTTCTTCCACATGTGCAATTTTAACTTTTACACTTAAGTAATAGCTTTGTGGGTTTTTTTTAACCAATTGCATATAAAATGCAGGTTAGTGGCAACTTTGTAAAAAAAAAAATGATGAAAACATATCTTGCCAGAGGATGGACTGTTTTAGAAGGAATAAAGCATCCCGTGTAAATGGAATTCTTGACATAATCCCAATATAAGGGAAAAGGAGGTTTTATTTTAGAAGTAAATTAGGCTGGTTTTTACAAAATGCCAAAAAGACTAACTGAAAAGTAGGAGGGGAAATCCATTTCACAACTGGTCACTTCATCTATATCACATCAGATAACTGAGTTTGACTGATTGATTCCTTCAACTGATTGATTTTCCTCTTAAAATTGACCCAGCATTTAGTCCATAAAAGCATCATCACAGCCTTTCTTTTATAGTGATGATATTTTGCATATCTTTTTCCCTTCCCCCTGCCCTGGAAACTATGGTAAGATAAAAGCTGATATTTACACCTTCTGTTTTTTTTTTTTTAATTATGATTTTCCAGCATGAAGATTTTCAAACTCTAATATCTCCTCCAGCCTCTTTTCTTCCTCTCTATTGCTGTTATTTATCTCTGCTTTACCTCCCTCTCTTTCTTCCATCCCATCTTTTCAATGGAGTTCTCATGTGCAATATTCTTTCTTCCTCAAGCCTTTTTATCCTCTAGTCTACTACTCTATACTTGTCCTACTTTTCTCTCTTTGCCCATCCTGTATCTTTATTCTGGATTTTTTTTTTTGTTCTGAGACAAAATACAGTTCACTGTTAACCTAAGCTGTCACATTTGTTTGACAGTCCATCAGAGGACAGCCACTAGAAAATAATGATGGAAAAGGAAAAAAGGTGGTGTTACTTTAATAAGCTGCAACCATTTAGTTTTCATCAATTCAATCTTTTTACCAAGCTTAGCTTTCTTTTCACTTGGTTCTGTTTTGAACTCCTAGACACAAGAGTCAAATGAGTTAGGGGATCAAATCAGTTTATCATTTCATGAAGTAAAAAGGCATCAGGATACAGCAAATCGTGTGCCAGAGAGGGACTCTGCTGGCAACTTAGGCGTATCTGCTAGCCTCCCAGTCCTGCTCCCGGGGACAGCTGTGACTACTTGGAGTCTTAAGCAGTCTGACAATTTTACATCATCTGCTCTGATTGCTTTTGACGACTTGAAGTGCCCCTAAGGTGGCCATGGGGTCAAGAGGTTTTTGTAGGTTGAAAATGATCAAAAATTAGCATTGATCTGTAGGTGTCAATAAAAGTCTGCTCAGGCAGACTCCCTGAACAAATGTTTAAACTGCATAAACCCACACACCCTAGTCATCTTTGAATCTATTGATCTGATGATCCAGCAGTTTCTAGAGCTTTTACTCTGGGCTTTGTAGTATATTTGAGAAGATGCCACCTTCCTCAACACTTAGGATCCTAGGGATGATTCTTCTTTTTTAAATGCAATGAAATGATGAGACAATGCCATCCTCCATGGTCACCAGGGGGAGCACTGTTCACACACACACACACACACACACACACACACACACACACACATCTACCCTCAAATAGGTGTATGCATACACAGGTGCACACATATGTACATGTGCATACAAACCTCTGTGTGTATGTATGCATTTTCATATTGGAAAAACCAACCATTTTGAATTGATTGGCCTCCAAACTGTACAGCAAAATGTTTCTTTCTGTCTGCATTTCACTTACAATCCTCCCTTCCCCAAGGATCCTCATTGTATGAGTGAATTTCGGCTTATAAATCCTGAATGCTTGACTGGGCTCCCTTTGACTGCTCAGTTACAGTGAGTGCCAAAGACCCAAGGTATAACTCACATGAAATGTCTCTTTTTGCCCAGAGGGAACTTGGAAGGAACCAAGGGTTAAACACAACCCACTCACTTATCCCTCAGTTGGACTGGTAAGGAAAATTTTGCCTTGTTTTATATGGAGTGGTATTTCCCCTTGGCACAATGAGACATTGGGGAACTTGCTGTGGACAAAAGCCTAAATTTTGACTTTGGAATAGAAAATTAAACCATGTGAAGCTGGAGTAGGGTTCACTTACAATAGTCTCAAAGCTCATGCACTGAACAGGCTACATTCAGCTACCTGCCTTGCTTTTTGGATAGCATCAGAAATTCTACTGATCATAAAATGTTGGCAAAAGAATAACATATAATCTTCTCATGGACATCAGGGTAGTGGACCAACAGTTCGAGATATTACTGCAATGGGGCTATTTTTCCTCCCCATTCATTAAGTTAGCTTTAGAATTTTAGTAAAATATCTATATCTAGTGCTTCTTTATCTTAAAACATTATCTTTATCTTAAAACATATTTATTACTCTTGAGAAAATAATCCACATTTGGTGATTTTCCATGGTAATCTAGGCTTCTACTTAACACAGAAACACATTCCATTTTCCCATTCTGTAAAGTTTTAACATACCATCAGAGTTTTCACCAGTGTGGTCTCTACTTCCTTTCCCAATGCTTTTTCCTGCCAAACTTATAATCATACTCATCCCTGCCTCCCCCTCCTACCTATATCCCTAAGCTGGCAGAACAAAGTCTCATTGCGACAAACATACTCAAAGTTACTACATAAACATGGATTTCCACAAAATGTGACCAAAAGCTAGGAGAACATAGAGGAAAATATCGCTTATGCATACTGCTAGATGTCTCTAGATCTAAGGAATACTACACATGTGCTGAGTGTATGCTGGGCTAACATTCAAATATAGTAAAAATGCCCGTGTTGAGGGAGAGACAAAATAGTCATGGAGACAGTCAACTCACATCATGTACTGAATACTAGTTATACATGACAAATTGGACCAGAAACTGGAAAATTATACAAAGGAAGAAGGTGGTGTCGAATACTGCACTAAGAGTTCTAGGCCCAGTTCTCTCTTTCTTTAGGTGTGTGACCTTGGTCAAGTCATATCACCTTTGGGCCTTAGTTTTCTTATTTGTAGAAAGAGGGTGTTATTTCAGTCATTCCTTTATGTATTCAGCAAGAATTATTAAACATTTGCTATGTGCCAGGTACTATGCTACATACTGGGAATAGAAAGCAAAAATGTAATCCCTGCCTTCAGGGAGTTTACATTCTATTTAGGGGGAAATTTTGTACAAAGTTAAGTAAATACAAAATATATACTAAATCCATAGGATTGTTGGGGGATCAGGCCTGTGATTTTATTGGTATTGAGAAAGGTTGATGAGGAAACTCTCTACAAATGGAAATTGGCACCTTATCTTTAATTTCTAGGTCTAGAGAGGAGCCTGGGCCACATAGGGATTAAGTGATCTGACCAAGATCATACAGCCAAACAGCCTTTAAGGCTGGCCTTGAACCCAGGTTTTCATAACTCTAAGACTGGTGTCTCTCCATTGTGCCACATTGCCTCAATAAAAAGTAAATAGGTTTTTTTGGGGGGAGAGGAGGGCAATAGTGATTTGGGGATTAAGAAAGGCCTCATATAGAAGATGGAATTTGAAATAAAATTTAAAGTAATTAGGGATTCTAAGAGGTGTAAGTAAAGAGGAAGTGTATTGCCATGGGAGACAGTCAGTGAAAGGGTATAGAGATAAGAGGAAGGGAATATTATATGTAAGGAGTGGGGACATTTGGCTGGCAAATGAATTGCATGATGGGGAGTAATATGTGCTAAGCTTCGAAAGATAGGTTGGAGCCAGATTATTCTAAAAACCGAATACTAAAGGAAATAGAGAGTCCTAGAATTTTTCAAGCAAAGGAGTGAAAGGGTGAGACCTATCATTTAGGAATACCACTTTAACATATTTTTATTTAAACAAATGCTTTATTAACTTCTGTTTTACATCATTCATTTCTGCCAGATTTTGAGTTACAATCATTTTCCTCCCATTATTCCCCTACCCAACCTCCCAGAATAGCAGTCCCACATCTTCTGCTCTCTCCCATACCTTCTCCCATACCCCCTTCGACTTTTCCATTAGAGGAAGGTGAATCTTTGTGTCCCAATGCCTGCACATCATATCTCCCAATTATAAGCAAAAGAGTATTAATAATAGTATTTATATATATTTGAAACATTTAATGTTAAGACCTTGAATTTCAGATCCATTGCCTTCCTCCCTTGTCACCCATTCCCTCTGGGGAGATAATTAATTCAGTATATGTTGTACATGTCTAGCTATGCAAAACATTATCAACATTATCTGGGAGCTGCCGGCTCCCAGAGCACTGCACTGGTCCTTCCTGCAGGGCTTCTGGGCTGTCCTCAGCGGGAGGTTAGCTTCTCTGTGTTGTTCTGTGGGTGCTGGGGCTCCAGAAGTTGTTCAGAGTCCCCTTTTACATAGTTTGGGGGGAATTTGGAGGCAGAGTGGCTTGGATGAGCTGTTTCTACTCCGCCATCTTGGCTCCGCCCCCTTAACATATATTTTTATGTAGCACATAACTTCCTTGAGGGTAGAGATTTTTTTCTTTGTAACTTCAGCACCTACTGATGCCCAGAAAATAGAAGGCAGTTAATAAATGCTCATTTATTGGAGATGGATTGGAGAAGGGAAATAAAGAAACCAAATAGGAGGATATTGAAATAGCATGGGTGAGGTGTGGTTAGATTAATGGTCTCTATGATCTCTTCTAGCCTTACAAGGATGTGCTATCCTATATGGAAGACGTGGGTCCTGCCCTTAAGAAGCTTAAACTCTAATGAAAGGGTTCATGCAACATCTCTTACATGGGACCTTTCCTTTCCACTCAAGTAGTGGAAATATATACTCTTCTGTCAGATATACAAACACTTACACATACATAAACACATGTATAAATACACACATACATATAATCTTTAAAATCTGGCCTGTTCCTATCTTTCCAGTATTCTTTTCTTCTTTACTCCACTCCTAGGATTCTGTGATCAAGCAGAACCTATTGTCTGTTTGGTACATATATTCCTTCTTCCAGTCCTTTTTTCCAAATGTTTAGAATGCATTCACTCT
Source organism: Gymnobelideus leadbeateri (assembly GCA_011680675.1). NCBI lineage: Eukaryota > Metazoa > Chordata > Mammalia > Diprotodontia > Petauridae > Gymnobelideus > Gymnobelideus leadbeateri. The sequence continues at coordinate 497,191 of WOXC01004584.1, read as the reverse complement.
ATCTCTTGGAATTTCTAGTTTTTCTACAAGACTCAGATCAAATACTACTGCCATCATAAAACCTCCTCTAGTTCTCCTAAATTTGAACACAACCTGTCCTAAAACTTCCTCATATTAATTTTTGCATATGTTCTTACACACTTTCTCCTCCAACAGAATGTAAGGTAGTTGAGTTGTATCATTAATACCTGGAATGTTGTTGTTGAGTTATTTTTTTCAGTCATATCTGGCTCTTCATGACCTCATTTGGAGTTTTGTTGGCAAAAATGCTAAAGTGCTTTGCCATTTCCTTCTCGAGCTCATTTTACAGATGAGGAAACTGAAGCAAATAGATGAAGTGACTTGCCTAGGGTCACACAGCTAGTAAGTGTCTGAAGCTGTATTTGAACTCATAAAGATCTGACTTGCCCAGAACTCTAATTATTGTGCCACCTGGCTGCCCCACCTGGAGTATAGTAGGTACTTAATAAATGCTTATTGACTGATGATGACATGTTTAAATTAAAGATCACTTAAGTCAATTTGTTAAGTATTTTCATGAATTGGTATTTAATAAGTATTTAGTAAGGTTAATATTGTTAAGTATTTAGTTTATCTCAACTTGCTATGCAGAGAAGTACAGAAATAGAAATCAATTGTTCATTCAGTCCTGGAAAGGGTATCTGTTAAATACCTTTTGTATATTGGTCTGAGTATCTTCTTTTGGGGAAAAAATAAATGAGGGGACAGGGAGAATTGCCATGTTCTTGCAGAGAAAGGATTTATTAGTCAAGTGAACCTCTAGAAGGTTGCAGAGAAGTTTAACTCTATAGTTTCTCTTTACCCCATAAATATCCTAAGTAACATTGCACTTATCAATGTAAGTCTGTCATAAAATCATTAATACACAATAACTAACCTCCTCTTTAATGCTAGGCAGCTTTCTCTAACATTGTTTTCCCAATTACCCAGTACCTTTGATACTAATTTACCCCCATGATATAATATGATACTTTTTATAAAATGATTCCATATCAACAACGGACTTTCTTTGGAGGGGGGAAGGTAGGGCAGTTGGGGTTAAGTGACTTGTCCAAGGTCACAATCCACTTTTAAATGTCTGAGGCTGGATTTGAACTCAGGTCCTCCTGACTCCATTCACTGTGCTACCTAGCCACCCCCAACAACTGACTTTCAGTAAGTACCTTTTCAGTAAGTACAGTATATTGTTCTAGGTGCTAGAAGAGATATAAAGATTAGATCAGCACCGTATAGACCCTCATGGAGTTTACTATTAACTACAGGGATAAAACACATACTGTATAATATTCCCAGATAAATGCATTAGAAAGTTGTAAAAGAGTTATGTGAGATCTAAGTGTGGAAGATCATTATCTAAAGAGGTGTTAGGAAAGGCTTCAGGAAGGAGTTGGAACCTAAGTTAGGTTTAATAATAAAAGTAGGAATTCCACTGGAGAAGAGGACAAGGGCATTCCAGGCTAAAGGATTAGTGTGAACAAAGGTATGGAGGAAGGAAAATGCAAGAAGTCTCTGGGAATGTGAAATAATACTGAGTAATTAAAATAGCTCAGATTTCCTTATGGTTTATGTTTTTTTTTTCCCTCAGACTAGAACTATAAGGCAGTGACAAATAAATAAGTATAGAATACCCATATATCTACTTATTCTTGCTTTTTTCACTATGACCTACAAATTATGCATATTTACCCCTTTGTGAGTCACATAACTTTATTAAAAGAAAATGGAGGGGAAGGACACTTGTGGGAGAAATACTGAGAAAGCAATGCCATAAACTCACAAACTCATGACAGTTGACCATGTTCTATTTCCCACTATCTAATTCATATATGACAGATAAGAAGATTCCATTTAGTCAATAAACATTAATTAAGTAGCACTGTACTTAGTGCTGGGGATACAAAAAGGGAAAAAAAAGACAGTTCCTGCCCTCAAGGAGTTTACAGTCTAGTAGGTAAGGTAAGCAAATAAATATGTATAAACAAGTTATAATCAGGATAAGTAGGAAAAATTGTAAGAGAGAGGTCAGTAGAACTAAGAGGGGTAGGAAAAGGCTTCATATAGAAGACAGGATTTTAGTTGGGACTTAAAGGAAGATATGGCGGCCAGAAGTCAAAGATGAGGAAGAGAGCATTTCAGGCTTGGAGGATATCCAGAGAAAAAATGTCCAAAGTTGATAAATAGAGTGTCTTATTTGTGGAACAGCAAGGAGGCCAGTGTAACTAGATGGAAGAGTATATGGCAGACCGTAAGGTATAAGAATAAAGAAAAGGTAAGAAGAGGCTAGTTTGTGAATGCCATTGAATATCAAACATAGTTTTGTATTTGATCCTGGAGGCCACAGTAAGCAATGCAGTTGACTAAATGGGGAGAGGGAATGACATGGTTGAACTTGTTTTAGGATTTTAAGGTTGATAGCTAGGAAACTCTGACAAATATTTGGTTGCTATGATGCAAATATATATTGCCTAGTTATGATTTTGCTGGCAGAAATGTTTATTTTATTTATTTATTCATTTTTTTTTATTTACTGACATACATCTACCTATCAATCACCATCACCATCATCATCATCATCATAAGATAGTGGTTAGTCATTTAACACAAGAGATCACTGCTTTGAAATGGTAGAGTTGGTCAAGATCAGACCTTCAGAGCTAGGTATAAGAAAATATTCATAGCTGGAACTCTAAAAGATGTCCAGTAGGGGCGGCTAGGTGGTGCAGTGAATAGAGCACCTGCCCTGGAGTCAGGAGGACCTGAGTTCAAATCCAGCCTCAGACACTTAACGCAAGACTAGCCGTGTGACCTTGGGCATGTTACTTAATCCCGATTGCCTTCCAAAAAAAAAAAAAAAGATGTCCAGTCGTATCTGGGAACAGACATCAGAGCCTGTATTGAAACCTTCAATATAGAAAAGTGAACTGGTGGAAGAAAAAGTCTTGCTACCTTCTGTTGAACAGAGATGAATTTGGAGCTCAGCTAGATAGACAGATATGAACTTAGGGCTGAGAGATGACCTGATAAAGACAATCCAGTATTGAACCTTCATCTACTTGCTATGAGATTGACTCCCTTAGGACTCAGTGAGGGAAATTACCTCAAAAGCTTTATAGAGTCTAAGTTTATAGTTTCTCTTTTGTTGAAAGACCTTAACCTTGCTCTGGGAAACCAGAAGAGAAGCCAGGAAAGAAGGGGATGTCCAGAAGGGAGAAACCATGTCTATCAGTGAACTGCTGTGCACACAATCCTTTTGGCACTGGAGGTCGAAGAGGACATCAAACTCTGTATTCCTGAGTTTTGAACTACCCTGGACTCAGGTGTCTCCTTGCTATGGTTTGTAAAATTGTATTCACTTCTTCTCAATGACTCTTTCGGTCAGTCAATAGCTATGTATTAAATATCTTCTATGTGTTAGGAATTATACTATGTGCTGGGTATTCAGCAAAAGTCAAAAACAGTCCCTGCCATTGAGGAGTACACAATTTAATGCATATATTGGTGGGCAAGTATATCTCAGATTTATGAGTGGAATGTTATGTCTATAATTATCATTGTTTTACCTTCTCTTTAGTAAATGTTTCTGATTAAGAGGTAATGGTGTCATGTTGGCTGATTGTGATATGGGAAGTACCTGCAATAGAGCTGTATTTACTCCATCAGAGTTAGTCTCTGTTCAGCATTTAAAACTCTTTGCAATCTGACTATAACCTCTCTTTCCAGACCATTGTACATTTCTCTTTCTCACATACTTTACGGTCCAGCCAAAATGTTCCTCTTATGGGACATTCCATCTCCCTTCTCTCAGGTTGTTCCTATGTCTAGAATGTGTTTCCTCCTCTGCTTACTCTAGCCTCTAGTTTCTTTCACAGATTAGTTCAGAGGCTGCTTAAGCCTTTCCTGGTCTTACTACCTGCTAGTAGCTGACTTCCCCCTCCCCCACCCACTAATCTTGTATCTATATAATTATGTATTTGTTTATAAATATATATGAACACATATATATACACACACACATACACACATATATGTGTATATATATATATATATATATATATATATATATATATATATATATATACATGTGTGTGTTCTCCAGATAGCATGTAAGCTCCTTGAGGGCAGAGACTATATCAATATTTTTCTTTTTACCACAGCATCTAGCATACTGCCTGGAACACAATAGTCATTTAAGAAATGTTTGCTGCTTAGTCTCTCTAGGTTGTGCTTTCCTCATCTATAAAGTGTCAGATCCACATTCAATGATTTCTAAGTCAATTTCCAACAGTAATGTTCTATTATTCCTCTGTTAAATATTGTAAGTAACCAGGAAAAATCATAAAATGAGAAGTATAGTTTTAAAAGCTAGAACTTTAGAATACAGTGATTTTTGTTAATAGTTCATATATAATTAATACAGATGATATAGTACCTGATATATATATTATATGTTAATATAAGATATAAATATAATTAGTATAATAAAGACAAGAGAAAGATGTTTTTGGTAGCAATGGAGCCAGCAATATAATGGAGAAACATTAGTTTTTCTACAAAGGAAAAGTGAATTGCTAGGCATGGACTATAACCAAAGGCACAGTACAACTGTAAGTGGTGCAACTCTAAACTCCTTTCTTGAAGAAAAGTTTCAGCTTAATGAAGGAATGTCATTGACCCCACTCTAAGGCAATGCATTTGTATTTCAAAATGGAAGTCAATGGGAAAACTGGATTCACTTTACGAAACATTTCTTTCCTGCCAACTTTGCTGAAACAAGCAATCTAAAAGGCAAGGGACATTCTATTTGTTTAATTAAAATTTTTTAATTAGGGTAGTACAAATATAGGAAAAATGAAGGCTTTGAAAACTGTCATATTTTATTAAAGTAAGAGAATAAAAAAAATCAAATTTGCAATTATGCAACTGCATGGGACTCTCTCCTCAGTGGTAGAGATTTATATTTTCAATGCCTGAGTATTGAAGTCAGTTTGGTGCAAATACCCCTAAGAGTAAGAGAAATAGATGGAATAGTGAAGTTAGAGATTGGCCCTATTGAGAATCATCATGATGATCAATTTGAAAGGGAGTACAGAAGGGTACAATGTTCACCTTCATGCTCTTGTCACACAAGAAGGCAAGATACACTGGGAAACAATAAAATTGTCAACATCCTATCTGCTGGAAATGCTTCCATGAAGCAATTCCACTGACCACTAAAGCAGGCAAACTATGAGTGTGCATGAAATGAACTGAAGCTATGCATTCTCATTTTGTGCCAGTGCTAAATCATAACAAAGTTGGGAAATATTTTTGCCATTTAGGGTCAGGGCCTCAGATTGTTTTTTTTTTTTTTTTGCCAAAACTACCTTCAGATTCAAATAACGTAGGAAATTATTTCAGACCAATGCAAGGCAATTGTAAGAAACAACTTCATCATTAAGCCTAGGTTTATTTATAAAATAAAAACTGAAAACAAAGAATTAATAAACTCTAAAGCAGAAAAATAGTTGAAAAATTTAAGGTCATTAAAAAACTTTGCTTTACCCAAATTCCTAAAATACTATTTAATAAAAAAGTGGGAGACAAAAATATTGATGTCATAACTCATTTTAAAAAAGCATATGGTCATACTTAGATGGGAATTTTGAAAACCTCTTTTTGAATTTAATGGTATGACTTGAATTATACCCAAAATAGAGTAATTTTAAAAAAGCTAGCATTTGCTATAACCATGATAAACAAGTATATTTTCCCACAATATTGACATAAAGTGTAAAAACATTTCAGGGCTTACATACAGAGAACTGAAGAGATTAGAATAGCAAGTGGCAGGGGGAATTGAGTAAATCACTCTGACTCCATTTTGTGACTTAATTCCGGAGCTAGCTCAATTCCTTTTCTACTCAGTTATGGGTCTAGTCCAATTTCTATATTGTGAGAAAACTTTATTCAATTGTGGGAATTGTAAGAGGATGTTGTTGCATTGCTTGAACCTAGCATTGCATTTCTGGGAAGCTGGACCACTTCTATCTGCTTCTTACAAACCCTTAACCAAAAATCTAGGCTATACTGACCAGAAACCCAGCCCAGTCCAAAGACTGATGCAAGTTTTCTCACAATTAAACATCTCAAGCAATCCATATATCTTATCTGATAACTGGTCCTATACTGGTCAATCAGTTATTGTTTCCATGTTCCTTTGATTGAATATAGATATTTGGGGAAAGGGGAGACACCTACTTTTCTGAATTTATGGAATTGTACCTGTTAACTCTCCCTCTCCCAGTTTGGAAAGTCCTTAATTTTTCCTCCAATTAGAAGTCAGATTACCTAATTTTGTATGTTGGTTGATTGTTTTCTTTTATTTAATTAGTCTTATTTGATTGTTGTTGCTCTTTGGTCATTTCAGTCATGTCTGACTCTTTGTGACCCCATTTGGGGTTTTCTTGGCAGAGATACTTGGTTTGCCATTTCCTTCTCCAGCTCATTTTGCAGATGTGGAGACTAAAGCAAATAGGCCTAAACGATTTGCTCATGGTCACACAATAAGTATCTGAAGCTGAATTTGTACTCAGGTTTTCCTAACTCCAGGCCTGGCACTCTATCCACTGTGCCATTTAGCTGCTTCCCAAATCTGGGAGTTTTAGTGGACTTTAAGCTTAATATGAGTAAACAGTATGTTCTGTTCAGCCAAGTCAACCTCTTTGTGACCTTATTTCAGGTTTTCTTGGTAAAGATACTGGAGTGTTTTGCCATGTCCTTCTCCAATTCATTTTATAGACAAAGAACTGAGATAAACAGGATTAAGTGACTTGCCCAGGATCATACACCTACTACGTATCTGAGCTAAGATTTGAACTCCGAAATATGAGTCTTCCTGATTACACACCTGATTAATTGTTTTTAATGTATAAAAAGTGGTCTCCTCTTTGATTTAGTATCCAGTATCAAAGCTGAGGAAGGCAATTGGTCCCGATTTGCTGGGCCATTGGCATGCATTGCTTATTAAATTGATATGCTCAGAAGCTTGAAACTTTGTTTCCTCAGTCATTTCATCTTTCACCTGCCACATAAGAATCATAGGAAGAAAGATGAAACTGTCAGTGAATATTCTTAAGAATCAGCATCCATCACTACCATGGCAGAAGTGATACTATAGCTAATGGTAATCTGTAAAAACATACTGGATTTTTTTTCAAAATCTAGATAGAATGTGCAATAGAGAGCTTGAATGCTATGCTACCCAATTAAAGCAAAAAAAAAAAAAGAAACATGTTGAATGAAGTCTAGAAAACAAAAACATATTTTAAGTCGAAGATTCCCTGATCAACAATTGAAAGCTAAGGATTAAAATGCTGCAAGAGGCAAATCAGCAAAAAGAACAAAATAGACAATTCAACATTAATAAAAACTCCATTGCCAAGGCTTGAGAAGCAAAGAAATCAGAGTAAAATTTGTTTTATAACCAATGATCTCTAAACTTTTTTGATTATATATATGTATATCTATATTAGTAAATGGTTTTTTATTGTGAACCTCAAGTATGAGTATATGTATTATATACAAATACCTTGCTTGTAGCTTCCCTGGCTAAAAACATAGACCTCACAAGAATACATAACTCAAATGAGAAGAAGTACATCATTGGCTTACTTACTATATCATGACAGTAATTTTAAAGATCCATCCATAAATTTTGCAAAGAAATTCATTGGAATTTAGCTAATAAAATTTCAGTTTCTCTAATGTCAATTATTTTTGCTTTTTAATTTTTTTGGAGGGCAATTGGGGGAGTTAAATGACTTGCCCAAGATCACACAACTAGTAAGTGTTAAGTGTCTGAGGCTGGATTTTAACTCAGGTCCTCCTGATTCCAAGGCCAGTGTTCTATTCACTGTACCATCTAGCTGCCCCAAATGTCAGTTATTTTTACTAACTCATGTGAAAGCGTTGCATTGTTATGTTATTAGAACATCAGATTAAAAATCCACTGTCACCCTCCATTTGGAATATTTTTAAACAAGTTAGAAAATTTGGATTACATGTTTTCAAAGTGTGCAGGTATTAGGTTAAAAAATAGGTGACAATTCATTTTCTAGAACAAAATCACATAGTGTTGGAAACATTTCCAAATATCCATTAAAAATGTTCTCTAGAGCATGACTGTTTTTTTTTTTGAAAGAGTACTTTCTCACTCAATGTTAAAACAATATCTTTGTTTGATGTCCAAGACACATGGGGAACTAACATAGATAACATCAAAAACCTTTTCCTGATTTGTAAGTAGTCAAAGATAAGAAAAATTCTCATTAGAAAAACTGTGGGGTGGAGCCACCATGGTGGAGTGGAAACAGGACTTCCACATGGCTCCTGCTTCTGCCTCTTCCAATACATGTAAAAATGACTCTAAACAAACTTTAGAGCTACAGAACCCACAAAGTGACAGAGAGAAACTAATCTCTCACTGAGGACAGCCTGTCAGGCCAGTGGGAGGGGTCCATTGCAGTGTGCTTGAGCCCAGCCCCATGTAAGCCTGTTGTTTTAGCCCCAGGGCTGCCCAAACAGCCTCAGCTAGAGGGAAGTCAGGAGATTAGATCACCAGCAGCTGTGGTGGTTTCCAGAATTATCAACCCTCGGATGCCAAAGACAAAGTGAGAGGTCAGTATAGACTTTGGGAACAGGGAGTCCAGGAGTGTGTTTGGGCCTCTGACCCTGGAGGGAGAAGTGGCTGAGGCACCAAAGCCATGAAGTCCCCACCTCATGGCTGCTTCAGAGCTCCTGGCCTGCAAATTGTAGGGGGCCAAGCAACCAGTCTGAGGGGTAATCACTCTTGCTTTAACCTGCTTGGATCAGAATTGCTGTCTAGAGTGGAGGTCCTGGGGTGTGTGACCAGTGTGCCAGAGAATGTGGAGGCTTCAGAGAGGGAAGCCAACTAATAGCTCTGGCAGCTGAGAAAACACCAGAGATTTGGGACAGAGCTTCCCTCTCTGGAGGCAGAGTTCTGCTGTGGCAAAAAGCTTAAAAGTCAAGTAACTGAGTGGCAACATGAGCAAGCAAAGGAAGCAAATCAAACAATCTGACTTTGGATTTCTTTTTGGGGGACAAAAAGAATCAAAGCATGGAATAGGAGGAAGACAACAAAGTCAGAACTCTTGCACCAAAAACTTCCAAGAAAAGAATGTGAACTAGTTACAGGCCATAGAGGAGCTTAATAAGAATTTTGAAAACCAAATAGGTGAAGTGGAGGAAAAATTGGGAAGGGAAATGGGAATGATGCAAGAAAATCATGAAAAGAGAGTCAATAACCTGATTGAAGAAAATAACACCTTAAAAATAGACTAACTCAAATGGCAAAAGAGGCTCAAAAAGCCAGTGAGCAGAAGAATGCCTTAAAAAGCCAAATTTCCCAGATGGAAAAAGAATCTCAAAAGCTCACTGAAGAGAATCATTCCTTCAGAACTTGATTGAAGCAAATGGAAGCTAGTGACTTTATGAGAAATCAAGATACTATTAAACAGATCCAAACAAATAAAAAAAATAGAAGGCAATGTGAAATATCTCATTGGAAAAACCACTGACCTGGAAAATAGATCTGGGAGAGACAATTTAAAAATTATTGGACTACCTGAAAACCATGATCAAAAAAAGAACCTAGAAATCATCCTTCAAGAAATTCTCAAGGAAAATTGCCCTGATGTTTTAGAACCAGAGGGAAAAATAGAGGTTGGAAGAATCCACCCATCACCTCTTGAAAAAGATCCCCAAAAGAAAAGTCCTACGAGAAAAATTGTAAACTATTAAGAACAACTTGAAAGGCTTTTCAAAACCGCTAATAATTCAAGAAATATGAATTTAAAAAACTAGGTGTAAACTCAACCCCAGCAAATTGGCAAGAGGAATAGTCCATGTTATAGGGATAATGCAAAGAAGGAAATTACAGGTACAACAACAACAAACTTTGTTCAAGGTGAATTGATTCATCCATTTTGTAAAGAAAATTTGAATTATGTTAATACCGTGTCTAAAATGATCACACTCTTTGCTTCAAAGATCCCATTTCTAGAGGTATAGCCCAAGGATGTCAAAGACAGAAATCCAAATTCAAAACATTTCAAAATACTAGTTCTTTTGCTATCTTCTTCCCATTTGATTGTAGCCTTTTTAAGGCCAGGTGCTTTTTTGATACCTTTATTTGTATTTGTAGTAATCAGCACAATGCCTGACATATAATGTGCATTTAATAAATGCTTACTGACTCAATTTTACTTTCAAAAGATTATATGTAGTAACTGTTTCTACCTAGAGGTGCACTGGTTGTTTTTCTGACAAAGTGCTTAAAAGATGTGACAAATTTAAAAATCTATTCAAAGATCTTAAATTACTGAACTTTTCTGGGATGACATAATCAGTAATTGATATTTAAAAAAACATACATTTATTCTGTTTCCCTTAATTTGAAGATATTTACAATTTTTGTATGTCTTTTGCTTTTGCATCATCTTCATTTACCATTATATTCCTCAACCCTCCATTCCCAGAGAACCATTTCTTATAACAATGAATAAATGAAAAAGAAAGAAGAAAAAAGCAATTCAGCAAAACTGAAGAACCCATGGACCAATCATATTCCAAGTTCCATATCTATAGTCATCCATTTCTGAAAATAATAGGTTATTTTCTGATCTCTTAGGTCAAGCTTAGTCATAATAATTACATAGCATTCACTTTTATTTGGCTGCTTTTCTTTCCATCTATGTTGTTGGAGACATATATTTTCCCCCTGGTTCTGCTGCTTCCCTCTGCATCTGTTCATATATGACTTTTCATGCACCCCTGAACTCTTTATATTCTATTTCTTAGGGTATAGTAATATCCTGTCACTTTCTTGTACTGTGTGTAATACTTTTAGCAGTTCCCTAATACAGGGCACCTACAAAGCATATGGCATATATTGGGCAAATAGGAGGTAATCTCAAAGGGAAGCCCTTTGAGGGCTTAAGTTGCATCCTGAAGGAAGCCAGAGAAGCCAAGAGATAATGGTGAAAAGGGAGAGAATTCCAAGCATTGGGGACATCTAGCCATAATGGAGAGTCAGGGTGTCATGTGGGAGGAATAACAAATTGGAGAATGATATTATCAAGTTCTTTGCTTTAGGAAAATCCCTTTGACAACTGTGGGGAGGGTGGATTGAAAAGGGGAAAGACAAGAGACCATTTAGGAAGCTATTGAAATAGCTTGGATAGGAAGTGATGAGGTTCTAAACTAGAGTGGTGGCTCTCTGAGTAGAGAGAGGGGGTGAATGCAAGAGATTTTGTGGAGGTAGAAACAATATTCAGCAAGTGATTAGGTATAGGGGGTGAGGAGTCAAAATTAACACCAAGGCTTCAAATCTAGGTAATTATATGGAGAGTAGTACCACAGACAGAAATAGGAAAGTTCTGAAGATGGTAGAACTTGGGAGGAAAAATGATATGTGATTCAGATCAAAACCCATTCATGCTTGCTTATCTTGCACGGCTCACTAAGTCTCAACACAGAAAGAGTATATGTGTGCGAGGGTGTGAGTGTGACTCTTACTGGCCATTTCTCTGGAAGCTAGAGATATAGGAGTATGCCAGCCACTATGAGGTGGTTTAAAGAGGGAGTCAGAGTATGGTATGCTAGGGTCAGGGAAGATCTCCCTAATGCTTCCTTAGAAGCTGCTGTGGATATGTAGGGTACTTAGGTAACAGTTAAATTACAACCACATTGAAGGGTGGATGATGCTTGGTACAAAAGAGGAGAGAAAGGGAACTTACCACAGTAGTGGCAAAAGTATTGTAGAAGAGTGTTTGGCAATAGTAAGTGAAGGAGATAGTAAGGTTATGTTGTAGACAAACCATGTGAGAATGGAATTCTCAGAGAGGATACCTGTGGGTTCATCCTATGTGCTCCATCATGCAGACATCTCCATGGTTGCAAGAAATTTAACAAAATAAAAATTGCATTAAAAAACAAAAAATAAGTTTGTACAATGCTAATATAATATTGAAAGGCAACTAGGTAGTTCAGTGGAAAGAGTTCCTTTTGTAATCATGCATGCCAGATGGTTGACTATAGCGCTATGCATTGGCCAAGTAGAAACAACTTCAAATGTTCCCTCATTACTATTTGTTCAGAGAATGAGGGAACTGAACTCAGCATCAGAGTTAGCCTGGCCAAGATAAAGGGGAACCTGTAATATAGATTATTGCTATGGTTATCAGTGGATCTAGCATCTGGAAGCTCAGATAATAACAGATAATGGGAGAAAATCAGACCAAGGAGATGAGAATGAAAGAAAAGAGAGTATTTATTTAAGAGCATTTTTGCCCATGAACAGAGAAACAGACAGGAATGAATTCAAGACCTCGTGGCTTCCACTTTTTGAAGATTAATCTTAGTAAAATCCCATTACTCTTAAGAATTAATTATTTTCTTTAAAAAGTTCCCTTTAGGGGTGGCTAGGTGGCGCAGTGAGTAGAGCGCCGGCCCTGGAGTCAGAAGGACCTGAGTTCAGATCCGGCATCAGACACTTAACCCACACAAACGAAAACCTAGCCATGTGACCTTAGGCAAGTTACTTAACCCCAATTGCCCTAAAAAAGGGGTGGCTAGGTGGCGCAGTGAGTAAGAGCGCCAGCCTCAGAGTTGGGATGACCCGAGATCGAATCCGGCCTCAGAAAATGAGCACCCACACATAAATAATGACTAGCTGTGTAACCTTGAGCAAGTTACTTAACCCCAATGCTTAAAAAAAAAAAAAAAAGTTCCCTTTAGAGGGAGTCTTTTTCCATTCCTTGATATAGACAAATTTTCTTCCTATTATTCCTAAAAACACTTGTTAATAGCTTTTTACCACTGATTTACCATGGCCTGAACCCTGACTTGTATATAAGAGATAGGAGTAATATCTTGATGTTAATGTGAAGTTTACCTTTAGGACCAAAAAACAGTCTGATAATGTTCTAAGAAAGTCAGACGAGATTTGGGGGACCCCAAAATAATATTTCTCAGATAAACTACTATGCAGTTTTCTGATTTCACTTGAGAAGTTCACTTGCACCCTAAATAAATCACTTAAAGCAATTCATAACAACTTTAAAATATGTGGATGGCTCTATTTAGAGATTGGGAAACACAGCAAGGCAATGTGGTATATGATATTGAGTTATTGCCTAAAAAAACATTAATGTAATAGGATTATTTCAGATTTTCTTTTTTCCTTGGATTTTTCAGTTAATATTGGAATTAAAATAAAGCATTGAGTCAAGCAGCTTAGTGCAAAACAAATTATGCCAGGTTCAGCATTGAGGGCTCCTATGTGGAACAGCTATTGACTCAAGCATATTAATTTATAAATCCTCTAATTTCAGATTGTTATCTATTGATTATCTGTTTTTATTTGCATCTTAAATGAGTAAACAAAAAAGAAATGATTATAGTTTAGTCATTACATCTTAAAAGAAAGTGTATTCAGGCTGAGGGAACTTCATTAAAATAACAAAATGATAAAAATAATAAATCAAATTTCCCTTTAACATCTACAAGTTGTGGTTCTTCTTTTCCACTGATCTAAAATATCTAAAAATTATAATAATCAATGCTAGTCATTTTTTTTTTTTTTTTGGTTTTTGGAGGGCAATTGGAGTTAAGTAACTTGCCCAAGGCCACACAGCTAGGTTTTTATTTGTGTGTGTGTTAAGTGCCTGAGGCCGGATCTGAACTTAGGTCCTTCTGACTCCAGGGCTGATGCTCTACTCACTGCGCCACTTAGCCACCCCAATGCTAGTCATTTTGATAGGATAATTGTTTGATGGGATAAATAGTGAGACAATAGATATCATCCCTTTTGTTTTTGAAAAAAAAGAGAAGAAAAAGAAAAAGAAATTTTAAAAGAGAAAGAGGATTTATGTGAGAAAACAAAGGGCCCCTTCAATAATTAATACATATGTAGTGAAATCAGCACTCTGATTATACTTTAATAATGATTTTAGGAAGCTAGGTGGTACAGTGGATATAGTGGTGGGCCTGAAGGCAGGAAGACTCATCTTCCTGAGTTAACATCTGGCCTCAGACAGTCTGTGTGACCTTGGGCAGGTCACTAAACCCTGTTTGCCTTAGTTTCTTGATCTATTAAATGAACTAGAGGAGTAAATGGAAAATCCCTGCAGTATCTTTGCCAAGAAAACCCCAAATGTGGGTCACAAAGAATTGGATAGGCCTGAAATGATTGAACAATAGCACTATTTTTTTTTTTTTGCCAAATTCTTATTAATTGCATGGGGGTAGATAAATATACGTTAATGTTAATATATACTCAAGTCCACTTCATTCTTCACTGCTGGGAGTATTATCTTTATGTGCAGCATCTTTAGGTGAAGTTTTTCCAGATTCCCTCAACTGCTCATGTCTTCCCTTTTGGACTTCTGTGCATTTACTCTGTAAATATTTGTATTTATTTACTTTATATTCATGCTATATATGTGTATATGTATTTGTTTTCTCTCCCATTGGAACATAAGCTTCTTGTGAATAGGTATTGTTTTATACTTGGTATTTATACCTCCTTCACCTAGAACAGTGCCTGGAATGTTGTAGGTACTTAAAAAAAATAAATTCCTTGATGTGTCCCATATACACCAGGGCCAAACATTCTCTGGTTAATGTCCATAGCATGACTGGTAAATTCAAGAACAGTGGGTCTTATTTAGCTTTCACTTCTCAAGATGAATATTTAAATGAGTACTTTAGCAATAAGCTTCAAATTAATTCAATAAACATTTATTAAGACCCTACTATATATAAAGTACTGTGACAAGGACGGGAGAGTAAACAATGAAGAAGTAGTAATGGTCCTAAGCAACTAACATTTTACTGGGAAGGGAAATAACATAGAGACCCTCTTCACTAAACCCAGCATTCTTTCCACAAAACCACACTGCTTTTCCTAGTACAAATGTAATTCTATTCCTCTCTGTTACAAGTGGATAGACTAATTCTAATTATCAATACTGTGGACGGTTTAGGGGGTAATGGGATGGCCCACAGTTTATAATGGTCATATTCCATCTAGATATGAGAGAACCAGGTGACTAAGATGGTAAAGCATTTAAATTCAAGACCTGTAAGGATGGATTGAAGGAATCAGGAGTGGTTAGCCTATAAAAGAGATAGCTTCCTTTAAATATTTTAAATATGGTAGAGGGAGAAAACTTGTTATTCTTGAGCATATTGAATGAATTTATAATTTATAGAGAGGTATATTTTATAATTTGTACAGAGGAATCTAGGTGGTATAATGGATAGAGCACAAGATCTGGAGCCAGAAAAGCCCAAGTTCAAAGTCAACCCCAGACATCTACTTGCTGTGCTGACCTGTGGCAAGTATGTTAATCTCTACCTTGATTCTGTACCTATAAAATGGAGCTAATAATACAAATCTCACAGGATTGTTATGAGGATAAAATGAAGTAGGATTTATAAAGAACTTTGCAAACCTCAAAGTGCTATATAAATGTTAGCCATCAGTATAACTTTTATTATTAGCTATAAGTAATGCATAGAAATCAACAAATAGCAGATTTTAACTTTGTATTACAAAATGAAAATAATCTTGACAATTATTTGGAAATAGAATGGACTGCCTCTAAAGGTGATCAGTTTTCTCTGCTGAAGGATTTCAAGTAAAACTTTTTATTTTGCTTTTTTTTGGAGGGTAATTGGGGTTAAGTGGCTTGCCCAAGGTCACACGGCTAGTAAATATTAAGGGTCTGAGGCCAGATTTGAACTCAGGTCCTCCTGACTCCAGCACTGGTGCTCTATTCACTGCACCAGTTAGCCACCTCCTCAAGCAAAACTTAAATGACTACTTTTGTGTTTGTTGTTTAGGAGATTCTTGTTCTTGGATGAGTTAGCCTAGATGGCCTATGAGGTCCCTTTCTACTCCAAGATTCTGTAATTTGAGAGAAAAGAGAATGTTGAAAATTGAGAGGACCAGGAAAGAATTCAAGGTAGATTCATTGAAAGAAGTTAAGGATTCTGAGAGAGTTGAGGAGGGAGTACATATCAAGCATAGGGAACAATAAAAAAAAATACAGAAGTGGTAGATGGAACTAGTCAAATTTGGGAAATAGCTCATACTACAGACTGCCTGAGACACAATATATTCCAGAAAGGGAAGTAATGTGAAATAAAAAGGAATTGTAGATTGCAGTTATTTGCCAGGCTGAAATAATAGAGGACCACCGAAGTGTTTGAGCAGGGGAGTGGCAGAGAATGACCAAATCAAGTTTTTGTTTGATTTACAATAATCAATGAAGGAGAATGTTTCTTGAATCTGAACCTAATGCCAATCTACAATCCCAGTCCACAATGACCTTTCACCACTTGGAATTTCTGTATTGTAGTCTGTACCACAAATACGAAACAATGAACGCATTGTTATCCTTCTATAGTGGTTTTGTGCATGGATTGTATCCCCAATTAGACCTTATGCTATTTAAGTATAATTACAATGTTTACTTGTACTCCAATATCTTTAATGTCCCTTTAGCGCCTAATACATGCAATGTTGTACATACAGCAGATACATAATGAACACTTGCTGTCCTGAAAAAGAGGTTAGTGGAATGGAGAAAGTATGGCATTCCAGGGAGAGGGAAAAGCATGAGGAAAGGAGATAGGAATAAGTATGGTGTGGAATTTAGGATTTATGAAATTAAACATGAAATGCAAAACATTTTCCTGTGCTAAGCTTGTAGAGACATATGTCTTCATTTAAAATATTAATTCTGCAAAAAGAAGACTAAACAGAAGCACAATTCACAAATTTTCTAATTGTTCTTCAAATACTAAAAACTTTAATCAGATTCCTCTCTTTGACCATTGATAGTTTAGAGTGTAGATTCTACACTGGGAATAACTGAAGCACAGCATGGAAAACTTAGGTACCACACATAACATAATACTTTTTTCATTCAGTGCTTATGTTCCAGGCAACTCTTCTGGAATAGAAAGCTTGCACTCACATAAAGATGGAGTTTGGTTTTTCTGGATCATGGAAGCTTGCACTTTGGTATCATAGCTGAAATACTGCCTAACATGATAACCCTTTTCCTCATTCAATTCCATTTAAAGGCACTTATTTAGCAGCTAATAATGTTTTAAGCACTAGAAACTTAGGCAGTTAGGTAGGGAAGGCTCTTTGCTGAAATCAGGAAGACTGATACTTGAATCTTGCTTCAGAAATATCAGCTGAGTGACTCCAGGCATGTCACAAGCCCTGCCTTCTTTGTCTGTACAATGGGGATAATACTACCTACTTCCCAAGGTTGTTGTGAAAATAAAAATGCAATAATATTTGTAAAGTGCTTTACAAACCTTAAAATTCCATATCAATTTCAACTATTATTATTAATATTTATTAATTAGGATATAAAGACAAAATGAAAAGAGTAAGTATCTACATGGAGATGTGGAAAATGAATGCAAAATATCAAAAACTAAACTCGATGTAATCTTTCAACCTACTGAAGGTTGAGCAGGCACAGGGTAATTTCTATCTTTGCTCTGCATAAAAGAACATATAATTAGAAATATAGAAATCAATATGGGGAGGGGGAGGAAAGGAAGACCAAAAGTAATGGATTAAGCTTGCTACTTAAATGTATTAGTTACTCCAGCATTTGTTTATAAATAGATGCTGCTGAGTTAAGGAAAAATGGGAAAGAAAAATGTGAATTTTTGTTTCATTTAAAAAATCCTTTCCTATATTTTATGAATAATTCCTTCTATCTTTCATGGAAGCAAAACACTAGCTTTCTCACTGTATTGTCAGAAAATCTTGAGTAAGTAAACGACTTTGATAGCATCACTTGTCAATGGCACCCCAAAACCTTACCTCTGATGTTCTGATCTTTAATAATGATAATAGCTAACATTATATAAGGATTTTACTCTTGTTAAATATTTTGATTTTTTCTGGGGGGGGAAAGGTAAGGCAATTAGGATTAAGTGATTTGCCCAAGGTCATACACTTAGTAAGTGTGTCAAGTGTCTAAGGCTGGATTTGAACTCGGGTCCGCCTGACTCCAGGACCAGTGCTCTATTTACTGAACCACCTAGCTGCCCCTTGTGAAATACTTTTACAAATAGATCTCATTCGACCTTCACAAACAACCCTATAAGGTGAGATTTTATTTTCCTAATTTTTTATGTGAGGGAACTAAGTCATAGAAAAGTTAACTAACTTGCCCAGGGCCACACAGATAATGAGTGGGATTTAACAGAGGTTTTCCTTACAGATTTCTTAACCTCCAAAGTCTCTGTCTTTTAATGTGCACATGTAGAAGTGGAACTTTTCTGACCACAAAATTTTGGTAAAAATAATCAATGTTGCCTCTTTATATGACATCATGGATAGCTAAAAACATTTATTTTAATAACTTGGTTATGATCATGAAGAAAAATTGCACTAATTTGAATCATCTTGAACTAATCTGGTACAACTAGTTCATTCTGGTAATCTGTTGTTGTAGGTGATGATAGTGATGGTTGTGACGAATGAAAAACCCTGAGAGATAGTATCTGGGTAATTGATAATCAATTTATCAATTAGTCTAGCTAATAATTAATCAATTGATGGCCAGTGGTTTCTCTCGGGAAGTCAAAGACAAAACCATAGTGAGGCTGAAAGCTTTAAATATTTTTGCAAAAGGGAATGTCCCCGACAAGTTAAAATCAACCCTGATTGTTGGACATTTAATGAGGAGGTGGGCTAAAAGTCTTCAGCTCCTCCTGCTTCAGACATGGTTTGACTCAGCCTTCTTCAGTAGTCTGAACAGGAAAATCCATCTCTATCTAGCCCACTCTGGTTGATTTTCTTCTCATGCCCTGGGTCACCGTAAATTCCAATGGAGGGGTACAAGGACAGGGGCTATTCTCCTTGAGACACTAATTTAC
Source organism: Gymnobelideus leadbeateri (assembly GCA_011680675.1). Lineage (NCBI taxonomy): Eukaryota > Metazoa > Chordata > Mammalia > Diprotodontia > Petauridae > Gymnobelideus > Gymnobelideus leadbeateri. The sequence goes on along the minus strand of WOXC01004584.1, from coordinate 478,192 downwards.
CAAGCTTGGATTCTATTTACATTCTAAACAGAAGTTCTCCTAGTTGGATGGAGTTTGGCCCAAGATTGAAGAGCATGTTCCCTGAGGGTTAGGGGTAATCTCAATTAGCCATGTCCTTCAGAAGCTGACCTTCCACGGGAGCTGGGCCTCAATGAAGAAAAAGAGGAGAAAAATCCTGGATCTTAATTTAATAATTGTCTATTAATATAATAGAAAGATAATTTATCTCATGGTGGTGTGTATGTGTCTGTGTGTAGACACAGTTCATGACCCCCATCACATTGAGTATGTAAAACAGACAGTCATCAAAATTCAGTAACTTTGTGTGTGGGGGTGTGAAATGGATAAAAGCATTTTACTCTGAAGATAATCCCATATATCTTAAGTCAAAGGAGAAACATATACACTTTCCTTGTTTACAAAATTATCACTTGTGGTATATTTCATTATTAACTTTTATATTTTAAGTATTATTTTTCCATAGCCTATTGCCAATAGTCACATCTTCTTTAAACAAAACTGATGTAACTGAAAGAAAGGAAATAGGACAAAGTCTCCTTCCTACAGAGCCTAATGTAATGGAATCAGATTTGCTACTTCATGGTTAATAAGAATCTAAAATAAGCACAAATGACTCACTTGGTTGTCATGATATTGCCAAGATCTAGAAATAATTTTTAGATGATAAATATTTTAAGAGAAAGTTTTAGTTCATTCTCTTGATTGTTTCCCCTTGAGAAATAGATTGTTATTGGTAAAAATGATGTCACTGGACATTGTCCAGATGTCGTTTTGAAGAATATATTCAGAAACAAAGTCCTACAAAAATGTTCATGTCACAAACACATGCTGGATTTGTATTACATCCTTTGGCTATTATAACTGGTCATTATTATATTTTCCCTACTCTTTCTTCTATTTTTCAAGTTGAAAATGTTGATTAAAATTGTGTTTATCTTAAAGACACCCATAAAAGTGACCAATTCAAAAGGGTTTGAGTCAGTGCATAACATTAATTCCACCTTTCACTCCTGTGCTTCTTATGTGATTGCAAGTCATCAGTTACACTGAAAAAGGTACTGAGCCTTCTTATCGTTTTGGGAGGCAGGGATCTACTTCAGCCAACAGGGAACTCCCAAGTCTAGGGAAGCTACATTCAGTTATCATGGTGACTGTCATTTTAACAATCATGCAAGTGCATCATTCACTGTAGGTGACTAGAAGCAGATGAAGGGGGTCTGAAAAATGGAAGAATCTTCCTTTTCTCATGTCTCTCTGATAACCAGGCAGGCTGCAGAGCATGAAAGATTAGGGCTGCCCAATTCAAACCACAGCACGTAGCTACCATCTGGGCATTTTAAAAGTAGGACACATGAAATGCTCAGATGTATCCCCCAACTGGGGGCAATAATACAGCAGTAAAAAGAAAACTACAGTGAACTATGGCCACTCCTATACTTGCAATTATTCTTGTACAAGAAAGGGCAAGGGATTTCAAAAGGCTTTGCTTAGGCACATCTTAACTGCACCTACATTTAGTTTACAAATGTCTTTGTTGTCTTAATAGCAGAATGGTACATAGAGATCTCCATCAGAGGTAACTCTCCTTATGGAAACAGAAGAGCAGTAAAAGAGCATTGGAATAACTCAGTGGAAAGACCATGAACTTGGATTTGGGAGACCTTGGCTTGGGTCTTGGCTCCACTGCTTTGGGGCTTGATGGACAAGTCACTTTCTCCTTCTGAGGCTCAATTTCCCTCACTGTAATTAAGGTGTGAGGATACTTGCATTATTTTACCTTATTGGATATTTACATTTATCATATTAATCATATTAATTTATATATTATTGTACATTTACACTATATGTATGTATTATATTTGCTTAGTAAAACTGAAAGCACTACATTAAGGTACAACATAATAATTACTTTAAAAAAGTTTGGTCATCTCAGTGGTACAAATGAAAGGGATTGTTTGAATCTCAAACTTTAAAACAGCCTTTTGTTTTTATTAACATTTATCGTTGATTTTTTTGAAAGGAGGAAATATTTGGGCCTTCAAAACAACACAAATTCAAAAATTTTAAACCATCATGTGCAGATATTTTCAAAATCATTGAAGAGAATTACAACATTTATATAGTCTTTTAAAGAAATAAATAGAATTTATATTTTCTTTTTAGAATTTCATAATTCTGGGGAGGGGCTTGGTTAAAATATCTTTATACTTCTATATCTTTGAAAGGTATATGATAGCTGCATAATTATCTATATGCAATTTCAATGGTAATTTAGAATAAGATTCTAAAGCTATAAAATCACTTTCTTCTTACTGTGTCCATTTTGCTGTGAATGACCATGTACAGAAATTAATATCCCATGCATAGAGATGCATATCTCTAGATTGTCACTGATGCAGATACATGAAATTTTAAAATAAAGACTCTCTGTTTTATAAAGTCACATTTTAGGTACTGCATTTCTGGAAAAAAAAAGGTGTTTTTTTTTTAATTAGTACTCTTTACAGAAGTGTAAATAAGAGGTTACAAGGTTGGAAATTGGGAAGGGAAATATATATTTTTGACACAAAATGAGGGTTCTAAATTCATTAATTAACTATTAGTGACTATTGGTTGCCAAAGGTCATTTCAGATTGTAGGGATAACCACAAGGACATAAGAATGGGAGAGCTCATGGTAATATATTTTTAGATAAAACTTGACTCAAAAGGAATCTTTCCATGTAAATGTTTTTGTTCCCACCTCAAATTCCTAACACATTTCAGTGGGAAATTTCTCCAGATTTTTCTGGAATACCCCAAAGAGTTCTCTGGTCTCTCCTCATGAATCATCTTTTATTCCAGCCATTGCTTAGAATTCTTATTAGTCAATCTAACCATTCAATTTACCCTGCCTATTTTATAATGAATAAATAGCACATATTGTTAATTGGCCACCTGGGGTTCAAAGAGTGGGAAAATGGAGTTGATGTCAGAAGACTATAATATGCTGACAACATATTGACCACACTCTATTTCACAAGATTTAAAATCATTCTCTCCTTTCATGCACTGCACATCCCTTTTCCTTACCCCCCAACTGTCTCAGAGACTAATTTAATTTTTAAAAGGAATTTATTTTTAACAGATGTGATAATTCAGCAACAGGGAGTTGGATAGAGAAACCCTCTAACTACTTTAATTTCTGAGTATTACAAGAATCTATTTCATTGAAAGATAATTATCTGTTCACTTAAAAAAAAATTCTAACATCCAAAGTGACATGCACAACGTGTGAAGGCAAGACTGAGTATTTAACAGAAAAGTTTATGAGACCTTCACTATTTTCAACTTGTATTGGATTTTTTTTCTATTTCCTAAGATTCAAATCTATTACAATTAAAAAAAAATCTCACTAGACATGGATTCCCTGCTATTCAAAAGGTCCTTATTTTTATAACTTGAAGAGAAATTATGTAGTGTTTCTATTTGTATAGAAAAAGACAAAAGAGTCAGTCATCAAGCATTTATTAAATGCTTACTATGTGCCAGGATTTGTGTTAAGTCCTAGGGAAAAAGTCACTGCTTTCAAGGAGCTTGTAGCATAATGGGAGAAGATAACCTATTCCATCTACCATTGGAACATTTAATATAGACAGGTCCACACAAAGCAAAATAAATTGGCTGAAGTTTTAAAAAGTCATTTGATCATCGTCATCTTGTTGCCATCTATCCTGCTGGGGACCCTGAAGATTTGGACCCCCCAAATCCATGCCCTGGAGGAGTTAATCCTATCAGTTTTGGAAATCCCATTCTGATACCTGGCTATTCTGATCAGTGACACAAAGCCTCCCATATCTTGTCATCTCCAGAAAAGTCCATCATTCACATCCTATCCATTTAATCATCCTGACCATCTTCTTGCCATCTTCCCTGCTTCTATAGATAACTCATATTTTCCCCAGCCCCAGCTTCTACCTCTTGTTCTGGGAAAAGTAATAAAATCCAGAGAAAGAACTGATAAATAGAAGTATGTAGAGAATAATTTTACACACACACACACACACACACACACACACACATATATATGTAAAATTGTCTAATGGTAACCCTCTCTAGAGTAAGGGGAGGGAATGAAAAAAAATAAATTTACTTGATAAATTTGTTGTATATTTGAATGGTAGATTTGCAGTTTCATGTAGAATCATCTTTTTTATTGTATTATGCTATGGAAATGCTTCCTGTGTTCCATAAATTAAAAATAAAATTTAAGAAAACAAAAAACAGGGGCGGCTAGGTGGCGCAGTGAGTAGAGTGCTGGCCCTGGAGTCAGAAGGACCTGAATTCGCATCCGGCCTCAGTCACTTAACACATACAAACAAAAACCTAGCCGTGTGACCTTGGGCAAGTTACTTAACCCCAATTGCCCTCCAATAAAAAAAAAAAAGAAAATGAAAAAGAAAAGTAATGAAATGAATTTCCTTATGGAAAACTGCAGAGGCAGTTGGTATAATGGGTAGGTCATTGATATAAGAAAGATGAAGGTTCTTGTCATACCTGTGATACTCATTAGCTTTGTGGTTCTGAGCCAATCATTTAGCCTGCCCAGGCTTCAGTTTTTTCCTTTGTAAAATGAGGATGTTGGACCAGATTACCTCTAAGACCCTTTCCTATAATTGACTAGCCTATGGCTCCACTCACCATTCTGGCGACTTCCCAGACCAAAAACACTCTGACCATGACTTGTATTTGTTTTTTTTTTTGCCTCCTTGTAGGATATGTTTATTTAGGGCAGGACTGTAGAATTTTTATATTTGTACTTCTAGCATTTAACAGTGTATGGCATATAGTAAGAACTTAAGAAATACCTTTCATTCATTAAGCTGGGAAGGTTGAAATGAAGTAATTCATGCAAAGCACTCTGCAAGGTTTAAAGTCCCGAAAAATGCAAAAGTAGTAATAACCATAGATAAATTGTCTTACCATTGTGTAGACCAATTTTGTACAATACTATCTATCCCCATCTAGCCATGGGCTAGTCAATTATAGGAAAGGGCCTTAGAGGTAATCTGGTCCAACATCCTCATTTTACAAAGGAAAAAACTGAAGCCTGGGCAGGCTAAATGACTGGCTCAGAACCACAAAGCTAATGAGTATCATGGGTATGACATGAACCTTCATCTTTCTTATATCAATGACCTACCCATTATACCAACTGTCTCTGCAGTTTTCCATAAGAAAAATGAGTTCTGCGGCTATTAGCTTATTCTGGTCACCACTTCTAGTCACATAGCACAAGAAGTCATCAATGTAGTATATGATGACATTACATACCCCCATAATTTTGCTTTCAACAAGCTTCAGTTAGACATAGATCAATCATGATTTAAAGCTTTCATTGTATTTTGGGTATGTTATCAGATTTGAGCCTTCCAGTAACTTTGGGAAGTATGGACTATAGGAATTATTATAGAAATTTTCTAGAGAAATGGATTATCCAGGGGCTTAACTTATTGGAACTATTAGAGAGGGGAACCTTTGTTTTTAACTGCTGTATCTATGAAGGGTGTGATCTTGAGAGTTAACACCATTTTAAAGGGTAAGAGGTGTTGCCCTGGTGAGACCTGTTAAAAGCTGGAAGCTTGGAGGAGCTAAACCTTTTTATCTGGAGAGAATTGGAAGAGGGAGTCCACATGAATTATTATTTTCCAAAAAACACATTGGATATGAAAGAAAGCAGTTAGAATAAAAAAAATTGGGTATAGAGGTAACATGGTATAGTGGAAAGACCTCTGAACTTGGCAAGACACATACAATTCAAACTTATTCAAAATAAATGTAAGACATTTATTCAAAAAATTCAAATTTTGGTTCTACAACTTGCTAATTGAGTGACCTTATATAAATTGTATAAGTTTTCTGGGTCTTGACTTCCTTGTTTGTAAAATGAGAGGGTTGCACTATATGATTTTTAAAACCCAATTCAGTTATAAATCCTTTAACAACTATGAACAGGACTAAAAACCATTTTACTGTAACATGAAGACCTATCATTTATGCCCTATTAGATTATTTGTTTGAACTGTCTTCCTTCCTCCTTCCTGCCTATTTTAGATACTTAGGTAGTGCTTTGGAGACACTTGGAGTCAAAAAGGTCTGAATTCCAACCACATATCATACATTTACTAGCTATGTGATTATAGGCAAGTCATCTAACCTGTCTGTACTTTACTCTCCTCATCTGTAAAACAGGGATAATATTACCAACTATGTTGTGGAGCCGTAGTAAGGATCAAATGATATAGTTCCCATAAAGCATTTTGTTTGCCTTAGAGTCCATGGAAAATTCTAGCTATTACCATTATCTGAAACCCATCTATCCTTTAAGACACAAATCAAATCCTACCTCTTCTACAAAGCCCTCCATGACCACTTCAGGCTGAAATAATCTTCCAGTTCTCTAAACTCCCATTACATTTTTACCTGTATAATTGATTTGGCAGTTAATCATGTTCTCTTCCATTATATCTCTATTATTGTTGTTAATGTTTTTTTTAAAGGTATTTTGTATTGCTATTCAGCCAAACTATAAGCTCTTTGAGGGCAGCGGTGAGATTTTATATTTCTTTATGTCTTCTACTTTCACAACCATTGTGCCTTGCACATAATAGATACCCAATAAAAACTCATTTTTTGATTGCATCAGACAATCTAGTTGCTTCACTTTCTGTCTGATTGTTGTCACAAAGAGCTAGCCAAAGACTCAATATAATACATTCTGAATTACTAAGTTGAAAAGAAAAACCTGGGAAGTGAATATAGTTTGGGTAGGAACCAGCATACAAATGTAAGCCAATTCTTGCTCACAAAAGGACTACAGGTCCATGATCAAGTTCATTGGTGGCCATAATTGTCCATTAAGTTTTAATTTATATGCCTTATTAATATTCATGCCTGCAAACCAAATAGGACAATCTGTTCTGCTGTTGTTACTTTGTTGGTAGGTAGGTTGTATTTTGGTTTTGCTTTCAGTAGATCAACCTTTTTCTCAGGATATCTTCATTTAGGGGAAAATGAAAAAGAGAAGGGAAAAAACAGAAAATGACTTTTTTGGCATTAAGGCTTTTCACAACAATAAAATGAAATTTCTCTGTGGATTAAATAGTTCACCTGCAAATGTTATTTCCATATAATCTAGTCAGAAAGGTGTTTTTCCATTTTTACAATGAACTTGTCTCCTACTTTTTGGATTATTGAACTATGTCAGTTCAATTTCAGAATCCCACAAAATTGAGTACCTGCTTATTTTTCATGCTTGCTTAATGCATTCTTGTTAGACAAATGAATGAAGGAATGAAAGAATTAATGGAGTGACTGAATGAGGGAAGCAACAGGGCTATCCTGACCAATTCAAGGCATTCTTGTAGTATAGAGTGGAAAGAACATGGATTTTGAAGCAGGAAGATTATGTATTCCAAGGTGAGCTGCATATTAGCCACATAACTCTAGATAAGTCATTTTCTGATCTGTATATTAGGAAGATTTAGGCTAGGTGATGTCTCAGGTCTCTTGTAACTCTAATTTTTTATGATGAAAGTCCATGTTTTTTGATGCATTAGAAACAGTCAGCCATCTCAAACAGTTTTACACTCTTGGTAACATAGGGATAATTACTTTAAGTGGACTTCCTATTTAGGACCAAGACACAGAAGAACAGGTGTTTTTGGAAATTCTGCAGAATTTTTACTTTTTCTAACTAATTATGGCCAGTCAGAGGAATGGAGCCCCATAAAAAGAGACAAAAATAAGCCTTTAAATGGATCCTCCAAATATCCTTAAAATGAAATCAATTTACAAATAGTCATTCCATTTTGTTAGGTATGTGGTCAATCCCTTCTTTCACTTTGCGTTCTATTTCAGCTTTTTTGTATTCACTGAAAGATCTGTAAGCACATGACCCAAGTGGACACCTGTTATGTGTGGCCCCTGTGACTTGAGATGCTGAGTTTAGAAAATGCTGCTGTCAGGGTGCTGAGGATGAGGGTAAGACATTGATGGGGGCTTTTCACTCTGGCAAACTACCAAAGGGGACAACACTCTTGACATTATGGAGAAAAAGAAAGGAGTTTTCAAGACCCTTTCTATTTCCATACTTGTTCTCTTGTATGCTAGGTTGCCTGCCATTACGTTTATGTAATTCTGACAGTGTTCTTAATGACACACTAACAGATTGTAAAACACTCTGCTGGCATTTACTTGTTTTTTATATTTTTAAAACAATGTCCTTCATGTAACAGTAGTTAAGCGCGGCAGAAGGACATCATTAGAACCATGGTTAAACTGTAATTTACACCATTAGGAAGGCAGGAGCAATTTTTATTGCCTGGCAATTTTCTTGCTGAAATATTTGGACCATATGGCTCAATTTGTGTAATAACCTTAATTTCAGCACCCTTCAGGTCTGCCTCCATCTCCTACGGAATGGTAAAATGCGGTTTAGCAGAAAAGGCAACTGTCTATACTTAGAGAGTTGAGATTAATAACATGTCACGTCCTGTTTTTGGTGAAGGAATTCGAACAGCAGCCAGATGGTATCTCTACAAATAACTGTCAGGGGTCTTGATCTAATCAATACAATGTATTAATACATCTCCCTTTGCCGTTTCTCCAGGGGCTGGTGCACAACATCTGGAAAGATCGGGGGGGCCCGCCAAGTAGAAAGCTGATTCTTTTCAGAATCAAACTGAGCCCAATTAATTTTTCATGTATCCTTGATAACTGTTTCATAATGAGCTATGCGTCTTGACGGATTTGGGGTTGGCAGAGAGGGCTGCCCATGCTTCCTATCCCCATTCAGTCCACTTATAGAAACCAACCCATTAATCAAGCTATCTGGCATAAAACTGAAATCTCAGCTCAGCAAGAGATCAATAACCATCCTAAAAAAAACACAGAACCAGACTCTAATGGGCACAGGTATCCAGCCATGACATTAGTAATTGCTTTAGCAAAAATAAAACTCAGTATCATAATCACCCAATAGGAACTTATACTATAAAATTCATTACTTGTTCCTTGTCAAAAAGTAACATTTACATCTGCTAAAAACATACGGTAATTTTACTATCTAGATGTGGCCATTATCCTCTCAAGTTAGACAACACTTCTCTTGAAAAGATTCAGAATCTCTGGTTTTGAAACTCTAATATTTAATAATCCAAGTATCACATAAATTGTTCAAAAATGACTTCTTATATTCATTCTTAATTCAAAGCACCTTGGGGACTCCTAAATACTCTTCTTAGCCCAGCTACATATGAACAAAGTGAGCCTGATGTGGTGAGACGACTCCAAGGTAATTTATGACATCTGCAATGACCTGGGTGAGAGAGAGACACTGACTCTTCCTTCTGTTTCTCCAAATTACAAGGCTTAGGTTGGTGGTGAAATTGGGTCAGGTTATACCACTGCTCTGATGACTTAATGGAAAAAAAATTCCAATTTAACATGTACATTTTTGTCCCTTTTCCAATTTTCCTTTTTCCTCACTCAAGCTCATTGACCAAATCATTCTGATTCATCTTACTATTTTTTTTCTTTTTAAAGAAACCACTTTTGGCTTGGCATGAATTTTTCTAGTCCAGATCCAGCTTTAATTCTGAAAGAAGGAACTGAAGAGCAGAAGGGAGGAGGAGGGAAGAAACCCATTGATAATTTTGTAAATCACTTCTTATTGGCTTGACAACAGGTAGAAATTTGTTTTGGCGTGATGCAAAACTGAGACTTTGATTAGAAGTGACTCCCAGAATGTACAGCCAAATGGATGGTCATCTATTGGCTGAACATTTATACTAGACTTTGCCAACATCAGAGAAAGACCTAAGGAGTAATCCAGGAATTTTAAGATGTGGCATTCATCCATTTTGAGAGTATAAGTAAGAATGAATTTAGGAGCTAGGATACCTGGGTTCTGAATCTAGCCTTTCCACTACTACTTAGCTGAGACACATTGGATAGATTATTTCACTCATTCACTCAATCAATAGTTATTAAGTGCCTACTCTATGTCAGTCACTGTGCTAAGCATTGGGGATATAAAAAGAGGCAAAAGACAGTTCCTGCCCTCAAGTGACTCACACTCAAACTCTACTTCATTTACCTGTTTGTAAAATGAAGAGTTTAAAACCTTTATTACCCTCTTATCCTAGGATCATTTTGAGAATAATCACCTATACAAAAACACATTGGAAAGGAAAGTTCCACACACATGTAAGAAATATAGACTTGAGCTGTATAAGTGGCTTGGATAGAGTGCTAGGTTTAAAGTCAGAAAGACCTGAGTTCAAGTCATGTCTCAGACATGTACTACCTGTGTGACCCTGGAAAAATCACTTATATTCTCTTAGCCTCCGTTTCCCCATATGTAAAATTAGGATAGTAATAGCAGCTACTTGTTCTTGTGAAGATCAAATGATATACCATATGTAAAGTACTTTGCAAATAGTCATCACTGTTATTTTTATTAGCTATTACTAAAGCCTCATATTCATATAGCACTTTAAGGCTGACAAAGCATTTTCTTTCCCGGTGAAGAACTTATCATCCCTATTTTATAGAGGAGGAAATTGAGACTTGGAAAAGTGAAATCTTGTCCACAGTGCCATAGCAAGCAAGAATCAGAGTCAATATTCAAACTCAAGCCTCCTGATACTATGTCTAATGTTCATTCCAGGGTAGCACATTGCCTGGAGAAGCAACAGGTTTTCATCTTCCCCTTTGCTTTGCCTTAGGTCCTGCTTTTAGACATGTCATACTAATGGTCAGTGCTTGTAGTGTAGCTTGGGCAATATTAGGTCAGAAACATGTCTTAACAATGGCTAATAGCTAATCAATTCATCAACCCTGAAATTGTGGGATACACACTACATGGCACCCACAGTTTTCTATTTGTGTGAACCCATGTATCAAAATATTCAATTTATGTAAACTTAAGCTCCCTCTGAGACAAAGATGGAAGATGGTTGCTGTTCTGGGGCCTCCCAGTTCATGGGTATAATCAACAATGTCAGCAGTTCCACCCTAGTAACAATATCCAGGCACCGCACTAACAAGATGTTGGGCCTTACATGGTACATTCTGATAAAATGATTCATTTGCAAACCTATCACATATGCACTCACAGGTGGTGGGTGTGGGTCATTTCATTTGAATTAAAAAGCAAATGTCTCTCTACATGAGAGGTCACTAGCTGGTGTAAGTTAAAATCTTTTCACTGTTCGGCATAATTAAAATATTCTGACAGTGGTCCCAGTCATTTAAACGTTGCAGTATTGTTGTAATATTTTTCTAGGCTTCAGGAGCTCACAATTGTTTGGCCCAATCAAATCTGGGAACACTGGAGAAGTTATCACCCATCAAGGTAATTACTTTCAAGTTGAAATAATTACTCTATCAATGTTAATGGTCTTTCAACTTCAATAAAGCACTCACCTGCCGATAATCACGGCTAACCTCTTGCTCTAACGCAATTCCCTCTCTATTTAGGAGGTTATATTACAGCCGTTACAGTGGTCACTTGTCCTGAACAGCTGCTGAATTTCACTTTGATCGGCTGTGAACCATAAAAAAATTAGTCATCTGTGTATGATTTCCCCCTAACCCAGAAGCCCTTGCAGAGCTAAGGATATGATCTCTTGGCTGTAATAGGGGCCTTCAGGGGCAGCCATCTTGTCTTAGGTAGTGGCTACCGTCCACTTGTGACGATAGCACAGTCATTCAATTAACTTCTGCCCTTTGCTGCCATTTACAGCTCTGTGTCTCTGCTAAGTGGCATATATGCGGAATTTATGGCCCAGGCATGTTATTATGTGGAATACTTCGTTTACTTTCATATCTTTTTCTCATAATACTCTGTGGGGTTTTTAGATGAATGAATTGGGTTCCATTATAACTTAATAAAAGCAGTAAAAATAATGAAACATCTGATCCTTGTCTTTCTCCCCACATACAGAGTGTCACTTTTAGGTACTGGCATCATAAACACAGTTGCTTATGTGGGACCAGATAAGGGGTAACAAAATAAATTTTTGTCCTGCGACCCACTGGGGTATTGTCCTGAGGAAAAGTGCAAGGTTTTAGAAGGAGCGGGTTAGGGCTGGTAGAGGTATAACCATACAGCCATGAGGGACCCTAGGCACTTGAAGTAGCCTGGAGTGGTAGAGGAAGGAGAGGCAAGAGCCCTTTCCAAGGAAGGTAGAAGGAAGACATTCTTGGTCTAGAGGAGATGGAGATAAGCCAGAATCCAGGGCAATCCAAGCTTCTCATAATGAACATCCAAGGCCCTGCTAATACTTCCTTCTTCTCAGGACAACACCAAAGCATGTGTGGAATCTTTTACAGATGAGGAAACTAAAGTCCAGAATTGTTAAGTGACTTTCAATAGGACATCAGATAAGTATTATTCTTTGAAACGTAATTTTTTAACTCACCAGGTGAAAATATGAACTACCTTCACTCTTTTCATACTTAAAACTTTGGTGTTTATTTGTGTTTTATTGGTAACTTCTACCATCCATCTTCTCTATCCTACTTACAGTGCTAATTGGTTTCACTGAAAATTTGCGTGATTGAATGTCATTGCATCCCCTACTGCTGCTTGGTAATTCTTTTATGTAGTCCCTGGTATGTGGTTGGTGCTTAATAAATGCTTATTGATCAATTTATTGATTGACTTTCTGTCAAGATCTTCATAATTCCTCTTCCAGATCTGTTCCTTGCAGCCATTTACCAGTACCATTTTCCACCTCCAGCAGCTGACCTTGCCTCCTTTTCTAACAAGAAAATGAAGGCTATCCATCATGAATTTTTTCATTTCCTTTACTTTGCACTTCAAGAAATTTTCTACATTTTTACCTTTCTCTCCTTTGTTTTAGTCTTGGAGGAAGTCTCATATATACAGCTACCTACCAGACATCTCTATCTGGATATTCTACCAGCATCTCAAACATGACACATCTAAAACAACTCATCTTTTCCCTAAACTTAAAGTCCTTTAGTCTGTAATCATGTTTTCTAAAGTATTTTGACAACTGTATTTCCATATAATCGGTTTTCTTTATAACTCCATGCATTTTATTTTATGCATTTAGACACATTTTTCTGAAAGGGGATTTATAGACTTCCAAAGAGTCAGTGATGCAGAAAAGTTTAAGGACCTTTTCCTGTAAGCCCTCCACTCTTCCAAACTTCCATATTTCTGTTGAAGACACCATCCTTCTAGTCATATAATTTCCTGACTTTTACTCTTTTATTTTCATCTCCTTATCCAATCAATTGGTAAGTCTTATCAAGACTTCTTATCCAACAGTATGCAACATTATCTCCTTTATTACTGCCCTTATAACCACTACCCTACTTCAGGCCTCCACCAATATTTGCCTGGTCTTACTTGGTCTCTCTTTAATTTTTTCCTTCTCTGATCCATCCTATGCATAGCTGATGAAATATTATAACATACAGGTCTGACTGTGACGCTTTCCTTCCAAAAACCTTCACTAACTCTTTTACCTCTAAAATAAAATATAATCCATTTTCAGCTTAGCATTTAATACCTTCCACAATTAGAATTTCACCTATCATCTGAGAATTTTATATTGCTGGCCTTTACACACTTTATGTACCAGCTGGACTAGACTATTAACTGTTTTCTGAACTTGACATTTCATCTACATCCTTCATATATTTGCACAAGCCAACCTCTGTACTTGGAATGCACTTCCTCTCTTGGAATTTTTATCTTCTTTTAAGGTTTATGACTCAATACCATATCCTATGTGGAGCCTTCACTGATCCATCAGTATGTTAGTACTCTCTCCTGTATTACATTATCTTTTATCTACTTACCCTGGAACATGTCATATAAGTTTATAGAAGTGATATGAGCTTTTATAAGGGATATAAGCTACTTGAGGGCAAGAACTATTTAATTTGTGTAAAATACAAAGGTATTTTCACTGTCCTGCATAACGCCTCTCCTAGGCTGGGCACTTATAGGGGGCTGTTGAATTTAGATTTGGAGTTTGGCTAATTTTTGAATTTGGAGTTTGGATATGGATAATTTTTTTCAAAGGTGGAGTAGTTAATTGAGACGTTTGAGGGGAGTTTAGGAAGAGGGTGACTCATCAGGTATATTACTAATGCAAATTAAAATTGAAAGCGTACTGTAGGTACATATATTTTTTTCTCTTGATAACTGGGTATCAATTATTTAGCAATGCAACACTAGAGGAAGGGCACTAGCAGTTCAGGGTATCAAAAAAGGCTCCATGTAGATGATAATATTTGATCTCTATCATAAAGAAAGTGACATAATCTGTGAGCCAGAGGTAAGGAAGTTATATATTCTACTAATATGAGACAGCTAGTCTAAAAACATGGAGAGAGGAGAAATATCATGTGTGAGCAACAGAAAAACTAGCTTGACTAGATTTCACAGTGTAGGAGGGAAGAAACGTCCAATGAACTGGAAGGATTGGTTGAGGTCACATTGCAGAAGGATTTTAAAAGCCAAACAGAAGACTTTACATTTTATCCTAGAGTCAATATGTATAGGAAGCCACTGGAGTTAAAACACAAGATTTTTGAGGGTTCATAATCTTTTGGGTTTGCAGTGACTCTTGTTCCCTTGAAGACTTGAGATCAGTAGGAGCTGGGGGTAGGGTTATATTGTTGAAGTTAGTGAGTGTGAACATAAGGCAAGAGTTGGTGGTACGTCATACTCTGGGGAAAGGACAATCCTGTCAACTTTTGGGCAGGCCCCTGTAATGGCAAGCAAAGAAGTACTTAGCATCTTGTTTCAGCTATTTAAGTATTTAGCACCTTGTTTGAGTTCAAGTGTCTTTGAGCCTTGCCCGGATTATATCAAGTCTTTATTAAGAAACACAACTTGTGAACCCTACAGTGGGAGGAACTTGCTGATGCAATAGGTAGGGCAAAACAGGGAAGAGCTAATGACCACATATAAGGAGAAGCCCAAGCTAGGAAAGAGCAGAATTGAGAACGGGAACTTTGTGGTGTACAGGCACTTTGTCTGTTCTGTCTGTGTTGATTTTTGTTTGTGATACTTTGAACAGAAGCCCTGGGACGATAATGGAAGCCCTGAAAGAGGATTTTCTTGTTGTCTACAGAAGTCTTGGAGGAGGGTTTCACAGGTAGTGGGACCATATTGATGATGGGTATTGAATTCTCAGACCTTGTTGGTGGGTCTGTGTTGATTTCACAGGTAGGTAGTGAATTGATGATGGTGCTGGCAATGTGTATAAATGTTATTGTGGCTCTGTTAAGCTTTGTCTTCCCAGAAACTGCAAAGGGCTTGAGGTAGACTGGATACTGTGAGCTTTAATATAGAACTGAATAAGGACCTGGATGAGGAGCTGGACAAGGAGCTGGATGAGGAGCTGAGAGCTGCCTACCTTTGAATCCAGGTGACAGTTGGGTAGATTCAGGCAGGAGCTGGGACCATGGAAGAGGAACCATGGAATCTGAGAGCCAGCCTTGAGCCTAAAAGAAAAGACCTCTCCTTGGGTACTTAGTGCTGACTGAGAAGATTATGATTTACTGTGACCTAAGGGTGGAGAACCTTGACCTTTGTACTTTGTGTGCCTTAAAGAGGCTTGCTCCTTAAGGATGACTGAGTTAAGGACTTATTGAATGATATCTTTTGTTTAAAACTATGTGGTCACTTTAGTGATAAGTTGTTATAAAATTTTGAATGCTGTACTTTGGTTTCAGTGAATGTTTTGCTTTATTTTACTGCTGAACAAATGGAGAGTTCACCATATGATCAGAATTTTAGAGCTATCTACAGCAGCAGTCCTCCAGAAAGCTGCTTGTGCTTGGCTTTACAGCTTCCTTTCCACTGAGAAACTCTTGGGTATGCTCAACTTATAATCCACCAGGTGACTATAATCAATTATTTGGGGACTCTACTTTAGTATATGGGATGAAAGGATTTAGATTCAGTTTTTAGAACACTTTGTGTACAACAGCACTATTAGGTAGACAGTGCAAATATTATTATCCCAATTTTAGAGATGAGAAAACTGAGGTTCTCTGAGAGGTTAGATTGTTTGCCCATAATCACCCATCTAGTAAGGGCTTGAGTCAGGGTTCAAATCCTGGTCTCCTGTTTTCCAAGTCCACTTACTATATTGTCTCCCATTAAATAAGCTTATTCCTTCTTTTGTCAACAGCTGCAGTGTATTGGAAAATAATAACTTCACAGAATAATAGAGCTGGAAGGGACTTAAGAGTTCATCTAAGAACAATACTCATTTTACTGATGAGAAAACTAGCCACTAGTTAATCCAGTTTTCCATTCTCTTTTTTTTTTACAACCAAAGAACACATAGTTAAAACCTTAGTCCAATGCTCTGTCATACTTCTACATTCATTCAAATTATTATTTTTCCCCTCCTCCCTTTTCTTTTCCTCGTTTCCCTTACCCCCTTTTGTTTGATTAGATCTAAAATCTGGTAAGTCAACAATAGTGAGTACACGGAATCAATAGTAGAGTACAGAAATGTAGAGACAAGGAGAATAGAAAAAGCAAATTTAATGAGAGAAAAAAGAGAGAGAGAGGAAGAGAAGAGAAGAGAAGAGAAGAGAAGAGAAGAGAAGAGAAGAGAAGAGAAGAGAGAACTCTTCCCTCAATTACAAGCATCTGAAGATGAACAGGAGCATGGGAATCTCCTTTTATTCTATTATCTTTTAAATAATAATCTGGAGTTGAAGAATCTGGTATTTCCCATCTCTACAGAAGTATTAATTATACTGAAGTACAACAAAGATTATGTTCTATTACCTAGAGGTGAAATGATTCTCACAATATTCCTGAAAATATTGTCTGAAGGGACTTTAAACATTATCTGGTTTAATTACTTCATTTTCAGAAGAGGAAACTGAGGCACACAGCAGTTAAATGAGTTGACTAAGGCAAGAGTTAGCAAGTAATAGAGATAGAATTTGAAGAGGTCCTCTGCCTCCAAACCCAGCATATTTTACCACTTCACTATACTGCCTCCCCTGGAATACCAGCTGACTTCCATTTTAACCAAAACTTATATATGTCTGCAACTTTATTTTGTTCTCAGTTGTCCCACTATATACCTTCTCAAATGTTCCACATTTCATAATTATTCTAAATTTCATAACTTTAAAATGTCAGTTGCTTAAATTCTTACCCATCTACACTTTGCTAGCCAATTCAAGATTATGTATCTACTCACTAACCTGCGAGTTTTCTTTATGCTTTTTGAAAGTGGTAACATCTTTATTCACTCCATTCCCTCTACTTAAAATTCCCTCTTCATCTACTCAAATCCTCATCCTTCCAGACATGCATTTCTAGCTCTTCCTCCTTCATAGAGCCTTTCTGGATCAGTTCAGCTCACAGTAATGTCTCCTTCCTTAGAAGTTACAGTTAACATTATCTAAACTACTCATTTAGCCCTGAATCCCATTCTCAAGTTGAGGAAACCCTTGTCTTGTTACTATTATTGTTTTTTCATTTTTTTGGTTATTAAATTTTAAACATATTTTCTGTCTCTCCCAAGAAGATCATAAACTCCTTGAATATGAATATTATTTCCTTAGTTTTTTATATTTTAATATAGTTAGTAAAAACTAACAATAATAATAACTTATTTTTACACAATACTTTAAAGTTTGCAAAGCACTTTGCTCAGGCAACCATGTGAGATAATTGTTAAACTTTTACTGATTGACAGTAGATTTCTAAAATAAAGACAAAAAACTTTACATTTTTATTTAAATTTACATAAATAAAATAACATTATGCCAGACAGCATTAGATTTGAAAAATAAATTAAATAAAAAACATTTATTAAGTACCTACCATGCATTAGGCACTGTGTAAGTTTCTGGAATATAAAGATACCATAAAAAACCTCTGGGCTTACAGAGTTTATATTTTAATGGTGGAGACAATATATATACACACAGGCAGTTAGGTGGTGCAGTGGAGAGGTCAAATTCTGCCTCAGGCTGTGTGACCATGGAAGTATTTACTTAAACTCTCTATCCTTTAATTTCCTCATCTATAGGGGTGGCTAGGAGGTGCAGTGTATAGAGCACCAGCCCTGGAGTCAGGAGGACCTGAGTTCAAATCCAGCCTCAGACACTTAACAGTTATTAGATATGTGACCTTGGGCAAGTCACTTAACCCCAGTTGCCCTCCAAAAAGCAAAAAAAAAAAAAAATCCAATAAATTTCCTCATCTATAAACGGGAATAGCTTCTACCTCATGGTATTCTTGTGAGGATCAAATGAGATATGTAAAACATGTGGCAAATCTTAAGGTACTATATTAACAACAACAACAACAACAACACATATTGAAGTATATACAAAACACAAAAGATATAAAAGTATCCCCCTGAATTGTTCATAGAGATTCCATGTACTGATGCTATAGTTTTAAACAGATTATGGAGACTTTGCTTACATTTGTTATACCTTTGGGTAACAAATGCCATTAAATGATATTCTGAGAACTGATATTTGTTAAATGACATTTACAGGGGACTGTTAATAGACAGTAAGAGGGAATGCCAGTTTAATGAGGATTCAGTATTTTGGGGGAGGGGTATGTATACCTTAGGAGTTTTGTCCAAGTTTTGGAATATCATATAAGGAGGTCGAGAGGCAATCAGAATACATAAGAATGCAAGTGAATAAAGTAAAGATACTTACTTGGTGAGACCACACCAAACCAGGACTTGGGGACAGTTGGTGAGAATAAGTCCCAGTGATAGATCTTTGTTCACTTGCTTTCTCAGAGTATAGAGGTAAGTCTGGCTATAAGTCCCATCACAATCCTCTAATATGTTATTTAAATGTTTATCTAAGTTTATTGTGTGATAATTCTAATAATTCACATAGCCATCAACTGTGAATTTGTCTAAGAATGTTTTGAAATAGAGTAAGGAGAAACTAGTTCATGGGAGAACAGATTTCACTCGTGTTATTCTGGATTGGGAGCTGAACCAACTGTAGAGAGTTTCAGCAGTTCTGGTAATTAATAAAAATTATTTCAGAACATACCCACTAGACTGTCTTCTAACATGCTGAAAGAATTAACAAGGAAATGAGCCAGTAGCACACTTAGGGGTGGGGATTTGATGGTTTTATTGCCAAGAAAACTTGAGAGGTATTACTCAGACTCTGCATTACATACTCCTTCCCCACAGATATCTTAGCAAAGCAAAGACCTAGTATTTGCTAGAGACCAGGAAAGCCCTTCTTCAAAAACTGTTATCTAAGCTGGTTTCAACAGAAACCAGGGATTCCAAGTGGAAAAGATAGAGAAGGAGTACATTTCAGACTTAGAAAATGCAAAGGCACTGAGGCAGAGATGGAGTACCATATGAATGACAGTTGGTAGTTTGACAACTATAACGTATATGAGGAATAAAATATGGAGTTTGATTACTAAGGTAGGAAGGGGATAGGTTGTGTTAAACTTGGAATGCTGGAGAATGTTTGTCTTTGATCATAGAACAATAGACAGACATTGGACTTTATTTGGTAATGGACTGATAAAGGTAGACCAGGGTTTTAGGAAAATGATTTTGGCAAATGTGGAAGTGATAGATTACAGTGGGGAAAGTCACTGAAATGAATTTAGATGTTGATTTTCACACTCCAGATCAGAGGTGATAAGTTGCTAAACCAGAGTAATGACTTTTTGAGTGGAAAGAAAGGTCTATGTGAAAGATGTGGGCTGACAAGATTGGCAATTTATTGGATGTGTAGGGTGAGTGAGAATGAAGAGTTAACATTGAGTTTGCAAAGTTGGGTGACTAGGAGAATTGTCACACACATAAGTTTGAGATGGAATTAATTTGGAAGGGAATAGACTATATTCTACTCTAGACATGTAAAGGTTAGGACACTTTAAGGATACTGGAAATTCCATAGGCATTTAGGGATGCAAGGGTAGTGTTATTAGGGCTTGAGATATTCCAGAAAGGTGGACGTAGATCTGAAAATCATAAACATAGTGATGATAATTAACCCATGAGATGCAATGAGATCATCAACTGAGAAAGTATAAAGTAATTATTAGGCCCAGTTTATATATAAGAACATAAATTCATAGAAGGTGCAATCAGGATGGTTATTTGGGTTCCTCCAGCTCCATTTAGTAGCTCATGAACAAGAACAAAGGAGGAAAATTGTGGGAGAAACCCAAGGTTAGGTCTCATAGGGTATACATAATAATTGAACAATAGAGCTAGGAATCTCTGAATAGAGAATGGTATAGAACTGATCCAATTAAATGAAGGGTCAGTACTGGGAAAGGAGGAAAGTAGAGCCAGAGTGGGAGTGATAGCCTGGGAAAGTACAGAGATGGAGGAATTGGCATCATGGTGAAGACGAATAGATTCAAATAGAATAAAGCATAAAGGTAAAAGGATTTCAGATTTACTGATCACAGAAGTAAAATATCTATGTGTGATGGCAAGATCAAGAAGATGAAAATCCCTATGTGTAGTTAAAGTAGAAGCAAATAGGTATGGGGATTTAGTAGATCGTGGAACCGGGGGATAATGGTATTTGAGGAGCCACTGAAATCACTAAAGCCCTTCCATTACTAGGGCCATTGGAATGGAGAAGAATGTGGTCCATGTAATAAACTCATTGAGAAAAGGGAGGAGAATGACTTGAGAGCCAGTAGAAAGTTCCCACCAGATTCTGTATTGGGTGGTATATTAGTGATTCTCAAAGGAGGCCATGTTGCTGAGTGATGGCAGAAGAGGCAGAATCTGGCACTGGTAATGAAGTATTTATGGTTTTGCCTCTGGACAAGTGTGTCATAAGTGGTGCTACCAGAATTGAAAGCCTGGCTAGGAATGCAGTGTCATCTGGTATTAACTCTCTTTTCCTTTGTTTTGTTTTGTTTGTTTGTTTGCTTTGTTTTATTTTGTTTTTGTATCCTTAGAGCTTGGCACAATGCCTGGCACATAACAGATGTTTAATAAATGTTTCTTGACTGACTGGTATGAATTATGTTTCTGTATATGGCAGAAAATGGAAGGAACACAAGAGTAAAAGGTTAAATATGAAGGGAAGTATATTTATCATGAAGATCTTGGGGACACAGTGAAAGAGATGGTTAGATCTGAGGTGAAAGAGGTTGGTTTGAGGCAGATGGAAATGAGAGAAAAAACAGCAGTGTATTTAGTTGTATTTAGTATCATATGAGGTTGTCTATTAACCAGTTAGGGATTTAGTATTACTAGGACTAGTAAAGCAAATTTGCCAACATTGGAGATTGAGATTGTGAAGTGTATTTCTCTGTTGATATGTCTCCTCCTCCTCCTCCTCCTCCTCCTCCTCCTCCTCCTCTCCTCCTCCTCCTCCTCCTCCTCCTCCTCCTCCTCCTCCTCCTCCTTTTTCTTCTTCTTCTTCTTCTTCTTCTTCTTCTTCTTCTTCTTCTTCTTCTTCTTCTTCTTCTTCTCTTTCTCCTTATCCTTCTTTTTCTTCTCTTTTTTAGAATAAGGCTAGCTCAGTTGTTTCTTTCATTAAGAAAACTCTAGAGAGTAAGGGAGGGCGGAGCCAAGATGGCAGAGTAGAAACAGCTCGTCCAAGCCTCTCTGCCCCCAGATTCCCCACAAACTATGTAAAAAAGGACTCTGAAAAACTTCTGGAGCCCCAGCACCCACAGAACGACACAGAGAAGCTAACCTCCCGCTGAGGACAGCCCAGCACCCTGCAGGAAGGACCAGCGCAATGGTCTGGGAGCCGGCAGAGCGCAGGAGCCCAGCCGAGCCCAAGTCCACATGAGCCGAGGTTTTAGCCCCAGGGCGGCAGGGCCAGCAGCGGGCTGGAGGAACCCCAGAACACCAGGAACTGTGGAGATTCCAGAATTATCAACATAGACTTGCCTAGGACAAAGTAAGAGGTTAGTGTCCTATGGACTTTGGGACCTGTATTTGGGGAATGCGTCAGCTCCCTCCCCTGGGGGCTAGAAGCTGCTGAGGAGACACGCCACTGTGTAGTTTTCAGAGGCATTTCCAGCTCCCAGCCTACAAATCGTGGGGAGATCCAGCGATCAGTCTTGGGGGGTAATCGCTCTTGCTTTAACCTCCCTGGATCTGAATTGTGATCTAGGGTGGAAGTTGTGGGTGGGTTTACAGCTTGCCAGAAACGGAAGTTGCCCCCCACACGTTCGGGACAAAAATTCCTCTAGCTGGCCTTAAAGCCATAGTGTGGCAACAAGCCCAAAAGTCAAGCAATTAAGAGGCAACATGCCAAGGCAAAGGAAACAGAAAAATGCAACCCTAG
Organism: Gymnobelideus leadbeateri; assembly: GCA_011680675.1. Classification (NCBI taxonomy): domain Eukaryota; kingdom Metazoa; phylum Chordata; class Mammalia; order Diprotodontia; family Petauridae; genus Gymnobelideus; species Gymnobelideus leadbeateri. The sequence continues at coordinate 455,825 of WOXC01004584.1, read as the reverse complement.
ACTCCTATTTTGGGGGCATAGAGCGGGAAAAGGACTGTGAGGTCAGAAGTCCTGCTCCAAAAGCCCCAGGGGAAAACATGAGTGGGTTGCAGGCCATAGAGGACCTTAAGAAGGACTTTAAAAATCAAATAAGAGAAGTGGAGGAAAAATTAGAAAGAGAAATTAGAAGGATGCAGGAAAAGTATGAAATGAGGGTCAACAGCCTGACTGAGGAAAACAACACCTTAAAAAATAGACTAGCTCAAATGGCAAAGGAGGCCCAAAAGGGCAATGAGGAGAAGAATGCCTTAAAAAGTCGAATTTGCCAGATGGAAAAAGAATCTCAAAAGTTCACTGAGGAGATTCATTCCTTCAGAGTTAGACTGGAGCAAATGGAAGCTAATGACTTTATGAGAAATCAAGATGCTGTTAAGCAGATCCAAACAAATGAAAGATTAGAAGGCAATGTGAAATATCTCATGGGAAAAACCACTGACCTGGAAAATAGATCCAGGAGAGACAATTTAAAAATTATTGGACTACCTGAAAGCCATGATCAAAGAAAGAACCTAGAAATCACCCTTCAAGAAATTCTCAAGGAAAACTGCCCTGATGTTTTAGATCCAGAGGGCAAAATAGAGGTTGAAAGAATCCACAGATCACCTCCTGAAAAAGATCCCAAAAAGAAAACTCCCAGGAATATTATAGCCAGGTTCCAGAATCCCCAGATCAAGGAGAAAATACTACAAGCAGCCAGGAAGAAACAATTTCAATATTGTGGAAACACAATCAGAATAGCACAGGACCTGGCAGCTTCTACACTGAGGGATCGAAGGGCATGGAATATGATATTCCAGAGGGCAAAAGAACTGGGAATGAACCCAAGGGTCACCTACCCAGCAAAACTGAGTATTTTGTTTCAGGGGAAAATATGGTCATTCAGTGGAATAGAGGACTTTCAAGCATTCTTGAGGAAAAAACCAGAGTTGAATAGAAAATTTGACATCCAGACACAAGAAGCAAGAGATGCCTGAGAAGGTAATCAGGGAAAAGAAATCAAAAGGAACTTATCAAAGTTGAACTATTTACATTCCTATATGGAAAAGCAATATCTGTGACTGATGATATCTTTCTCACTATGAAAATAATGGAAGAAGGGGGTGTGGTCATATGAATACATATGTGAATGTGTGTGTATATGGCTACAGTTATATATGGATAGAGGGCATAGGTTGATTTTGTTGGGAAGGGAGAGTACTCAAGGGATGAAATTGTGAGGTGAGAGAGGAAAGTGGCAAGAGGAGATGGGGAGAGACATGGTAGGGTAAACTATCTCATGTAGGGGAAGTGGGTGCAAAGGAGGGGGACAATAAGGAAGGCTAAAAATGCAGCAGGATAGGGGGAAGGGGGATGAGAGGAGGGATGATGGATGGGAGGGCATCCTTGGGGTGAGGGGAGGTTGGAAGTACCCACTATAGAAGAGGGACAGGATCATGTAGGGAATGGACCAGGTGGGGGGTGGGATGAGTGGGAGGGAATTATAAGCAGCCTTGTACAATATATCTACTATGATAATGTTTTGCATAGCTAGACATGTACAACATATACTGAATTACTTATATCCCAAGAAGGAATGGGTGACAAGGGAGGAAGGAAATGGATCTGAAATTCAAGGTTGTAACATTAAATGTTTCAAATATATATATATAAAAAAAAAAAGAAAACTCTAGATATAAAGATGTGAATTTACAAAATGTACACCTTAAGTCTAGTGATTATTTATATTACTAAAAGTTTTGTCTTAATATTACTAAAAGTATTACTAAAACAAATATGGCATCAACAAACCCCTTTAATAATAAACTCACTTCATGAAATTAGTAGTTGGCTTATAGATTAATGGCTAATATACATACATACATGCATACATATTTAAAGGAATGAAAACCATTGCAGAATTTCAAAGGTGTAAGGTGCCTGTTAGAATTCATTTTACTCCTAACTCCTCACTCAGTGTCAAGAGTCAATGCTAATTGAGGATCAGAAATGAAGCTCAAATGTCTCTGAAATAATCTAAATCAATAAAGAAATAGGACTGGTTTTATGAAGAATCAATCTACACACAAAATTTTCAGGAGCAGATTTATTACAAGTTTCTCTTATACTACTTGCTGCATACTTTCTCAACAGAAGTCAGCAAGATTTTGGTAAAGAGCTAAGAAACATTATGCCAGACTCCTGAGAGGTTTTTGACAACTTGATCCTAGAATTTGAGAATGGCTGTTCAGCGACCAGAATCTAGAACTGGGAGTTTGTCATATTGAGTTTTATTCCTGATTTGGAAGCCAATGTATGGTGACCCATGCAATTTGCTTACTCACTCAGTGCCTCCTGTTGTAGACAGACCCAAATGCCATCTATCTTCTAAGGCATTGGGCAAGCAGGTTATGTTGGCCTTCATGTAATCTATCCCTATGGGGCATGAAGGGGTGTACTCAGAGCACAGAAAGCCGCAGCTAAAGCCTTAGGCAAAACCATCTTTGCCTTTAAATCCCAGGTTACTTCTGCCAATGCTAGAGTTGGTGCCAATCAGAGAAACAAACAAACCCAGGATGGTGGCAGCAGTGATGGCAGCCACGCCAGGAGTGTTCCCTGTAAGCACCACCATGGAGTTCCTGGATGCCAAGGCTAAATGTAGTTCTTCTCTTGCTACCGCACAATTTATCACAGAGCTAATCAGGAAGAGATTTTATGGCCTGCTTATCTGAAGCCCATTTTCAGGAGTGAAAGCTGCTGGTTTGGAGGGAACTGGGCAGTTTATACATTCCCTTCTCCTGAAAGGTAATCTTCCTATAACTGCACCACTTGGTCCCAAAGAATTCCAAAACTTCTCAAGGGGGTTGGGTGAGGGCTGTTAAGGTATTTAAACCTGCATGAACTCCATTTTTGTTCACCTGCTGACTCTGCTGATGCTGCTCATTGTGCCAGCACATATGTTGCCCACCCCCACTGAGGGTGCCCCACTGCTAGTTCTCCATCCACTGCCACCTTCGAGAGAACTCATGCATCCATCGCACCTGCTTGATATGACTTTTCTCAACCAAGTCCACCTGTCTATAAACAACAATGGAAAACCTGTGGGATACCTTGTTATGTCACTACTGGAGAGAGATATTTTACTGATGGGTCCAAAGGCCCTAATTTGACAGATGAAGGGCATTAGAGCACCCTTGCCTAGCCTGCCAATCTCTCAGCCAGCAAAAGTGAGGACAGGCTCAGTGCTTTCTTGATCAAAGATGTGGTCTCAACTCCTGACAGTGACGGCTAAAGTTATCTTAGCATTTAAAAAAAACTCAGTTGAAGGGGACCTTAGAATCCTCCCTCATTTTACAGATAAGAAAACTGGGACCAAGAAAGAGGGAATAATTTGTACAAGCTCACATTTGGTTTTGAAGAGGTCGTACTCAGAGTATAGATGCTTTTAATGAAAAAACTTGATGGCCAAGTGTTTGAACCCAGGTATACTAATCCATAATCTCAGTCTCGGGCAGTTCTCTGAGCAGCAATTTGCAAAATTTCTTAAGGTAGTCAGAACAAAGAGAATGAATGGATTAATTTGATAAACACTTATTAAGTTCTTATTATGTGCAAAGCAGTGAACTAGGTGCTGGGGATTCAAAAACATTACCTATTCCCAAGGCATCCTACAGTGGGGACAGAACATAGACACAGATAAATTAGTAGAAAGAAACTTGAGAGATAAGAGCATATTTGGAATAGGGAAGACTTTTTCATTGAATATGTGGCACCTGAATTGAGACTTGAAAGAAGAGAAAGATTCTTTAAGGTATAAATTGAGAAGGGCATATATTTCAGGAACAGGGACAGGAATGTGCCTCCTACAGAAGACCAGAGATGGAATGTGAAAAGCAGTGAACAGTTTGCAATTACAGCTAGGAATGTAGCCTTTTAAACTATGTGACAAATTATTCTTCTCTGGGGCACTTAAAAAAATAGGTCTGAATTTTCTCCTCCCAGAATGGAGCTTGGACCAACATAGAAAGAATCATGGTAGAAGCCAGAGAGGCACAGGGAAAAGAGTAGAGGATTAAGAATCCTGAAACCTAAGGTCTAGTCCTTTCTCTGATATCAGACACTGGTGAGAAGGTGACTTTGGGAAAGTCATGTCAAAATTCCGGGAATCAATCTGTTCAACTATAAGATGAAGGGTTTGAAGTAAAGAGTCTCTAAGATTCTATAAGCCTATGATTTTTTGAGCCACGTCTCACCTCATTGACTCTGGATTAACCTGCACTTTTATAAAGGTTAGTAGAGAATAGCAGTGACCTGCTAGCTCTGAAAATCCTTGCTTAGTGATACATGAATTTGATGGAGTATTACTGTATGGTAAGAAATGAGGAAATAGATGATTTCAAAAAGATATGGAAAGACTTGTATGAACTGATTCAGAATCAAGTGAGCAGAAACAAAAGAATAATTTATAGCACCAACATTACAAAAAACGAACAGTTTTGAAGACTTTATAAACTGATGAAGAATGAAATGAACAGAACTAAGAGAATTTATACTAGAACAACACTGTAAAAACAAACAAATTTGAAAGCTGTAAGAACTATGATCAATATAATGGCCATTCATGATCCCAGAAGACTAATGATGAAACATGCTATCCATTACAGAGAAATGATGGATTTAGGGTAAAGAATAAGGAAATGTCTTTTGCATATTTGTTACTTTTATGCATGTTTCTTATAAAGAAGAAAAAAACCCCTCTGACTAGTGAGTAAGGATTATGGAAAGCTGTTCAACTTATTCCATGGAGGCTAACTCAGGTTTAATTTTTTTAACTTAAAAATTATTTTTATTGTTACCTTAAAAATCATCTATAAAAACAAACATTCCATTGTACAAAGAAGAACAAGAAAGAATATCATTTAATTGTTAACTTCCTAATATTTTAATCTCATAGCGTCAACACTGTCGAGAATTTAAGTTATAATAGTTTGCAGAAGAAAAATTTAAAAAATCATGGGGACAAACCTGGATTCTGACCTGACCACTTACCCTGCTTCCCTGTACCAAAAGAAGACAAACAAGCCAAAAACACTCAAGAGGAGAGTCTGCAATCCTGTCTATATTTCATTTTTCATTTTCACATTCTACAGTTTACTATCTTTTTGCATCGCTAATGTTCAGAAAGAGGGAAGAAGTCAGGAATTCTAGAATAAGAATAAAATGAAGGATGGGTTCAACACACCAGAAGTACTTTGTAATTTGGAACCTGCTGTTATTGTTCCTCTCCTTTTTTAGGAACTTTCTAATGTGATAAAAATAGAGTCTAACCGATTAAATAAAGGACAGAGCTCACTGTTCAGTTCAATACTTGATCTTGTGCTTTAAAATGGAACCTTCTGTGAGAGAATGACTAATAGAGTATCCCACATGGGAACACCAATAGACCTGCTTTAGGAGATTAAATGATTTAGCTCCCTACTCCTGAAGTCATATTTTAAAGGGCCAGAAGTTTAATCACTGGAATCCCAGTTCTTTCAATAAAATCACAGTTTAATTAAAGTGTCTCATTCACAAAGCTATTGTCAAGGGTGTGTCAGCATTTTCACAATGAAATTTTACTTTCAGGAGGTTATAACTTTGAAACTTAATATGTAGGTTTCCAGGCTTTGGTGATAATGGACATATTTTCCCCTGGATAACATCCTTAAGAGGATTTCTACCTTTTGGAAATGCAAGTTCTACAGGATGTGAGAGGCAGAGCCATGAAAATTGTCTCCAATGTCCAGATGATGAAAACTTGAACTGAAGGAAATAAAGTAAAAATTCAAAAAAGGAGAAAAATGACTTTTAACATAATTTAACCCTTCATTCACAAGTTGCTTGTATACAGTCTGGTCAGTCGTCTATGATAAGATTCGGCAACAAGCAAGAAAATAATATCTCTTTATAGGCTAATTGGATTTAGACCTAGAAGAGATCCTCCAAACCTCTCATTTTTTAAGAAAAGAAAACTAAAGGTTAGAAAGGTCAAATGGCTAATTAGGAAGTAAGGAAGAAAACAAACATGTATTAAGTGCTTACTATATGCCAGGAATAGTATGAAGAGCTTTATAAATATGATCTCATTTAATTATCACAACAACCTTGAGAGGTAGATGCTAACTATCCCTACGTTGAAGTTGAGGAACCTAAGGTAAACAGTAACTTGCTCAGGGTAACACAGCTAGTAAGTATTTGAGGCTATATTTGAACTCAGATCTTACTGATCCTAGACCCAGCATGCTATACACTGCACCACTTATCTGTCTCCAGTAAGGGAAACAAATAGAAGAGGCAGAAAAAGAATTCAGATTATCTGATTCCAAACCAGTGCTTTTTTCATTATACTATACTATTTTATTCATTCATTCAACAAACATTTATTAAGTGATTGTTATGTTAGGCTCTGAGGAAGAGACTAAGATAAATAAAATATTCACTCTGTACTCAAGAATTTTACTTTTTATAAATGGATGCATAATGCATACAGAAATACAAACTGAATATTTGTTATTACAAAGTAAGTACAAGATATTTGAGTTTAAAGGACAAGGATCATTTACAGCTGGGGGGAGATATTCTCTTCTCCAATCTAGAAGGTGGGTAGGATTTAGGCAGTAATAGGGGGAATTCCAAAAGTAGAGAAGGATATAGGTAAATGAAAGGAGGAAAGAAAGTCTGGAAAGTGTTGAGTTGGGGAATAGTCAATTTGTTTGGATCAAAATGATGGGTAGAAGTGTGAAATAATGTAGAAAACTGGTGTGCCATTGATGGACAAAAGCAGTCAGAAGGAAGAGAAGGTGTTAAAAGGGGAAAATGGTAGTCTCAGTTTACACATGGTGAATTTGAAGTAGTGGTGGGAATGGAAAGGTTGGTAATAGGCAGGCGGTTTGAAATTCAGGTCTGGAATTTGAAGTTTTACCAATGACTGAGATAATTAGGATATGTTCATGAACAAGCCTTAAGGTGCCACACAGTGAAAGTTGGTGTTATGATAACAGCTATGGGATCATTGGCATAGAACTGATAGGGGAAATCATGGGCAGAGGCCAGATTACCAAAGGAGAGGACAGAAATTTCTGGAATACAGGATTCAGAAAGGAAAGGGGGAACCAGCAAAATAGAGTAGGAAGGGGGTGGGTAGGTGGCGCAGTGAGTAGAGCGCTGGCCCTGGAGTCAGAAGGACCTGAGTTCGGATCCGGCCTCAGACACTTAATCCACACACAAAACAAAAACCTAGCCATGTGACCTTGGGCAAGTTACTTAACCCCAATTGCCCTCCAAAAAAAAAAAAAAAGAGTAGGAAGAATCAGAGAAATGAGAAAAGAACCAAGGAAGAGTGATGTCTCTGAGCTCAAAAGAGAACACATAAAGAAGAAAGTGCTCTATAGCATCAAATGCTTCAGAAGAGTTAATGATTGTGAGGACTGGAACTGAAATAAATTGAATATAATATAACACTGAAATAAATCCAATGTACTCACTGAAAAGTCACAGGTGACCTCTGAGGGTTTGGTTTCAATCAAGTGGTAGGTTTTGTTAAAATTTTATATTGTTCTGGTCCCACTGACCACCCCCCTTCTGGTCAATACAGGAAGTTTTATGGCTAGCCAATGTAAAAGGGTAATAACAGAAAATAAGATTGTAAAGAAAAACCTGGAAGTCACATACAAACCATCACAAAGATCAAAGGAGTGTAATTTACAAATTTACACATTACCATATGTTAACCCAAATTTGCATCCCAGTAACATGCTAAATCAGGAGAAACCATCTAAACAAGGCTTGTTAAAGTTCTGGTGTTATGATACATGAATTTCAGACAAAATCTAGAGCTCTACAGTTCCAGACCAACAGAACATTAAAAAGATGTTGATAACTTTGAGATGTCAGATTTGAAGTTTTACTAATAACTTTGAGATAATTTGGATATGTTAATGAACTAACCATAAGGTGGCACTGAGTGGAGTTGGAGTGTCATGAAAAGAACAAAACAAAACAAAAAACTCTATAAAAATGAGACTTCAAACCCGTGCCCCTCCCCAACTCTCTTCTATCTCCATCAGGTTTACACTGCTGATTGCTCCCAACTCTAATCCATGTTTACATGCGTGATTTTCTCTGCCTCTGCCCCTCTCCATCCTCTCACTCGCACTGCTTCCCTTACTTTACCATCCCATCCTGTTCCCACCATCTGCCTCTGTACCACTTTTCACCATTTGTCTCTGCCTTTATGTGCATTTCCCCCCATATGCTCTATTCAAAGTATAATTGCCCCCTGTTTCCTGCTGGCAATTGTGGCCTTTTTGGGAGAGTACACAGAAAACTAGGTGGTCCCATCCCAAATTCAAATTTCCTAATTTACAAATTATCAACTCATAGGAATAGAAGCTGGATTTAAATGGTTGAGGACTGAATGAATGGCAAGAAAGAAGAGGGAAATTTTAACTCACATGCTCATAATTTGGCAGTAGAAGAAAAGAGAAAGATTTTAAGTTTGGGGAGCCCATGTTATATTTGTGAGTGAAAGGGAAGTAACCACTGGGAGAGGAGACACTGGAGATGCAAGAGAGTTTGGGGTTCAAGTATTTATGCCTTTTTTAAATTAAATTTTATGTTTATTTTTAGTTTACATCATTTATTTCCACAAGATTTTGAGTTACAAAGTTTCTAAACATCTTTCTCCAACCCACCACCCCAAAACAGTGATCCCACTGTATACCTAATCTGCCAATCTGCTCCCTCCTATATCATCCCCCATCCCCCCCTCTGACTTTCCAGTAGGGCAAGATGTGTCTCTATAGCCCAGTGCTTGTATATCTTACTTCCCAGTTGCTTGTAATATATGTGTATATATATATATATATATATACATATATACACATATATGTATATACATATATACACATATATGTATATATACATACATACACATATGTGTATACATATATATGTGTGTGTATATATATATATTATACTATATATTAAACATTTAATTTTAAAACTTTGAATTCCAGATACTTTCCCTTTCTCCCTCATCACCCATCCTTACTGGGAAGATAAGCAATTCACTATAGGTTGTACATGTGTAGCTATGCAAAGCTTTCTATAGTGGATATATTGTGAAAGACTAAGTATATTTCCCTCCATCCTATCCACCCCCCAAATTGTTCTAGTCTCTACTTTGACCCTGTCCCTTTTCAAAAGTGTGTGCTTCCAACTTCCCTCCACCCCAACATGCCCTCCCCTCCATCACTGCCCCTATCATCCACTTCCCCCTACTCTTCTGTAGGGTGAATACCCTATTTAATGTGTATGTCATTCCCTCCCTGAGCCAAATTCAGTGAGAGTAAGGTTGACTCATTTCCTTTTGCCTTCCTGTTCTTCCCCTCCATTGTAACACTTTTCCCTTGCCTCTTCTATATGAGATAATTTACCCCATTCTATATCTTCCCATCTCCTCTCATTATATTCCTCTCTCACCTCTCAATTTCACCTTTTAAGTATCATCCCTTCCAATTCAATAGATCCTGTGCCCTCTCTCTATGTATACCTGTACATATATATACACACATTCACATATGTATTCATATGCTCAGATACCCTCCTATATGGACATATATGTCTATACATATATGCACATGTTTATATATACTTATATTCTCTTCAACTATTATCATAATGAGAAAATTTTCATAAGTTACAATTATAATTTTTCCATGTAGGAGAGTAAATAGTTCAGCTTTGATAAGTTCCTTATGACTTCTTTTTCTTGTTTGCCTTCTCATGCATCTCTTGCATCTTGTATCTAAATGTCAAATTTTCTATTTAACCCTGGTTTTTTCATCATGAATGCTTGAAAGTCCTCTATTCCATTGAATGACCATATTTTCCCCTGAAACATGATAGTTTTGCTGGGTAGGTGATTCTTGGTTTTAATCCCAGCCCCTTTAACCTCTGGAATATCATATTCCAAGCCTTCAGTGTAGAAGCTGTCAGATGCTGTGTTATCCTTATTTTGTTTCCAGAATATTCAAATTGTTTCTTCCTGGATGCTTGTAATATTTTCTCCTTGATCTGGGAACTCTGAACCTGGCTATAATAATCCTAGGAGTTTTCTTTTGGGGATCTTTTTCAGGAGGTGATGGGTGGATTCTTTCAACCTCTATTTTGTCCTCTAGTTCTAAAACATCAGGGCAATTTTCCTTGAGAATTTCTTGAGGGATGATTTCTAGGTTCTTTTTTTGATCATGGCTTTCAGGTAGTCCAATAATTTTTAAATTATCTCTCCTGGATCTATTTTCCAGGTCAGTGCTTTTTCCCAGGAGATATTTCATATTGCCTTCAATTTTTTCCCCTTGTTTGGATCTGTTATCTTGATTTTTCATGAAGTCACTAGCTTCCATTTGCTCCAATCTAATTCTGAAGGAATCATTCTCCTCAGTGAGCTTTTGAGATTGTTTTTCCCTCTGGCAAATTCAGCTTTTTAAGGCATTCTTCTCCTCATTGGCTTTTTGAGCCTCTTTTGCCATTTGAGGAGTAATTTTCTTCAGTCAGGTTGTTGACTCTCTTCATTATTTTCTTGCATCATTCTCATTTCACTTCCCAATTTTTCCTTCTCTCCTCTTATTTGGTTTTAAAAATCTCTACTGGGGGTAGAGTCAAGATAATGGAGTAGAAACAGGACTTCCACAGGGCTCTGGCTTCCACCTTCCCCAATTCATGTAAAAGGGGACTCTGAACAAACTTTGGAGCTACAGAACCCACAAAATGACACGGGGAATCTAACCTCCTGCTGAGGACAGCCTGGCAACCTGGCAGGGAGCAGCCAGCACAATGTTCTGGGAGCTGAGCCCAGGCCTGCTTGAGCCAGAGGTTTTAGCCCCAGGATGGGCCTGACCAACCACTGTCTGGAGGGACTTCAGATCAGCTGTGGCGATTTCCAGAATTATCAACACATTGATGCCAAGGACAAAGTGAGAAGTCAGTGCAGTGTGGACTTTGGGATCCAGTAGTTGGGAGTGCTTCAGCTTTTGCCCCTGGGGTGAGAAGCGGCTGAGAAGCTATGGCTCTGCAGCCCGAGCCACATGTGGCTGCTTCAGCTCCTGGCCTGCAGACTGTAGGGGGACCAAGCAACCAGTCTGAGGAGTAATCACTCTTGCTTTAAACTGCTTGGATCTGGATTGCTATCTAGGGTGGAGGTCCTGGGTGTGTGAGCAGCTTGCAAGAGTGTGTGATAGCTTCAGAGATGGCACCCAATTAATATCTCCAGTAGCTGAGGAAACCCCAGCCTTTGGGATGGAAGCTCCCCTATCTGGTGGCAGAGTCCTACTGTGGCAAAAAGCCCAAAAGTCAAGTATTTGAGCGGCAACATGACCAGGCAAAGGAAGCAAACCAAGCAGAAGAATCCAACATTAGACTTCTATTTTGGGGACAAAAAGGATCAAAGCATGGATCAGGAGGAAGACAGTGGAGTCAGAGCTCCTGCACCAAAAGCTTCAAAGGAAAATATAAGCTGGTTATAGGCCATAGAGGACCTTAAGAAGCAGATAAGAGAAGTGGAGGAAAAATTGGGAAGAGAAATGAGAATGATGCAAGAAAATTATGAAAGGAGAGTCAACAGCCTGACTGAGGAAAATAACACCTTAAAAATTAGACTAACTCAAATGACAAAAGAGGCTCAAAACGGCAATGAGGAGAAGAATGCCTTAAAAAGCTGAATTTGTCAGATGGAAAAGAATCTCAAAAGCACACTGAGGAGAATTATTCCTTCAGAAATAGATTGGAGCAAATGGAAGCTAGTGACTTTATGAGAAATCAAGATGCTATTAAGCAGATTCAAACAAATGAAAGAATAAAAGGCAATGTGAAATATCTCATGGGAAAAACCACTGACCTGGAAAATAGATCCAGGAGAGATAATCTAAAAATTATTGTACTGCCTGAAAACCATTATCAAAGAAAGAATCTAGAAATCATCCTTCAAGAAATTCCCAAGGAAAATTGCCCTGATATTTTAGAACCAGAGGGCAAAATAGTTTGAAAGAATCCACCCATCACCTCCTGAAAAGGATCCCCAAAAGAAAACTTTTAGGAATATTATAGCCAGGTTCAGAATTCCCAGTTCAAGGAGATTTATTACAAGCAGCCAGGAAGAAACAATTTGAATACTTTGGAAATGCAATCAGAATAGCACAGGGTCTAGCAGCTTCTACACTGAGGGATCAAGGGGCTTGGAATATGATATTTTAGAGAGCAAAGGAGCTGGGATTAAAACTAAGAATCACCTACCCAGCAAAACTGAGTATCATGTTTCAGGGGAAAATATGGTCATTCAGTGGAATAGAGGACTTTCAAGGATTCTTGATGAAAGAAACCATAGTTGGATAGAAAATTTGACATTTAGATACAAGAAAGAAAAGATGCTTGAGAAGGTAATCAGGGAAAAGAAATCATAATGAACTTATCAAAGTTGAACTATTTACATTCCTATATGGAAAAACAATAATTGCAACTGATAAAACTGTTCTCAGTATGAAAATAGTTGAAGAAGGACATACGGGCATATGAATATATATATGTCAATGTGTGTATATATGTTCACAGGTCTATATAGACCAAGGGCACAGTTTGAATTTAATAGGAAGGATGATACTTAAAAGGTGAAATTAAGAGGTGAGAGCGGAATAGCACGAGAGGAGATGGGGAGAGACAGAATGGGGTAAACTATCTCATATAGAAGAGGCAAGGGAAAATGGTTACAAGGGAGGGGAAGAACAGGAAGGCAAAAAGGCAAAAAACTATTCTCATTGAATTTGGATCAGGGAAAGAATGATATACATACTAAATAGGATACCTCACCCTACAGGAGATTAGGGGGGAAGGGGATAAGAGGGGGGATGATGGAAAGGAGGGTGGAAGGGAAGGGGGAAGAGAAGTTGCAAGCACCTACTTTTGAAAAGGGACAGGATCAAAGTAGGGAATAGACCAAGTGGGAGGTGGGATAGGAGCAAGGGAAATATAGTCAGTCTTTTACAAGATATGTACTCCGGTAATGTTTTGCATAGCTACACATGTACAACATAGACTGAATCGCTTATCTTCCCAGTAAGGATAGGTGACAAGGAAGGAAGAGAATGAATCTGGAATTCAAAGTTTTAAAATAAAATGTTTAAAAATATATAGATACTATTATTAATACTATTTTACATATATTTGGGAAATAAGATATACAGGCATTGGGGCACAGAGATTCACCTTGCTGTACTGAAAAAGTCGAAGGGGGGGTATGGGAAAAGATACGGGAGAGAGCAGATGGGATGAGGGGATATCCTGTGGGACTGCTATTCTGGTGTGGGGGGTAGGGAAAAATGGGGAAAAATTGTAACTCAAAACCTGGCAGAAACGAATGATGTAAACCAGAGGTTAATAAAGCATTTGGAAAGAGAGAAAAAATAGTTGAAGGGAATGTGTGTGTATATGTATATGTATATGTATATGTATATGTATATGTATATGTATATGTATATGTATATGTATATACATACATATGTATATACATGTATATGTATATACATACGTATGTATATACATACATACATACATATGTATATACATATATACATACATACATACACACACACACACACACATATATATATAGTCTATAATGAAGCGTATATGGGCATATGAAGACATATGAGAATGTGTGTATATATGTTTACAGGTATACATAGATAGAGAGCACAGGACCAATCTAATAGGAAGGGATTATACTTAAAAGGTAAAATAAGAAGTGAGAGAGGAATATAATGAGAGGAGATGGGGAGAGACAGAATGGGGTAATTTATCTCATATAGAAGAGGCAAGGGAAAATGGTTACAATGGAGGGGACAAATCGGAAGGCAAAAGTGAATGGGTCAAACTTATTCTCATTGAATTTGGCTCAGGGAGGGAATGACATACACACTAAATAGGGTATCTCACCCTAAAGGAGAGTAGGGGGGAAGGGAATAAGAGGGGAAATGATGGAAGGGAGTGCACGCTGCTGGGGACAGAAGTTGAAAGCACCCACTTTTGAAAAGGGACAGGATCAAAGTAGAGAATAGAACAAGTGGGAGGTGGGATAGGAGGGAGAGAAATATAATCAGTCTTCTACAATATATCTACTATAGTAATGTTTTGCATTAGCAGCACATGTACAACCTATATTGAATTGCTTATTTTCCCAGTAAGGGTGGGTGACAAGGGAGGAAGGGAATGAATCTGGAATTCAAAATTTTAAAGCCAAATGTTTATATCTATCTATCTATCTATCTATCTATCTATCTATCTATCTATCTATGTCTATATCTATATATCTATATACATACATACACTATTATTAATACTATTTTACATGTAATTGGAAATAAGATATATAGGCACTGGGACATGGAGATCCACCATGCCCTACTGGAAAATTCGAAGGGGGTATGTGGAAGATAGGGAAGATTGCAGATTGGAGGATGGGATATCCTCTGGGGCCGCTCTTTTGGGGTGGTAGGTAGGGGAAAAATGGGGAGAAAATTAGTAACTCAAAATCTGGTGGAAATGAATGATGTAAACCAGAAGTTAATAAATCATTTGAAACAATATATACAAAAAAATAACAATCTCTCTTAAGCTCCTCTATGACCTATAACCGATTCATATTTTTCGTGAAAGCTTTTGGTGCAGGAGTTCTGACTTTGTTGTACCTCGATCCTTTTAGTTTCCCAAAAAGGAATCCAAAATCAGACCACTGTTCTTGCTTTCCTTCCTTTTCCTGCTCATGTTGCCACTCAACCACTTGACTCTTGAGCTTTTTGCCACAGTAGAACTCTGCTTTCATAGAGGAGTGCTTTGTCCCAAATGGCTCGGGTTTTCTCAGCTGCTGGAGCTTTTAGTTGGGTGCCCTCTCAGAAGCCTCCACTGGCTCTGGCACACTGGTCATGCACCCCATAACCTCCACCCAGGACAGGGATCCAGATCCAAGCAGTTTAAAGAAAGAGTTATTACCCCTCAGACTGGTCACTTGGTCCCCCTATAATCAACAGGCTAGGAGCTCTGAAGCAGCCACCTGGGAGAGGCCACCACACCTCTGCCGCTTCGTGCCCCAGAGGCAGAGGTCAGACTGTACTCCCAGACTCCCTCTTCTGAAAGTCTAGTGACTTCTTACTTTGTATTTCGCATTTATGGGTTGATAATTCTGGAAACCCCCACAGCTGCTGGTGGTCCACTCTCCCAATGTCCCTCTAGTTGTGGCTGGTCAGGCCACCCTGGGGCTAAAACTTCAGACTCACATAGGGCTAGACTATGCTCCCAGTATGCCGCTGGCCCCTTTTTGCTGTCATGCTGTGCTGTCTTCAGCAGGAGGTTAGTTTCTCACTGCCACTTTGTGGGTTCTATAGCTCAAAAGTTTGTTTAGAGTCATTTTTTACATGTATTGGAGGAGGTGGAAGCCAGAGCTGTGCAGAAGTCCTGTTTCTACTTTGCCATCTTGGCTCCTCCCCTTGGGTCAAGTTTTTAATGAGATGGGAGAACAGGTATCAAGGACACAGGTGATGATATAAGACTTAACTAGGAGGGCCATCTTTCCATCTAAGACCAGAGGGAAGGAGAAGAGAATATTTGCACAAAAAGAAGTTCTTATGTTAGGGAGGACAGGAGGCAGTCTTAAGAGATGACTATGGAGAGACAGCATGGTACAGTGGGAACAGCATAGGATTTGGAACCAGAAGACAGGTTTGAATCCCTAATCTGGTTATCCTAGGTCCATAACCAGCTCTCTATCAACGATACCTAAATGTCTTGGTAACTATTATGATAATTATTTTAATCTTGGTTATAAAATAATGCCTTGTACTATCCATCCATATTGTTTCAACTTTCAAAGGATTTTAAAAATTAGTGAGCTCATTCCTATTTTGAAAATTATGCAAATGATTACATCAACCTACTCATCCTTCTAACCTGAGTTTGTCCCACCTCTTTCATGTAACCTCACCAGCAATGCCAGTCACTTTGATCTCCTCTCTGGCCTCCCATATATAGCATTTATTGTCTGGTGCACGTGTCTTAGGACTTGATTATATTCTGTCCTGAATTATTCAGCAATTTTTTTTGTGTGTGACACATCTCTCCAACAACAGTATAAGCTTCTTGAGGGTGGAGATTATATCATGTACTCTATTTACTATTTTGGACACACAGTAACATTCATTAAAGACTTGTTGCAGTAAATAGAATTACATGGACCAATGGGGTTTGTAACACATGCAAAAACATCACAGTTTTGTCTCATGCAATTTTGACTATATAATCTCACAGATCTCTTTAATAATGAAAGAATTAGACTCATCTTCTAATTTGATATTGACATCACCCCTGGGACACAGAGAAGTCAGGTATAATTATTTCTAGATTCACAGAAGTGAGGATTTCCCTTAACAACGGATAATTCAAGTCAGTAGTAGAGTCAACAATAGATCTCGCTTCCTCATTCCCAGACCAGTACTCTGCCCATTAACTCTGTTGTTTTGTTTCTTTTTATGAAACTTCAACAGCTTCAGTCCTTCTTAAGGACAACTACAAGTGAGTCATGAAAATTAATTAAGCTCTTCCAATAAAATCATAAAAAAGATAACAGAAATACCACTTGTTTTAGCTGATTAGTTATGACACCCACATTCTTACCATCATTGTGAATGCAGTCAAGGTTGGAACATCAAATGTTGGATCCTTTTGTCTCTCTTGGTAGATAATACGATAGTGGGAGATAATACCATTGGGAGACTCTGGCTTGGTCCAATTCAGCAGTACGGAATAAGCACTGGTAGCTTGAGCCTGGGGAGCTTGCATGCCCCTAGGAGGGGCTTCCATTGTCTGTGCCAATGACCATGGACTCTCCACGGAGCCCTTGGAATTATGAGCTCTTACACGATATTCATAAAGTGTGAAAGGCTTCAAAGTATCTGAAGCATCAGTAAATTCAAGAGCTCCTTCAGCCCAGATGAGCACAAGTGACTCCCCTTCAATGCCAACAGTACGTCTGAAAGACAACAAAGAAAACAAATGGTCATGACATTATTCTGTATAACTGGCTATATAGGCATGTTAAGGAAACTGTCAGTCTCAAAATTTTTTGACTTTTCTTGCAACTTACAAATTGTCTTCTTCCCACGGATATGACAGACGGTAGGATTTACAGATGACCTTAGAAATAATCTTATCCAATGCCCTTATTTTATAGATAAGGAAATACAGGCTCAAAAGTGGAAGGGGATGATGGACTGCAGTCACTTGTCTAGGGCTATCTCAGAAATAAGTAGCTAAGCTGGACTTTTAACCCTGGCCCCCTAACTCTGTATCAATGAAACCTCTATTGGTAAGGAATAGTAGAAACCTGAACCAATATAATCTGTGTGTGAATACATATGTCATGCAGTAAGAATTAGGTTTTAGAATTCTATAGAGTGTAAGAGTCTCTTGATATAAGTGGGGAGACAATACAAGGTAGGGTATATGCTGGCTGATGTCTAAAATACCTTTCTACTTTCAGATTCTATTCTAGGAATCAGATAAATCCATCCTTTGTCCACTTTGGTCTCCTAATCATCCAAGGCTTAAGCGTGTGGAGTTCCCACACTCATGAAAGTAACTGAGCCTAAAAGTTTAGCTTAGTTAGTGGGAAATAGCTTTGGTTATTTCATATGAAAAGTCTATGCCAAAAAAAAAAAGAATAAGGGAGAGTAATAGGCTTAAAGCAGCAATGACTCAAGAGGTCCTTCAGACCAGATGAGCCAAAGGGCCTCCCCTTCAATGCCCTGAGAAACTGTGGTTTTGTCATTTAAGAAATCCAAATCATGATCTATGTAATTTCTGCATCAGTGTATCTTTATTACCAACTAAAGTAGTGGTGTAGTAGATAAAATTCCTGGGCCTGTAGTCAGGAAGACTCTTCCTCCTGAGTTCAAATCTGGGCTCAGATACTTACTCAGCTGTGTGACCCTGGGTAAGTCACTTAACCCTGTTTGCCTCACTTTCCTCATCTGTAAAATTAGAACCAACTCCACTAAAGCTCTGCACTGTAGGTATCTTATAATGAGGATTATGAAAATTAAAATTAAAACAACAGATAGCCATAACAGGATACATGATAGGATGATAAGATCATACAAAGGATTTAATACTAGCCTTTATTCAGTACTTTCACATTTACAAATTACAAATAGTAGCTTGTTTTACAATTTTGGGAGGCAGGTGCTATTATTAATCCACATTTTATAGAAGAGGAAACTGAAGATGAAAGAAATTAAGTAACTTGCCCAGAGTCACATAGTAAGTATCTGAGGTAAGATTAGAACTCAGGTCTTTCTGACTCTAAGTTCAGTCTCTTTCTCCTGTGCCACCTATTTGCTGATTTAGAGTTGGCAAGGTGCTTTGAGATAATCTTATTCTTTCACCCTCATTTTATAGATAAGGAAACTGAGGAAGAAAGATTAAGTGATTTGATCAAGTTCTCACAATCAATAAATAACAGACCTAGGATTTGAACATACACTTTCAGGTTCTAAAATTAGTGTTTTTTACTCTATACTATGATCAGTAAGAAGCAATCAGCTTCTTTGATAAATTATGAGTCAATCTGGTTAATTATCAACTGGTTGATAATCCTGCTTGTAACCTACCAGTCAATTAAGAAACAGGTCAAATTGTGAAGTCCATATACTTATGGCATCTGACTTTTGCATTTTGTGTACGTGTCTATATTTAAGTCTTATTTAGAGTTTTCTCCTTGTAAAAAAACAAAAAAATCCTACTGTCTGTGGTTGGGTTTTTTTTTTACCTTGTCTCAAGATTCTAAATGCCAAGTTCTTTTTATTATATCACGTTGCCAATGCATTTTTTCAGAAGTATGTTCAGGGTCATCTCCTAAAGTACCATTTCACATCTTGACAGAAAGGTGATCAGAGGTTCCTTAGAGCTGCCCCCAAAGACTAAAACTCTGGTAGGTCCTACAGCTTTGGAAATAATGAACTCAGAGACAAATTATAGGCCTCTTGTCTGAGTACCTGTCTAAATGAGTTTTGAGAGGTTCATCATCAAAAGCATGGCTTCTGGACTGATAGATATTTTTTCTAGTTATAGGAACTTATGAGAACCATCCGTTAAGGGTAAGTCATTGCCTCACTGGAGCTAATAGCCACACTGATGAAATAATGAATCCTTGTAGTATTACATAATAATGGTAATGACTGTAACAAAAATAGTTATAATCACACACACACACACATACACACACACATATACACACATACTATATTAAGTCTTAGAAAGTATTTTCTCCCTAACAACTCAATGAGATAAAAGGTTCAGGTACATGACAGGGTATAATCCTGAGATAAAATCTTCAGTAGAGTTTGATTTTTGTCTTTTCACGATGATTTTTCCCTAGGAAATAGATTTTAATACTTTTATATCATGATGTCAATATTCACATAGGCACTAGTGGACATTGTGCCTTGGGCACACCCCAAGCTACCAAGCTACCAAGCAGCACTAGGCAGTCTTTCAGTGAAGCCAAAACTCTTGAGACCAAGAATCTTTAATATCCTGCTGCTGTCAGCCAACTATGGTGCTCTGGACCTATCTTTTAAAAAGATGGTTCTGGGCCTCCTGGGAACACTAGATTCTTTACCTACATCTGCTAACTGTCTAGACATCCCTGTTCAAAGTTAGAAGATATGCTGGAGGGTATCTTTGAGGGCCTACATCTTCTCCATCAAGGGCCTGGTAGTCTTCTGGCCTGGGGCCCTGGTGACTCTTCTTTACTTCTTTTCTGCAATTAGGTTTTATCAACAGCTTCTTAGACAAATGCTCACACTGCGCTTCTCTTGCCCAGTGGACTCTTTAAAGAGGCATCAGCTTCCAAGTTTCTTCCTGATCGATGAACATTGTTTCTCTTATTTTCCACATGGAGCAATTCCAAACTGTTCCTTCCAGGTCTAGAAAGCAGAACAGCCAAAACAGAGTTTACTTTCTCTTGGAACCCATAGTCTCTGTCTTTTTTACATACAAAGAAAACTCAGAATGATCTTCTAGCTTGGAGCCTTCTGAATTCATGAAATTTCCCTTTCTTTGGGCAATTTTCAGATAGCAGCCTCACCTTGGCCTTTCCAGATGTTTTTCTGTTACTTGACCTCCAAATACTTTCTTTCACAGGCTTCCTATAATTACTTGAGTTTTGCCTCAAAGCATTCTGCTTTGGCCCACTGACTCTGCACCACAAGGGCACACTGATCACTAGCCTTCAGGCTAGGGCAGGGGATGTCTTGGGATGTTGTTCCTTGCCTGACTGGAGAAACAGCACACGTTCTTGCTTTGGCTTTGGATGTTCTTGTGGCCTTTACCATTACAAGCTTATTGCTCAGGGCATCACGAGATGTAATTGGAGAACACCCCTAAACCATGTGTATCACACACCCCTTTAATATAAAATCCTTTCTTTTTGATAGCTGCAGAAGACATACAGAAGAACTTTGTCATGAACTTCTTGGGGGAAGTCCTAGATTTTAATGACATGAGGAAGTTCATAATCACTGATGCCAATCTCAGGAGCTTCAGAGCTGTAATGATCAAATCTGGGTTCCTGGAGACTTTTCCTCTTTGCATTCCATGATAACTCCTCCAGAGGAGGAGTTACCATAAAACAAAGAATTCCAGCTCTCCTTTGCTGGAGCACTTCCATCATTTGAAGAAGGATGAGGAGCTTTCAGATCCAATTGTCTGCTTGCAGATACATTATACTTTCCCAGAGCTATCAAGACTGTGATGTCATCTGAACAGTCCAGATCACTGCTTAAGACCTTGTTCAAAAGCAATTCTGTCCTCTTTTCCATGCAAAATTCAGAGTCTAAATAGGAACCACGATTGCTGTGTGCTGCCTTCTCTCTGGGCATTGAAGAGGTACAATCTGACAAGGTCTTTGTTAGTCCTTCCATTGACTTTGGATAACTGGATGATACATCTTCAGTGTAACTGTCTATACAAATAGTCAAGTTGCCTGAGTTTTCATTCCCACACTCTAAGCTGTTAGCTACTGCAAGAAGGGTTATGAAAGTAGTTACTCCCATAGAGTCTAGCAAACTGTTTATGCTGCTCTAAGCCTGTTCAGTAATTTTACCCACAACTGTCGAGGTGCTGCCCACACATGTCTCATCAGATATGCCATCTGTAATGCTCATACATGTCACAGCAATGTCACTGCCACTCTCTAACTCACTACCTATAAATGCTTCATCCACAAATTCACTTGAATGATCAGGTTCATATCACACATGTGACTCATCAGCAGGGTCACCATTCTTCCCAGACTCTCCACTCATGCATGTTGGATCTGCAAAATCATTCACATTCTCTAATTTACTGAATATGTGCATGTAACCACAGATAGGATCTCTAGCCCCAAAAATGCTTTCCAGATTTTTGTGATCCATGATGCTAGCTGTACTGCTGAGGAACACTGGATCAGTTAGGTCATTGACAGTCTTAGATTCATTGCCTGTGCATACTTGATTGATGAAGCTCCCTTGGGCTCCTCCGAATAGCAATGTTCTCTGCATCTTCAGTTTGGGGCTTCCATATGCCATGTTGTATAAAATCATCTCTTGTATTATTTCAGAAGGTGAGTTTTGCTGTGTGGATGGCAGCATGTGGTGAGAACTGAAACCTACAGGCTCCTCTGAAAACTGGGACCTAGATATCATCTCTACTATCCTACAATCAATACCAACTCAATTTTCCAAATCCTCTTCTGCATAAATCATCCCATTTAGTTGTTTTTCTTTGAAATCACATAATTTCACACATTGGAATGGTTTACTGGAAGCTTGCGTCTCACAGGTTTCTTTACCAGATTGTGATATAAGCATTTTTTGTGGTACTGTCACATTGCTGCTTTTGGAATCCGTATGTTTCTCTTCTTTCTTTGGTTTAAAATATATTTGTGAAGTTATATTGGGAAAACAACCAGGATTTGGGATATTTTGTTGATTTGCCATGGTAAATATTTCTTTGGATTCTGGTTTTCCCTTTTGAGTATGGAATTTTCCTCTCTTTTTCAAGTATGCATCTTTTAAAATTTTTTTATTTTGAATTAGATTTCTTTCCATTCCCTGGCCCTGCGATCTGGTCTGATAGGATAACTACTAGGTCTTTGAAGTTCATAACTGTCTCTAAAGACATCATTCTTTGGAGATACATGAACTTCTTCTTGTCCTTAATTCAATACAGCATTCAGATGACTACAACTCATTTCCTGATGACTTGATATGGGAAGCATTTGCACCCCATTGTGCTTTAGGTACACAAAGGACCATATCTGGACTTCTGGCCTGAGGTCTGTATCTCTCAACAGCAAACTGCAGGCTGCATGATGCCATCTCAATAAAAATACTACCATTTATTTTTGATGAGCTGTGGAAGGGCAGAAGAGGGACTGTGTATGAAGATAAGAAAAAAACCACAAATTCTCAAAGAAAAAGAAGGAAAATTCTGATATTAAAAAAATATTCATCAACACTAATGCCTGGTGGCACCAGTCAAATTTGCCACTTACATTGGCTCCTCTTGGGCTCAGGCCCTGGCCCCTAGCCCTGACCCCGCTATGATAATTTTGATAATTTCTATAGAACTCTCACAAATTCTTAAAATAAAAAGTAGAGATGTTTTAGTAAATCTGTCACACTGAAGGAAAAAGGAGGGGACTTCAAACTGTGAATTATTTACTCTCTGCATGTAATAAGATCAAATATGGTTCTAGCCCCATGTTTATGCAGAAGCACAAGCGAAGGATGCAACGTGGTTAAGTATTTAGTTCTTATCATTGTTGAATATTTAATGAATGAAACTTATGGTGAGGTAAATGGTTCCATCTGTGGTGCTAAAAAACAGAACATCTTCATGTCTGAATAAACTTTGAACAGAAGTGGTTGAGCAGGCTATAATCATTTCAATCGACTTAAGATTTAGGATTCAACTGCATTTAACTGGAAGTATTTCCTCCTGAATAGCCAATCTCTTATTCTTTGCATAAAATCATTTTATGCATGTTTTGGATGGCAGTTTCTAGCTAGAGTTAAAGGACTGTTGTGATGATCTAGTGAGATGATGTATGTAAAGTGCTTGGTAAATTGTAGAGTGTTTTTAAAATGTTAGATATCATTAACAATGTTGTATAATTTGATACTTCATAAGATCCATAATTTCATAGGTCGCAGTACTATTTACTGATATAGACTGCAACCCTTCTCCACTTCAGCAGACAGTCTTTGTGACTTGTTATGGAAAAAAGAAGTTAGTGATATTTTCAGGGTGAGCCTCTTCAAATTTGGCTGGGATCATCTTGAAATGACAGAAACATAATTCATCACCAATCTCTCATTTATCTTTAATCTCTTCCTATCAATTGGTTACGTCCCTATTGCCTCACTATAGGCAATATAATATTCAATCAAAATCAAAGTTTTTTTTTTTTTACATTTTTGTGGGGCTTTACAGAGCTGGTACTGCAATGACTTATTTTTTTGTTTAACAAGTCAAGGTTATATTCATGATATGACAAGAAATTGAAGTGTATTTTAATAGAAAGCCAAATAGCAAAGTATCATGTTGCTTGGCACTAAAGGGGAATAAAGAAAAAGGACAAAAATAATTATTTTTTGTATTTTTGTTATCCACAAAGACAAATTACAGTGCCATACCATGATGTAAAGCTGAATGAATTAATAGGTAATTCTTCTATACCTCCCTTTTCAACTTACTACCCCATACTCTATAGCAGTTCTTCTAAACCTTCTCATCTGTCTTCAGATCTCCCAAGGCTCCTCCCCCCACCCCCACCATTCCAACTCTGAGAACAGAAAAAATGAAGTCCATTCACTGTAAGTTTCCTCTTTTCCCCCCTTTTTCATATCCCTAAGATGTCATGTGCCTCATCTCACCCTGTCTCACATGAAGCGGTGACCTACTCCTTATCAAGGCAAACACCTCTACCTGTATATGTTGATCCCATTCAATTACAATTCCACCAACAACTTGCCCCATATCTTATTTATCTTCAGTTTTTTTTTACCAATTTGCCATTTTTTTAAACTAATCTCTTATTTATCTTCATTTTTCCTAGTCTGTTGGCTACTTCCCTATTGCCTACAAACATACTGCCTCCCCACCCCCAAACAACAACAACACAACCCTTGCTTGATCCTTCCATCCCTGCTACTTATCGTCCTACATCTCAACTGCCCTTTGTGGTTAAACTCCTTTAAAAAGTTTTCTACAATAAATGCCTCAACTTCCTCTCCTCTCTTTTCATTCTCTTCCTAAACCTTTATAATCTGGCTTCTGACCTCATCATTGCACCAAAACCTTTCTCTCCAAAGTTAACAGTGATCTCTTAATTGCCTTTTCTCAATCCTCATTCATCTTGACTTCTCTGACACTGCTGAAACCCTCTTCTTGATATTCTCCTCTCTTTAAGTTTTATGGATAGCAGCATCTCCTGGTTCTCCTGCCTTTCAAATTATTCCTTCTCAGTCTTTTTGATATCCTTATCCAAGTCACGATCACTAACTGTGGGTGTCCTACCAGGATTTGTCCTCTACCTCCTTTTCTCCCTCTGTACTACTTTCTGTAGTGATTTCATCAACTCCAATAGCTGTAATTATTATCACTATTCTGACAATACTTCAATCTACCTATCCTTCCCTAACCTCTCTGCTAACCTCCCATCTTACATCTCCATTAAGACATCTCAAATGGCATGTCTAATATGCATGTTAAATTCAACACATCTAAAACTGAACTCATCATCTTTCTCCCTAAATACTCTCTACCCCTGCCCAAATTTCCTTCCTACAGTCTAGACCACCATCTCTGATTGGAGTACTACAATAGCTTTCTGATAAATCTGCCTGCCAAAAGTCTTTCTCTACTCTGATTTGTCCTCTATTTAGAGGCTAAAATGATTTTCCTAAAATGCAGTTCTAGGCATGTTACACACATCTCACCCCACTCAATAAAAGAGAGTGACTCCCTCTCACTTCCATGATTAAATACAAAATCTTCTGTTTGGCATTCCAACCCAACTCTTGACCCTGTCTCCTACCTTTTCAGTCTTCTTATGCCTCACTCCATGCCACCTATTCTTAAATCCAGTGACACTTGTCTCCCTGCTGTTCTACAAATAAGTCACTCCATCTCTCTACTTTAGGCATTTTCCCAGACTATATCCCATGCCTGACATACTCTAGCTTTTTCATCTCCACTTGCTGGATTCCCTACATTCTTTCAAGTCCCAACTAAAATTTCATCTTTTACATGAACCTCTCTTAATTCTAGTTCCTTCAATCTGTTATTTCCTTTTATATAACTTATTGTACATATTTGATTACTTGTTGTCTCCCCCATAACATTGTAATTTCCTTAAGGACAGGGACTTTTAAAAAAAAAAACCCTCTTTCTATCCCCAGCACTTAGCACAGTGTCTACTACATATTAGGTGCATAGTAAATAATTATTGAAATTTAAGAAAAAACAACTTTTTATTAAGCACTTACTATTTGCCAGACACTGTCCTAAGGACTGAAGATAAAAATAGAAAAGCAAGATTGTCCCTGTTCTCAAGGAGCTCATATTCTGATGAAGGAGACAAGACATATAGCAAGTTTTTGCAACATGCCATATGGAAAGAATTCTTGGTCCTTTGGGTGCAGTTGCAAAACAGATGGTGATGCATCTTCTTTAATGTTGTTTCTACTGGTAAAAGCATATCTGCTTTTGATGTTGAACCATTTGACAGCACCAAGGACTCTGGTGGCAAAAACTTTCCTTTCCTGGTCTTCAGTAACTGTGGCTACAGAAAAGGTTGGGACAATAACATGTGCAGAGGCTGTTGCCAGGTCATGTCCCTTGATGGTTGTTCTTTTGAATTATGGATGTAGGGCTTGGGTTGGAAACAGACTAGTGATCTGGGAATAAAGTCATTCCCTGGGATCTTGGGATTTCAATTGATGGCAGTAGCTCATTGCCTAATTTTGGAGATGAGGAGGATAGTGGACCCCTCTCCAGAAGAGTTGCTCCCCTCAATGATGGCTATAAGAGACAGTGTTTTGGAGGGCCCTGGTATTCATAGAGCAAAAAATGTAGCTTATTCTCCCAAGCTATAAAACCTTCAAGTATCATTCTGGTGACAGACTATTTCTCTTGTTAAAGGACTAGCTTCTTTAACTGCAAAGTACCTTACTAATGGACTAGTCATAGGTAACAGTCATTTTGTCAAAGATAACTCATAAAACAAATTTTGAAATGGTATTTAGACATGTATGTTAACTTTCCACATAATGACAATATGATTTAAAAGGGATAATTAGATACTGATTCAAACAAGTTTTAGACCTCCTTATAAATACCATTTTATTTTTTGGTACTCTAAATATGAATTACTGGGTAAAATGAACAATACAAATATTGTCATTCTTGCTAAAAAATGATGCCAGTTGACACTAGTATGTTGTAGATAAGTTCAAGAAAGATATTTTTGGTGAGATGATTAAGAGGTTGTGCATGAATTCCACACCTACTTATCACCTTAAAAATACCACCTGAAATGTACCAATTAAAAGAGTAAAAAAAGAAAAAGGCAAGAAATGCACTTATAGAAATCCCCACAGAAAAACAAGCAGCCTGGAGAAATGAACAAGCAAAACATAAACAAGAGAAAGCTTCCAAATATAATTAAAAAATACTATGAAATAACAAAATAATAATAAAAATAATAAAATTCCTAGTAAATTATTAAACTTCCTAATAAAATTTAAGATAAACTTAAAGGAAAAGAGAAAAGTTCTTCAATAATTACAATTAAGATTCAAGAAAGGAAGGAAGGAAATAAACATTTATTAAGCATCTGCCATGTGCCAGGCATTGTGCTAAGATCTTTAAAAATAATTTTCTCATTTAATCTTTACAACAACCCTGAGAAGTAGATGTCATTATATTTCCATTTTATTATTAAGGAAGCTGAGGCAGAGACATTAAGCAACTTACAACAACCCTGAGAAGTAGATGTCATTATATTTCCATTTTATTATTAAGGAAGCTGAGGCAGAGACATTAAGCAACTTACCTAATATCACACAGATAGTAAGTGTCTGAAACCATATTTAAACTTTGAATAGGGAAAAAAAACAATCATGATGGTAAATGTAAATGGGATGAACTCACCCATGTCATGGAGGAGTGTGACAGAATGAATTACAAAGTAAAATTAAACAATTTACTGTGTAGAAGACACATACTTAAAATGAATTATACAGAGTTAAAATGAAGGGAAAGAGTGAAGGTTATTATTCTTTCAATGAATCCTCTTCCCTCACCCCCACCCCCAAAAAGAAAAGCAGCAACCATGATTTCTTACAACACAAAAGTCAAAACAGAAGCAATCAAGAAAGACGGAGAAGTCACACCATGCTTAAAGGATCATAATTCATGAAACAAAAACAGTCAAAAACTTATGTACCAAATATAGAAAGCTAAGTGAATTATTCTGAAGCCTACACAGTAAACATTTTTTTGGCCAACTCTTTCCTTTATATATGCAAGAACTTCAGTATGAAAGCCAATGTCCCCATGAATATCCTGAACCACTCCCCCTCCCATTTATTAACCTCTTCAACTCCCACAATGCTTTTAACTCACCCTATCCTCCATATCCTTATATTTGTGACCATTACCAAGGCCCCCCAAAAGCATATGAGAACAACTTTTCTACTTTATAGAAGTATATAATTGTGTAATATTGGGCTTGGTAATTTTGTAAGTTGGATTTTATGACTTTTTCCTCTTCTTATTCAATATTCTTCTTATTCTTCAATATTCAAGATATTGCTTTCTTGGATAAGGAGGGAAAAGATATACTAAGAAATGGAGGTAATATTTAAGTGAACTATATCATTAAGCATATACATTTGTAAAAAAAAATTAACTCTGAGCAATGGAAAAATCAGTGCTGGTCCTGGATAAGAAGTAATGAAACATAACTCCTTTTTTTCTGGAAAAGAAGTAGGCTCTGAAAGAATATTTTGTATACTGTAAGATATGGTTTCTATGTCTTTCTTTTTGGCTTGTTTTCTTAATCAAAAGGGAATGTTTAGTCTAGAAGGGCAATAGGGAAAAGATTGATGTAAAGATGAAATACATCAATAAATATATTTTAAAAAATCTTTATGGGAATGACCTACACATTTATTAAAGAGTCCTTTGAGGAAAATATGAGAAAGGAAAACAAGGACTTGATAGATGAAATATAGAGATAAATTTGTCTAATGATCTGACTATCAATAGCAACAAGATACAAAATAGGGATACATATGCTTGCCAAAGCTGTTCACCACTACCCTGGAGGGCTCCCTTTGGATGGAAGGGTCTGCTAGGTGCTCTTGTTTATGGATGACATGTAGATTACATTTTCTGACTCTCAAGATGACATGCTTATTACATTCTGAAACTCTCAAAAGAGGAGTCTAAGTATCCACAGATAAAAAACAAACAGATGCCTTTTATCTAGATTATGACAGATAGTCAGACAGGCAACCCTCTGAGTCGTTCCATTAGTAAATTTATTAAATTCAATTAAACAAACGTGTACTGAGCAGCCAAAATATTCAAAGTACTAGGTTCAAGGGATACAAAGGCAAAATAGAAATGGAGGATTGTCTATATAGTTCACCAGTAGAATTTTACTTGCAAAGCATAGCTAGTGAATTATTTGGACAATGCAGGTCAGATGGAAGAGGATTGCTTACTTCCCAGTCCCAAAGTTTGTGTTCTGGGGCAAATCCATATTACAGTGTACACTATGAATCTAGTAGAGACTATAGGCTCTGTGGAAGATTAGCATTCTACCAGAATACCAAAGGCTTGCTTCAATGGCAATCTAAAGTTCAATTTCCTTCTGAAGGAGATAATGAGTTATTTGGGCACCTTATATATTTGTCTATTTATTGACTCTTGAGAATTCTTCAAATCTTATGTACTTTCTGTGGGATATAAGAATAGACTGTCTTAGATGCATTTCTACCTTTAGTGCCTATAAGAGAGGTGGGATACTCTTACCTCCATATGGGAAAACCTTACCACAAGCAAAGTGGAAGCTTTATTTAGAGACTGACCTGGAATAAGTAGATTTGACTAGTAGGGCCATGAGTCTTAGAGATATACTAGCCTTGTTGGGTCAACCTCAGAATTAAAAAGAATGTATATACATAGGTCCATAATCTGGGCTGCAGGTTAGGTCTTTAGGGTTAAATCAAGCTGCATGCTTCTTCCAACCTAATGCCCAAATTTTCTCCCACACTATGCTTAGAATCAGTGTTGAAATTACATTAGATCTGGAACCACTAAAAAACCTGTTTCAGGCAGATATTGGAAGATGGAGTTTAAAGAAGGGGATGGCAGAGAAAGGGTGTGATTAAAAAGGATTATTAAAATTTTAATCCTTATTCCTTGTCTTATCAATGTTCTATTGAAGTCATCTCCCATTTAATGAATCACTCAAAGTTCTCAGTATTATATTAGAAGGACGGAGGTATATGAAGTGAGAAGACCTGGGTTTGAGTCCTGACTCTACCACTTGATACTTATATGACCTTGGACAGAGGCACTTAACCTCTACGCACCTCAGTTTCTTCTATAAAATTACTATGTTCACCTAGATGACCTCCAAGTTCCCATCCAAGCCTTAATCTATGATCCTAAGACTTCTGTTATCACTTTGAGATAAGGTTCACCCTTTCTCCTTTTGTAATATAGTGTCCTAGCTAGCCAGATTGTATTTTCTTTTGTGAAGTGTCTCGCAAAATGGCATTCACACTGGGTGGTCTGAGGCTTCCTACCTCATGAAAACATAGCTTATGGGTGGCTAGGTGGTGCAGTGAGTAGAGTGCTGGCCCTGAAGTCAGAAGGACATGAGTTCGGATCCGGCCTCAGACACTTGAAGCACACACAAACAAAAACCTAGCCGTGTGACCCTGGGCAAGTTACTTAACCCCAATTGCCCTCCAAAAAGCAAAAAAAGAAAAGAAAGAAAACATAGCTTAGGAAAGAACAGACAGCACAGTGCCTAAAGGTCTTTGATTTATCATATAAACAAATTATTCATTGATAAGAGAATCACCCTCTCAATATGGTAGCTTCTACAGCATGTGAATAAATTGGCACAAAACCAGGCATATTCGGTTTCTCACAGAGATCTATGTTTGATGTCTCATCTACCATTGTAAAACTTATTTCATCATTTGTTTTCAAAAGATAAGAAGGAATATCTCAAAAATAGCATTCATCTGCTCAATAACATAAATTAAATGCTAGATAACACTAATGAAACAAAAGCTAGTATTGTAGTTTACAGTCATGACCCTTAGTGGGTTAAAAAAAATTATAAGCATCTTATCTTTTTTTTTTGCAGGGGGGAGCAGGCAGCTTTTAATCGGATAACATCCAGAGGCAACCATTTAGACAACAGAAGAAAATTATCAAGGGGGAGAAAAAGTGATTTTTTTTTTTTGGCAGAGTGACAATCATTTTGCAAACATTTTCAGAATGAGATTGACAGGCGGGCTTCCTGCAATTTTAATGAAAAGATCTGCCTAGGCCAGTTCACGAAATATTCTGTAGTTTGAGTTAAATGAATTTCCTTTGGTGGTGATACAATAAGAAGGCAAATGATGAAGAAGAAATTACATGTCATCACCTTCCCAGAAATACTGCAGGCTTGTTGTTATGACGATATAAGGGCCAATATAGAGCCTTGGAATGAAAAAGAACCATGTGCCTATATTCTATTCCTGTCCTTACAAATTTCAGATTTTTTTTTTTGCAGCTATCGAAGAAAGATTTGATATTGTTGTTGTCTAAGCACATTTAAACTTCAGCTGAAATAACTGCCAAGTGATTCATGCCTATGTAGGTGAATATAACGATTGTATCTGGAGCCCCAGTGCGCCATTTTCATTTCACTTTAAATAAAAAACAAAATGTATCTATGTCAGTCAGTGCCCTTCTGCTGTACTCAGAGGTATCCAACAGGCTACAATTATGATTGTGAAGTGATTGTGTCACATTGGAGGAAGGTTTATTGCTTTTGAGTCTGCTAGGCAGTAACACATTCTGTTTCATATTACTCTTTATATCATTGTTTGGCTGTGACTAGAATAATCAAATGCCATCAAATGCTGTCAAATTCAATTTACAGTATTTTTCATTGAAGCGGGCTTTCTGCATTATATTTCCTGTTTTCCCTCTCTATAGCTGCCATGGAATACTCAACATAATCATGAGCTTTATTTACAAAACCAACAGAGTGAAACCACGTCCCAGGCTATAACAGATACTTTATTTCCCCTTATTCAGAATAGGGATTTGATGTGCTTTTCTCATACAATTAGCATTAAGTAGATGAAAGAAAACTATTTCCAGAGGATGGGCATTTTTAGAGCTTGCACTAATGTGCTTAGCTCAAAATGTAAATTCACATTAGTCATTTTTACATGTTCGTGTTGTATTTGAATCAGAAATATTATTCTTCAAATTAATGTTTGCTGAGAAGAAATTTGGCTTGTTCATTTTCAGTAATATCATTTACATAACCAGAAGTTCAATAATACTTTTTCTTTTGGAAGTTTTGCTAAAAACCCTTAATTTGGCGTGGAAGCTGAATCTTAAGCTAAGAGACTTGAGATTTGAAGTTAATGGGGACAAAGATCAAATCTAGACGGTGAGGACCTCGGGCTGGATTTCATCAAGAAGATCACTGGATTTAAGGTTGATAAGAAACCTTTGTCATACTTTATATACTCAACATACTTATCTGATGCATTTGTTCTGTATGCATATCCTTTATGATGTTTTGTGTCAGTGTTTCCTGTACCAAACAATAAACTTCCAGCAGACAGGGAATTGGTTCAAATTGCTTTGTACAAAGCTCATTATAGTGTCACATGTAGATAGGTGAGGCTCTGAGAATGTATGGCATGCTGTAAAAAGTCCAAAACTCTGACATTTGGTTTCTTGGCATTGTGCCATCAACTCACAGAATGACTATGTGAAAGTCTGTTTGTGCCTTAGTTTCCTCAACTATAAAATTGAGGGGTTGAACTATGGGACCTCTAAGAGGTTGCACAGTAGATAAAACAGTAGATAAAAATCAGAAAGGACTGAGTTGAAATTCTGCTTCAGATGTTTTCTAGCTGTGGGACACTATGAAAGTCATCTGACCTCTGTTTGCCTCAGTTTCATCAACTGTCAAATATAGATTTAAAAAATAGCACTTATCCTCCAGAGCTGTTGTGAGGATCAAATGAGATAATATTTTTTAAAGCACTTAGCACAGTGCCTGGGATATAATAAATGCTCAGTAAATCCTCCCTCCCTCCTCTCCTTCCTTTCCTTCTTTCCTTCCTTCCTTCCTTCCTTCCTTCCTTCCTTCCTTCCTTCCTTCCTTCCTTCCTTCCTTCCTTCTTTCCTTCCCTTTGAAAGTCTCACCAACTTAGGTGTTTAGGTTTTTGAAATTATCAATTTTGTCAGTTATAATGGCAGTATTGT
Organism: Gymnobelideus leadbeateri; assembly: GCA_011680675.1. Classification (NCBI taxonomy): domain Eukaryota; kingdom Metazoa; phylum Chordata; class Mammalia; order Diprotodontia; family Petauridae; genus Gymnobelideus; species Gymnobelideus leadbeateri. The sequence continues at coordinate 423,092 of WOXC01004584.1, read as the reverse complement.
GAGTATACAATCAGAAGAGGAAGAATAAATTCTACAGTGACATCTGTTGTCCACTTTGGGAAGACAAAGGGGTGTAAATAAAAAGTCGCCTCTTAGGAAATAAGAAAAACTATTGTAAGCCTCACAAAAAAATGATTGAGCTCTTGGAATCCTGAAAAATAAGACTGACATCTGTTGAATAAAGACTACACCCCAGCAAACATGGGTCACATCAGAAATTCAAGGAGTGGGGGCAGAGGTGTTGCAACAAAAAGAAGGCTGGATTTGAAGCCAGAGATTTTAGGTTCAAATTTCAGGTCTGCTGTGTACATGTGTGACTTCAATGTTGTCATGCGTAAAAAGAGAGTAAACCTCTGTCATATTAATAATAAATGCGTTAACTTCTGAATCGTCTTCCAGTTCTATGACTCTATGAACTCTTTAAATGAGATCCTTCAAACCATTCTATCCAAACTAATTGTTTCATGGTTTAAACAACACTTTCCAATTTTTAAATGGGTATGACATTTAGACTAGAACCAACTGTCTTATTAAGTAGCTACTATTTCTCTATAATCTGACTACTGTTAACTGGTCATTAATTGGCTACAATAAACCAAGTGGTTTGTCTGAATTTACTAGTCAGTACTGGTTTGGCTTAATAATGAGACAAAACAGTCAAACCACTTGTGCATTTGCATTCACAAATTAAATGAATGTGCCTTTGCATTAATCTCTCCTCCCCTGGTCATCTAGGAAAGCTTTTTGTGATCAAAGGACACAGCCCATTACACACATTTACTAGAATTCTGCAATGGCTTAAATATTGAATAAGAATAACAGTAGCGGGCGGCTAGGTGGCGCAGTGAATAGAGCGCCAGCCCTGGAGTCAGAAAGACCTGAGTTCGGAGCCGGCCTCAGACACTTAATCCACACAAACAAAAACCTAGCCCTGTAACCTTGGGCAAGTTACTTAACCCCAATTGCCCCAAAGGGGTGGCTAGGTGGCGCAGTGAGTAAGAGCGCTGGCCTTGGAGTTGGGGATGACCCGAGATCAGTTCCGGCCTCAGAAAATGAGCACCCATACATAAATAATGACTAGCCGTGTAACCTTGAGCAAGTTACTTAACCCCAATTGCTTAAAAAAAAAAAAAAAAAGAATAACAGTAGCTTTACCGGTGAATAAAATAGTTGATGATGATTCCATTTGGCTTTGTAGGTGGTAACCATCTAATCAATATGCTGGTAGGTCCCATTGTCACAAGAAAAGGGGGTTTCAGGTCCATGGGAGCTGCTTCAAAAGTTGTCACCACAGTACCACTGCTTACTCCACAGCCGCCTGGAATAAAGAACAAAGAACACGGTTTTCAAGGAGGGAGTGAGGAAGTGATTCTATGCATGGCAAGTTAAGGCTTCAAATGACTTCTATTTATTCACCTAAAAAGGGAAACAAGCAAATTTAATAAACAAAAAATTACTGTTAATTTAAAATCTTTGTGGCTGGGGGTCTCATTTATTATACAAATGATTGCTTGTCATTCTTTAATTCCTGAAAGAAATAATCACTGAGGCCCTACTATGTACAAGGTATGGTACCATCTCTGCCTCTTAACTTTCACATAGAATCTCATGGTAAATAGATAATTTTTGACCATCAGAAAAGACACTATCAGTAAGAAAAATTCTGTTTGATTTCCCTAAGTAAATAGGGACTAAACATAGATGTCTATGCTTCCAGGAATAAATTTAGCTAATAGTTTTATACAATGATATTTCTTAAAAGTTAGAGAACTTGTTTATATTCATAATGATCATCTTACAAAATTTTAAAGCATCCCTTAAGAACTAGTCTCTGTTTCTGGACAATAACTCCTATTGCTTCTTATTTTTATCTTTTTTTTTTTTGGAGGGGGGAAGGCAGGGCAATTATAGTTAAGTAACTTACCCAAGGTCACACAACTAGTAAGGGTTAAGTGTCTCAGGCCAGATTTGAATTCAGTTCCTCCTGACTCTAGGGCTAGTGCTCAATTCACTGCACCACTTAGCTACCCCAACTCCTATTGGTTCTTGTTACACAATCCCCTCCCCAAAATATTTAAGTTAAAACAATATTGTAAACATTTAAGAAATACCTATTACATATAAAGTAAGGTGCAATTTTGTAATAAGGTGAGAACTATATTGGATTCAAGGCCTGTCTTTGATACATACAGCCTGTATGATTCTGGGAAAGTCATATAACCTTTCAATGCTCCCAAGAAACTCTTTGAAACTATAACTTGGAGAACAGGTACTGATCTATATTGATAGAAAGTAGTTTTCATTTTGAGAGTTCTTAAAAAAAATGGAATTTCAGGTTTATTCTTGAAACAAAGAAAGCAAGACATTGAGCTTGGCACTAGGGATATGAAGACAAAAACATCCTTGTACTCAAGTAGGCTATATTCTACTATGTATGTGTTTAGATAGATGATTGGATGGATGGATAGATAGATAGATAGACAGATATGTAGCATGCATACAGATCAATGGATAGTCAGACAAATATGAAGAAATACATGACAAATAATCTAGACAAATTGATGATGAGATACAGAAGATTAGGTAGATGATAAGACAGAGAGATGGACGGATGGATGGATAGATGGATGAATGGATAAATGATAGGTAGGCAGGTAGGTGGGCACGTAGATAAGAGAGATATTAGATATATGATAGATGAAAAGTAGGATTTTTTTACATTGACTGATTCTCAATAGTATAAAAGACTCTTAAATTACTATTTAATATCTATATATTAAGATCTGTTATAAAATTATTTTTTTCCCTAGGTTGTAGAGCCAGGGCTCAATTATCTGGTCTTATAGGGTTTAATGTTCCATAGGTAGACATTCTCAGGTTCTGTAGCCTCTAATGTTTTTATAAACAAACAAAAGGCAATGGTTAGGGCCGGCTAGATGGTACAGTGAATAGAGCACTGGTCCTGGAGTCAGAAGGCCTGAGTTCAAATCCGGCCTCAGACACTTAACACTTACTAGTTGTGTGACCTTGTACAAGTCACTTAACTCCCAATTGCACTGCCTTCCCCCCTCAAAAAAAGGCAATGGTTATCCAACATCCTCACTCTATTTCTTCCTTTACTAAGGCTTGTTTTCATGACAACACAGAAAACCAGGTTTGTTATCAGAAATGCTAACAAGTAACATGATCAGGAGTTCTGCTATTCTTATATGTTCCAATGTAGGTGCTAATGAAAACCAAAAATTAGAAGTCAAGATAAATATTTGAGAAAGAAGAACAGAAAAGGGCCTAGATAATTCTTCTTACCAGATTATAGGTCTTGACTTGAATATTATTAATTCTATTTCTGTATCCTCTTCATATCTATAGTGTTTTATATATGCATATAAATATTAGTTAAGTTCCCTGGAATTCTATGTAAGAATTAATGTATAAATGAGAAACATTTATGATATGATGAATTGTTATAAAGAAATTATCAAATGTTTCCTTGAGGAAAATCTATTTTGTAAAAACCATAAGAACAATGCAAAGTCTAGTCTTTTTTCCCCAGGTGTATTACATACTCTAAGATTTTTCTATGAGAGAAATTTCAGATCCCAATTAAAGACTGATATCAATCCTTGTTACCCAATATGCCGCTGGATCATGGCTTCACTTGTTAGCTGGTATAGGGTCAGAGACTGTCAGCTGATTCCAATATTATAATCCATAAAACATAATTAAAGAATTAAAGAGGTGAAGTACTGCTAAGGGGAAAATATCACATCATGCATTTCTAAGACTCACAAAAACATTTTTGGATGATCTTTGTCACTGCATAAGTATATGTTTAATCAATTGAATTTAACTGCTCCCTTCTAATCACATGGAAAATCACAAGTTGACCTTATGTTAAAATCAATGAAACAATGATCTTGACAGACATGACTGAATGTGTAAGTGAACTGGGATAAATGAGGGAAAGAAAAGAAACAAGAAAGATCTTTGAGTCAATAATGTTCATGTTTTAAGTAACCTGTAGAAAGAACTGGTGAAACTAAGCTGTGGGGCCGTCATATTTCAACTGCTGAGATAAATCACAGAAAGACAGATGACCATGAATTCTGCATAAATTCCATAAGATGTAATACTAACTTGGAAAAAATGAAATTTTAAGGACAATATATTTTGGGAACTCTAAGATCAGATTGGGTAAATTAATGTAGATTACATATCTGAGGTGATGTAGTGGTAGCTAGATGGAACAATGGAGTATTGAACTTGGTGTTAGGGAGATCTGAGTTCACATCTTAACTCAGACATTTAATTAACTGTATGACTCTGGGCAAGTCACTGAACCTTTCTCTATGACTGTTTTCTTAATTGTAAAATGGGGGTAATTCACAGCACCCACCTAATAGAGTTGTTGTGGGGATGGAAGGGACAATAGGAATATATAAAGTGCTTTGCTAACTTTAAATCGTTACAGGGCCCACTATTGAGCACAGTGTGTGTGGACCAACACCTACATTTTCCATGTCACATGTAAAATGTGCATATTAGAAAGAGTATAATTATTAACAAATATCTATCTCCAGTTGGTGAAATGGAATGTACTACTCATAGCTACCTGCCTTTAAATTAAGAATTGCATATGAAATACCTATAACAAAACTATACTGGGAGCTAGAGATAAAAAAAAATAATAGAAATAGCATAGCCCCTGACCTCAAAGACTTTATAATCTTGTACGGAGATAAAATACATACAAATACATACCATACAAATATATGTCCTATCCATAAAAAGAAATGCATGTCTTATCCTCCTAACCCTGGGTTAATGTTGAAACAAGTATATGATTTTGAAGACTTAGGGACTAAAAAAGAACTGAATGTTTTATCTGTCTAATTTTCAATAAAACAAGTAAAGCTTGTGGAAAGGGAGGGCTTGTCCAGATGTAGATAATACCGAATAAAAACTGTTCATTAAAGAATGACACTCAAAGTTGTAGGTGACTGTTCACTGTATATGAGATAAAATTCAGAAAACATTATAAAACAGATAAGATTTATTCAGATTTAATTCAATACCCTGACTATAAAAAAGTGGAATAAACCAAGTTAAATCCACATTCTGTGATGTTTTTGTATTCCCCAGTTTGCTTTACATTTCTGAAGACTTTCATATGAGGGAGGTGTTTTTCTTTTAAAGTGCTTTATAAAACAGGGCTTTATGTTCATGAAAAAAATGACTGCCATTTTAATCTACAGTTAAATATTCATGATAAAGTACAGAAATATATAATGCACCACTCAGTACCAGACTGATTTTTCTGGGTAAACAGTCCACTTCAAATGAGAAATGAGATGTTAGCTATTTTAGTTGTATTAAAAATATATGTTTTCATTTTTTTGGTAAAATTAGATACTTGATTCGCCCCAAAGGATATGGAGCTTGCTTACCTTCTTGACATGCTTGTATCCTTATTTGATACTTTGTATATGGGGTCAGGTTCTTTACCACAGTTGAGTGGTGGTAACCAACTGGATAAATCAGTGGTGTCACACTCCCAGGGTTTAGTAAGACATTATATTCCAAAGGCATTTTGGGGTTGTGTGTCTCTTCTAAAAAATAAAACCAAAATTAGTAGTTTGGTCTAGAAATTCTTGTTAATTAACAATACATATTTGTATATTCATTTGTATATTGTATATACAATACAATACAGGTACATATAATATACATTTGTGCATACATTGAAATGAGCAGCTTCTTAGCAATATGCATTTCAAATTGCATTATTGAAAGCTACTGCTGTTTAATTGAATTAGGATCATGAATTTATGTTCTTAAGCTTTATGATTCAAACACCTATATGTATATGTTTTCATTAAATACAGAATATGCTCTTCATAATTGGAAAAAAATTAAACAAAATAACCATTTGTTTTTTTTTAAAAAACAAACCCACAATAATTAGAGACTGCTTCATATTTTTTCCCTAGCCTTATCCCCAAAGTACATAAAAAATAACAGTAGTTTTGCAAGTGATGATAATTTTTCTATATAGCATTGTGTATAGCATCCTGTCTGACATAGATCCTTGACATAATAGCCCATAAAATATCCAAATCATGGTCTACCTAGAGACTTTTCAGTACATCAATTATTGAGCCAGGACAGTCCACTCTGTCAGTGAGACTTATGGACTTGAACATGAAATCCATATGAAATTTGTGTCTAAAAAGTGTTAGTGTTCACAACTGCTGCTTTTGAGAAGAAGGGCTAGAACTGTACATATTTCGCTTCTCCAAACTATATTGAAATGAATTAGGATGATTAGAGAATTATGTGATTATGTATCATGGAGAAGGTATGTTCCCTGACTACAAAAAGGAATCCCCTCTACACAGACCATATTTTCACCTTAAATTTCTGTTCAAATGGTTTTTCTCTGCAATACCAAAAGATGTTTCATCATGAGAAATAAAAAAGACCATATGGCACAGTGGATAGAGATCTTGCTTTTAAGCCAGTAAGACCTTGGACTTCTGACATACTTGCTATGAGAACTTCACGTTCACAGTACTATAGGCAAAACTCAAAGACTCTTAAGTAGCAGAGAAGGAGCCAACTTTCATTGGTAAAGTGAATTTCTTCACCTAGGATTTCCCTATACCATTGAAGTCTTAAGTCTGGTTCCCATTCTCTATTATAAATAACAAAATTTCTAGTTAGTTACACTGTCAAGATAATAGTAAATAAGATTATAGATAATTGAATTGAAGATTTAGAGCTATAGTGAACCTTAAATATCATCTAGTCTAACTCCTCAATTTTATAGAAGATAATTCTATATAATGGAGCTAGGACGTGAATTCAGATGTATTGATTACTCTTTTCACTTTCCCCTACTAAATTCAGAACTCCATAGCTACAGATGTCAGACTCAAAAAATTCAATCTGATTCTGATCAGCCTAGAATTAATACTCAAAACCAACTAAAGAGATGATAAGAAGGAAGAGAGGGCAGCTTGGAGACCTTGAATGTGGAATCAGGACAGGTTAACTGTTAGGGAGAGTAGTAGGCCAATTATACTGAAAGCATTGGTTGAGCTTAAGAAGATGGGAGGAAAAATTATACTTTGAATCTGTGAATATTATTAAGAAGCTCTTGTAATGTGAATTATTAGAGAGACACTAAAAACATTATGATCTTAAGGAATGCTCTAAAGACAAAATTTTAAACAATGATGTATCACCACAAGACTGTGGCTTAAAAAATTGGAACAGATATATTTGCCTATATAAGGAAGAAAAAGGGTTAAACAATTAAACAATGGTGGGTTTAAACAGAAGCTGGGAGAATTCTTCATATATTATAAAAGAGATTAATGTATTCAGCAAGGTGGGAGTAGGTTGGAGTAGATAATTTTTAATACTGCTTCCAACTTTAAGTCTATAATTCTTGAAGCATAGCTTTGCTTACATATGAGTCATAAAATTTTAGAAATAGAAGTAGACTTAGAAATCATCAGGGAGGGGGTGGAGTCAAGATGTCAGAGTAGAAACAGGACTTGCCTGCAAGCTCCCACCAACTCTAATTCATGTAAAAGGTGACTCTGAAAAAACTTTGGAGCTACAGAACCCATAAAATGACACAGAGAAGCTAAACTCCCACTGAGGACAGTCCGGCAGACCAGCAGGAAGCGGCCAATACAATGCTCTGGGAGCCAAGCACAGCCCCATGCAAGCCACCACTGGGTGGAGGGACTTCAGATCACCAGCAGCTGTGGTGGTTTCCAGAATTATCAACCCATAGATGCTAAGGACAAAGTGAGAGGTAAGTGCAGTGTGGACATTGGGATCCAGTAGTTTGGGAGTATGGTTGGCCTTTATCCCCTGGAGGGAGAAGCCACTGAGGTAGCATGGATGTGCAGCCACCACCATGTAGCATCTTCAGCTCCTGGCCTGCAGATTGGAGGGGGCTCAAGCAACCAGTCTGAGGGGTAATCACTCTTGCTTTAACCTGCTGGGATTTGGATTACGATCTAGGATGGAGGTCCTGGGGTGTGTGATCAGCTTGCCAGAGTGTGTGGAGGCTCAGAGAGAGACACAACTAATACCTTCAATAGCTGAGAAAACCCCAGTGTTTGGGATGAAGCTCCCCTGTCTGGTGACAGAGGTCTACTGGGGCAAAAAGCTCAAAAGTCAAGTAATTGAGTGGCAACATGAGCAGGCAAAGGAAGCAAACCAAGCAGAGCAATCCAACTTTACATTCCTATTTTGGGGACAAAAAGGACCAAAGCATGGAACAGGAGGAAGACAGTGGAGTCAGAACTCTTGCACCAAAAGCTTCCAAGAAAAATATGAGCTGGTTACAGGCCATAGAGGACCTTAAGAAGGGTTTTGAAAACCAAATAAGAGAAATAGAGGAAAAATTGGGGAAAGACATGAGAATAATGCAAGAAAATTATGAAATGAGAGTCAACAACTGGACTGAAGAAAAAACACCTTAAAAATAGACTAACTAAAATGGCAAAAGAGGCTCAAAAAGGCAATGAGGAGAAGAATGCTTTAAAAAGCCAATTTGCCAGATGGAAAAAGAATCTCAAAATCTCACTGAAGAGAATCGTTCCTTCAGAATTAAATTGGAGCAAATGGAAGCTTGTGACTTTATGAGAAATCAAGATACTATTAAACAGATCCAAACAAATGAACAAATAGAAGGCAATGTGAAATATCTCATTGGAAATATCACTGACCTGGAAAATAGATCCAGGAGAGATAATTTTAAAATTATTGGACTACCTGAAAGCCATGATCAAAAAAAGAACCTAGAAATCATCCTTCAAGAAATTCTCAAGGAAAACTTCTCTGATGTTTTAGCACCAGAGGGCAAAATAGAGGTTGAAAGAATCTACCAATCACCTCCTGGAAAAGATCCCCAAAAGAAAACTCCTAGGAATATTATAGCCAGGTTCTGGAATTCCCAGATCAAGGAGAAAATATTACAAGCAGCCAAGAAGAAATGATTCAAATATTGTGGAAACAAAATCAGGATAGCACAGGATCTGGCAGCTTCTATACTGAGGGATCGAAGGACTTGGAATATCATATTCCAGAGGTCAAAAGAGCTGGGATTAAAACCAAGAATCACCTACCCAGCAAAACTGAGTATCATGTTTCAGGGGAAAATATGGTCATTCAATGGAATAGAGGACTTTCAAGCATTCATGGTGAAAAAAACTAGAGTTGAATAGAAAATTTGACATTCAGATACAAGAAGCAAGAGAAGCATGAGGAGGTAAACAGGGAAAAGAAATCATAAGGCACTTATCAAAGTTGAACTATTTACATTCCTACATGGAAAAACAATAATTGTAACTTATGAAAGTTTCCTCAGTATGAGAATAATTGAAGAGAATAGATATGTATGTATACACACACATATATATGTCTATAGAGGAGCGTATATGGACATATAAATACATATATGAATGTGTGTATATATGTGTAAAGGTATTCATAGACAGAGGGAACAGGACCAATTTAATGGGAAGGGATGATACTTAAAATGTCTAATTAAGAGGTGAAAGAGGAATATAATGAGGGGAGATGGGGAGAGACAGAATGGAGTAAGCTATCTCATATAGAAGAGGCAAGGGAAAATGGTTACAATGCAGAGGAAGAACAGGAAGGCAAAAGGGAATGGGTCAATCTTACTCTCATTGAATTTGGCTTAGGGAGGGAATGACATACACACTAAATAGGGTATCTCACCCTACAGGAGAGTAGGGGGGAAGGGGATGAGAGGATGGGATGATGAAAGGGAGGACAGGCTGGGGGGAAGGGAAATTGGAAGTGCCAACTTTTGAAAAGGGACAAGATCAAAGTAGAGAATAGGACAAGTGGGAGGTGGGATAGGAGGGAGGGAAATATAGTCAGTCTTTTACAATATATTCACTATGGAAATGTTTTGCATTGCTACACATGTACAGCCTATATATTGCATCACTTGTCTTCCCAGTAAGGGTGGGTGACAAGAGAGGAAGGGAATGAATCTGGAATTCAAGGTAATAAAATCAAATGTTTAAATGTATATATATATATATATATATATATATATATATATATATATATATATGTATTTATACCATTATCAATATTATTTTACATGTTACTGGGAAATAAGATATACAGGCACTGGGGCATAGAGACCAACTCAAATCTCTTGAGTTCTCATTCAATGCTTTTCTCACTACATTATATCATATATTGTATCCTCTTAACACTTAAAAAGGAACAGATTAAGCCAAGTTTATTTTAAAAATCAGCTAAACCAACTGTTTAGCTTTAGTAAACACACTAACAGTACTGAGTTTGAAGTGTTTCTTTGGATATTGTGTGTTCACAATTCAAGGAGAGTGAGGTGAATAATACTAGACTCTGAATCATTGCTGCAGCCACTAACAAAAAAGCAGTCTCTGTGTATGCTGTGCACACCTGGCCATAACAGTTGCTGCCATAGCATCCTTTTTGAATATAAAGAGCAGCTACATATAATAAAGAGACATCCTTCCTACAGATCATCACAGAGAGAAAGTGGATTAGTTCAAATGGGATTAAGCAGACTGAAAATTAGAAAAAACTTTTAATAGGAAGGACCTAAGGTTTGTATAGTTTAAGGATCAAACTGGAACCTAGTATATAGTGGAATTTATAAGATTCTATGAATATGTGACATCAACAACATTTAAGACTCAAAAAGTTTCCCCTTTCTGCTTCTCATTCCTGATACAACTTTATCTCAGTCAACAGGTCTATAGTTAGATGAGGAAAAGATGTTTAGATGTGTTAGAGTTTGGGTTGGATTCCCATTCAAACTTCTCAGACAATTAACACTCATTTGGATTCTTCAGAATTAGAATTCATGATTTGAAAGGTGCTGGGATGCATTTATTTATGTCATTTATGATATTGACACTACTGTATGTGAAATGTACTAAACATTTAAAAGAAGAAAAGATCTTTACAGATCCTACCATATCAAAATTGGCACAGTGGATAGAGTGTTGAACTTGTATTCAGAGAGACCCGTTTCCAAATATTTGTTAACTGAGATATTTATTAACTGGGTAACCCTGGACAAGACACTTAACTTTCTTAAACCTCAGTGTCCTCATCTATAAAATGGTGATAATAATAGTACCAATATCCTAGGATCAAGTTAAGTACTATTTATAAAGTCCCTTGTCAACTTAAAAGAGTTAAACATTACTTTTATTTTTATTATTGTTATAATCATATACTATATTTAAGTAAATCCCTTCATTAAGACCTCTACTACGAAACATTCTGTTACCCTACCTTGACTTGTGTGACCTTGAGTTAGAAATGTCCTTTTTCTAGACCTCGATTTCCTTAACTAAAAAATGGCCAGGTTGAATTACATCAGGGGTTCTCAACCATGAAGTCTTTGAATTTGTATATTAAAAAAAAACATTTTGTTAGCTATTTCAATATAATTAGTTTCATTTGTAATCCTATGTATTTTATTTTAAGCAGCTAAAAAGATTATTCTAAGAAGAATAGGCTTCATCCATGGTCTTCACTAGACTGACAAAGGGGTCCATGAAATAATAAAAATTTAAGAACCCTAGCAGTAGATGGTCTTTAATGTTCTTTTTAAGCTTAATTCATATTCTTTTGGAGTTACAGTTTTGATATCATATATTCATTTTGGAGTTACTATAATTTTGTACCTTGTATTTAAGTTTTAGTATTTGTATTTAGTACATTTATATTGGTTTTAGTACTTAGGCTATTAATTCCTTTTCTTTTCTTATTGTGTGTTTAAGTTTTAGTATTTAAGTTTCAAATAAATTAATAGAAAAAAGAATTTTGTGCCTTGACTCCAACATAGTGATGTCATCTTGGTCCTCTTTGAGAATGAAAGACAACTACCACCAAGAATTTCAAAGAAGTAACATTTAATTAATTTGGGAAGAATTTGTTTCCTGAGACTTTCCATTCATTATCATAGGTCTTTTAAAATTTTTTTCCAAGTGGTATTTAGCCTGGCATAGGAGATAGAAAGCTGGTGTTGGAGTCAGAAAAACCTAGACTCAAGTACCACCCCTGATATATCTTGAATGTGTGACCTTTAGCATGTTACTTAGACTATAGTATACTTATATAGTATACTTAGTATATAGTATACTTAGACCCTAGATAACTTTCTAAGACACTAAGTTACAGAAAAGGCATGCTTACCTATTTTTGTGAAGGGACTTTCCTCACATACACATTCCCTAACCAATGAAATCATTGGATTCATCCCTATCCACCATCATTCAGAATTCAAAAAGCAGCACATGGTGCATATGGGCAGGCAGCAAAATAAAATTTTAAAAAGACCTAGTGTAAAAGATGTTGTCAAAGAACTGAATCAGTGACCTTTACTGTGGAAGAAGTTTGTTACCAACCCTATTGTCTAGCTAAAGGGAGATCTCTGCTGAAAAGGGATAACGCTTCTAGTTGACAAAAGGGATTGTACTATATTGCAAATTTACAAATTACATACACGCACACACACAAACAACATGAAAAATACCCCCAAACCACCTTCATGCAGGTCTAATCAGGGCTATTCCATGCAGATGTATTTTTGAAAGCCTCAGCTAATGTGGAATAGTTGCCCTTTATGTGTGATGAGTATGTGAGTATGTAAACGGAAAATGCTTCTTTAAGCTGTAAACATGACAGAAAGTGACATGCATTTAGTAAAGGAAAGGGGGCCCATGCTACTGTCATAACTCAAAGGACAGTGACACGAAAACCTCCTGTGTTCTCGCCAACCCTCCACCATCTGCAATGAGTCTGAAGGTACCTAGCCCCCTGGTATTCTGATGCCGAAATGAAATGAAATGGGCATATTTGTTTAAGTCACCTGGGAGGCCACACGACTTGGTTAGTTCCAGAGTTCATAAATTTCTGTCAGAATAAAAGGAGCCATGAAAGCAGAAGTGAACCAATTTAGCCTAAGTGCAAATGGCAGTTTTGTTATTTGGTGTCAAAGTTACCAGGAGCACAATGACAACCTGCCATAACACATTTTCATGTTCACTAAAGAACAAGGAATCCGTTGGTTAATATTCCTAGCAATACTCCTTTTCATAATTTACAACAACTAGATGCTGATAGGTTATTTAACATTTATGAAGTTAAGATGTAATCAGAAAAACCCTGATTATCTTTACAAATAAAAAAGTTAAATTATTCAACTTTTTTTTTTCTTGGTGGCTTTATTTCACAGCAGGTGCACACTTTGCAATGGGACAAGTCAATCAAATGATCTTTCTTTTTTTCCTTTTCTTTTAAGGAGACAGAGCAGGGACAATTCTATGAGGAAATCTATTAATTCAGCCTGACAGCCCTATTTGCTTTAAAACAGTGGTTGCTTTTAACGTGGCGTTTGTAACAAATCAAGCTCGATTTTCTTTATGGGCTGGAGGTTGTTACTTATTCACTCTTTGGGGTACAGAGGTGAAATAAGAGAGGCAGTATTACACAATGGTTAGAGACCTAGCTCCAAATTCTGTCTTTGACACATATACTGACTGTCTGACCTAGGCCAAGTTGCTTGACATCTCAGTGCCCCACATAATTCAGCAAGACCCTAAGTGGCAGAATCATTCAGATCCTTATCAGTAACAGGGGATTTCTCCACTGGTGATTCCTCATGCCAAAGAAATCAGACCAAAATACTACATTAAACAAGCACTTATTCATGTCTTGGTAGTCCATGAATCAGCTGGGTGGTGCAGTGGATAGACTGCTACTCAGGAAGATGGCGTTCTGAGTTGAAATCCGGTTTCAGATATTTACTAGCTGTGTGAGTCACTTAACTCTGTTTACCTCAGTTTCCTCACCTGTAAAAGGAGTTAGAGAAGGAAATGGAAAACCACTCTAGTATCTTTGCCAAGAAAACATCAAATGGAGTCACAAAGAGTTCGACATGACTAAAAAATGACTGAATAACAACAACAATATAGTGGCCTCTGCATTAAATGTGAAAGATACAAACACAAAAAGGAAATGATCCTTCCCCTCAAGGAACTTATATCTTACTGGGGAAGAAGTGAACAATCTGTATAAAATAAGTTCATACAAAGTAAAAATGAGTGAAAAAAAAAAGAGGAGGGAAAGGAATAAGGTCCGTCAGCAACTAAATTTCTTTCTTCCTACTTACCTCCATCATATTCTTCCCTCGTTCAGGTTGTAGGATTAGGAGGAAAAAATAATCTGTGAGCCAAAATTAGCCTGTCAATCAGTCAAGAAGAATAGTGCAGCACCACAAAAAGAATATTCTATTTGTAGTTAGAGGACTTGGGTGGAAATCCCAGTTCTGCCCCTTTGCACCTGTGTGATCTTGGAGAAATCATGTGATCTCTATGGGTGACTGACCTGTAAAAGGAAGGAGATGGACGGGATGCCCCCTAAGGTTCCCTCTATCTCCAAGCCTATGATCCAGTTGGGTGCCTTTTGGATAGCTGGGAATGAAATGAGAACAAGCAACAAGGCTCAAGAGAAAGCTCTGGCCCTGATTATGAGAAGGCCAGGGTTCAAGCTCCACCGCAGGGCTTAATAGTTGTACATCAGTGAGAAAGCCAGAGAATGACAGGGATTCTATTTGGAGGAGGTTTTTTTTTGGGGGGGGTATTCTAGGTTACCTCCAATTTACAGATGAGGAAACTGAGACCTAGAAAGGTTTAGTGATTCGTCTAAGATCATCCAGAGGGTGATAAATGGAGGAAGGTTTCTAACTCAAAATAACAGTGTTTCTTGATCTAAGTCAGTTTTTTGTTAAATGATGATATTCCCTCATTTCCTAATAAGAAAATTGTGAAAGTATTGCTTTAGAAACTTAAAAACGATCTGTAAATGTGAGCTATTATTTTTTTCCCTTAATCTTTCTAGACTGCATGGTTCAGGTTCATGGAGGCAAGGAACTAGGTCCTGTCTTATCTAAATACTGTCTCTTTCTTTTTTTTTTTTTTTTGCAGGGGGCAAGGCAAGACAATTGGGGTTAAGTGACTTGCCCAAGGTCACAAAGTGAGTGTGTGTCAAGTGTCTGAGGTAGGATTTGAGCTCAGGTCCTCTTGACTCCAGGGCCAGTACTCTATTCACTGCACCACCTAGCTGCTCTATACTGTACCTCTTCTCAGCACCTTATAGAAAGTTTAGTACCTACTTCAAATATTTTTGTTTTCTCAAGGACTTGTCATATGGTCACCATGGGTACAGGTTAAAACTCCTTTATATCTTAGTAGATACTCTTTGGGAATGGCTTTGACCAAAAATTCAATCATCACACACAGAAGCTGAAGGCAAGCCTTTCCAAACATCGTTAGACTGGTCATCAAATGTCAGACAAACAGATCCTCATCACCAGATGTGTCCTTGACAGATTTGTAGTCTGGAAGGACCTGCTGAAACTGATCCTCTGCTGGTCTTCAAGAACACCAAGAGGAAACCTCATAGTATATTTTAAAACAACATGATTGTTGGATGCCACTCACAAAATCTGAGTGATATGGAATTAGATACAGTTATTTCATGTCCTGGAAAGGTGTGTCATCACAGAATAATAAATCTAGTCACACCAGGACTGAGACCATATTTTATGTCTAATAATAAATGACCTGGAGTTTGGTTCTAGGTACTGACAGATAAAACACCCAAAGGAAACACAGTATTGAAGGCACATTCTGAACACAGGAAAAAATGATCATATCCAAAATCATAAATACCATTCTTCCTTGCCCAAACAGCTGTGTTGCTGTCAAAATTATAAAGCATTCCAGAAGGTCACAGGGGGGAGCTAGAAGCCAACTGATGATAGCACCAGGTGGAGAACAACCACGAACAAAGTTGGCTATGATACCTGAAGGACTTGATGGATGTTTCTACTTCAAAGCATCTTCAAAACCATATCTGGTTGCTTATACTTTGTCCTTTGCTTTGAGACAATATCTCCTCTCTCTTTTCTCTGCCATTCCCTTCTGCCTGATCTCTTGCCCACCATTTCTTCCTCATGAGGGTATTCTCACTAGGAGTGTGAAACTCTACTTTCTGTGTTGAGACAATATTTATGAAGCACTGAACACAGTGTCTGGCATTTAGCAGGTGCTTAATAAATGCTTATTTCCTTCCTGTCTAGAGTACAATGATCCCCAGCTTCCCTTGTGGGAACATTCCATTGTTCACCTCCTGGGCTGGGCAGAATGATCAATTGAACTTTTTCTCATCCCCTCCAAACTCTTCCATATGGTTGAGATCTACTATCCCTCTCTTAATTGCCAAGCCATATTTGACTGTTGGGAAGATGATTTGCTCAAGCCCTCCTGGCAAGAAAATAAACATGAGATTGAGAGGTACATTTTCCCTTTCTCCTAATTGTTCGATATCTGATTTGGTGCTTATAATATCAGTCTTTGGGCTTCCAATGTCAGACTATTTTTTCCCCTATGGTTGTACTGAGGTTGTAGTAAGTAATACTGTTCCCTCACCATGTCACCATTCATACCTTCATTTCTATAACCAATGACAAGGAATGTGCTGAACTGGAAAACTATCCCTTGCCATCCATTCCCCCTTAGCAAACTGGTGATAATTGAGGGCAAAGGTCACCTCTACAAGGAAATCATTCTATTTGTTGAATTTAGGGAGACAAATAAAAGTCTGTTCTAACATTCAGTGAATGTGATTGGCCAAATGAAAGCATTAGGTGCTAGCATGGGGCTTAACACAATGCTGAAAGTAAAGTGGGTTCCTTGATCAGAGAAAATTAAGTCATGATGGTAATAAAGATGGAGTTAATCCATAATACTACTCTATTAAGTCAAGGGAAAATACAGTGACTTGTGAGCAACAAAGTTCTGCCACTGATTCTGCCCCCATAAGGGGACATCCTTGGTGGTCTGACTCTTGAACTTTCAGTCTTAAAAAACATTCAGTGAAACTCACAACAATCACCTAAGAATCTATATAAATGATAATATGCCCCTTATCTCCCAACCCCAATTTAGGGCAGTCTCAGAGGTCAGATAAGGAGCTCAGCCCACTATGAAGACTACCCAGATTCCCTGTCCCTCAGGGATGAACTAGAAGGCTTACAGTAAGCAACTGTATCTAGATGAGAAGGACACCTTTCAAGAGATAAGTTATAATAGACTATGAAGTTTAACAGTATTATCCAACCAACCAAGGACCCCAACTCTTTCAAATAAAAAATGCCTTTCCACACATGCCTCAAAGTCTAAGGAGTTTGGGAAGGGAACTCAACCTTAGAATGCTAATCTTGACTAATTCCCACTAGAACCCATTGGAACAGAGACATATTTCTCCTATCTTAGTAGCACAGATTTTACAATTCTTGGTTAATTCCTTCAACTTATGAAATTCACACTCAATAAACTAATCTGTGACTGTACCCATTGCCCATAAATGAATTAGCTAAGTCTCTAAAGTCACCTCCTACTTCCGGTGATATTTAATCTGTAGGTGAATTGTTTCCTTCTATTTCTAGGATAGGTACTAGAAACAATCACTCAACTGAGGCAGTCTAGTTGACAATCTGCCATCTGCCACTGAGACTGAGAAAGGTTTGTGTATACCTGTCCCTTTCTCTTCTGTAACTTATTTTTAGGAGACCCTGATATCTCCTCAGAAGAATGGGCTTCTCACTCTCACATTCATTGACTCATCACCACCATTCTGAATACTCTGGGGACACTTCTATTTTTATCTCTGGTCTAGAATTTCCTCACAAAGGGGGAAGAGTAATGCAAAGTACCCATTATGTAAATGAGTTGGATATGGAACATATTTCTTTTTAATTCCATGCAAAAAAGGGAATGAGAAGCAATAAAATTCACTGTGTACATTATAGGACAATTAGAAGAAAATTCAATAACAATACTACTAGCACAAAAAAGCTGGGAAGCTAGAAATGAAATTTTGTTAGGACATAAATAAGTTTTTACAAGGCTAGTAACTAGTAATTTTATCCTACTGAACATAGTCCAATCAAATGCCAAACTTGATCTTCTCTCTGAGGGTCTCTTTCTGAGTCAACTCTTCTAGAATTCCATTCTATTCCAGCTGATGCAACAACTGATTTCAGTTGCCCCTCTCATTACCATTAACTTGTTCCTACTGCCATTTTATACCTAGGGGTAGACATCCTTTTGTTATTAAGTAGCAGGAGGAAGGAAGTATTAACACAGATACAGATTTTCTTCCATTCAAGTTTTCTACTTGTAAAGCAATGTAATTTTTTTTATTCCTTGATTTGTTTTTTATTATGTAACTGAGGTTTCAGTTTCCATCTGGACTGACTCAATAGAGAAGAAAGCATAATACTGGAAAGTAAAAATTGAACTTGCTATGTGGGTTGGCTATTTTGCTTTGAATAGTGAACAAATGCAATCACTGACATCATTGGACTATTTTAGGATATCACCCTTGCAAGTTATCAAGTTAGACTAAACATGGGTGGTGAATCATCGCAATTAAAATAGTAATACTTCTTTGGAGACTAAAATGCTCATTATATATCTGAAGGGAAAATATTTGAGCTGAATTTGTGGATGAGTGTATGAAATGACAAAGTATCTCTGTTGTCTGTAGACAGCGGATAGATAACATGGCCAGCTACCCTCTGATCCAAATTTGATTAATAAAGAGTTGTATTTTTAAACAATATTAATTAAAATGATTGTCTTAGTAGGAGAACAACTACAGAGCCCTTTAAAAATGAAAGATGTAAAGGGGAAGTCATTATTATTTCAATAGGATGCATGAAATTTAAACAATTGGATTGTCATGAAAAGAATAAGAGTTGAATTCAACTGCATTGCTAATTAGAGCATGATTAAGGGTCACAATAGTTTGATGCAGTCATCACTTTAACGTACTTGAAAATTTGATTCTCAATTTCAGACTTTCGATAAATCTGAATGTTTGGATTTCCAAACAGCAGGGAGCACATCTATTTTCCATTCTTGTTTTGTGTGAGCCAACCAAGTTTCATGAAGCAATCCTATATTTAAGTGGCACCCTACCTGTTTCTTCACTTTCTGTAATTTCATTCTGCTGAAGTTAAAATCCGTAAATTCTTTACCAGATTTCAAAGCAGTACACGAATCCATACTTGAAACTTATAGGTGGTATATATTCCCACGGATAAGCTAAAATAGAAATTGGGCTAGCAAAAGTCTGTACTGTTTTTTTCTATATGATATTGATCATTTGAGAGTAAGAATCATAAGTAGGCAAAAATACAAAGTTGGGCAACTTTGGGGACAACAAAGAATCAGAATGGGGATAATCCCAAAGAGGAAATAATCTATCTGGCTTCCAGATATATCTCACTTGGTTGTGTGTATGTAGGGTACAGATATTGAACGATGGTTATACGTTCAATTTAATGAAAATATTTCCATAGTTCAAATCTGATCTTTGGTAGGTCAAATTTTATTTCTTTTAGATTGCTAAGCTGGCCTAAGTTTTTTCTGTAAAACGAGATGGTTGAGCTAGATGGCCTCTGAGGTCTTTTCAGATCCATCTCAATGATTATTGTTCTGTTGTTCATTTTATTAATAGTGTGCTAGCTTTCTATGTGTATTTAATCTAACTTTTTTTTGGTTTGCAACAAATTTATAACAAATTAAAATGACTCATTGGTCTGAAGCATCTTTGTGGATGTATTTTTCATTGAGTTCATGCAGATGTCACCTTTAAAGGGCCTTGTGATTACAGTCTCAGATCTTCAGCATTTCATAGACTCCATTTATATAGATGATCAGAAAATTTCCCCATTCTCCTGTGGTGCTTTGATCTCTCCTGCAATTTCTTTACATCTCAAGTCCTTGTCACAAACTTTTTGATTGATGTTGAAATTTTAAGTTTGTGTAGTGTGGCTTTTAACCTCGGCTTTTGCTTGCAGCTGTTGGTTAAAGGAATCTCGACTTTCTAATATGCTTTTGTTTTCCAGATCCCTTTTCATATGTTTCTCTTTTTTCTTTTTCCCCTTTAATTGGATGATAAGGCATTCAGATTTTCTACAGTAAGTTCCAGTTATATAATAATGTATCAGAAGACAAAGGTGTGCTAAATTGTTCTGTTACTCTTATTGTCAAGCTGATCCTTAAGATGATTTTGAATAGGACTAACCAGCCTTAGGCCACTCCCTCTATTTCTTTGATCCTTAGTAACAGCTGATCACAGCCAACCAGGGTGTTGGACTGTGATCTCACCAAAGCCAAATTCACCAGCATTTTAGAGTTTATCTTTACAATTACTATAGCAATCAGGGCAAGTAAGTCATTCTCCTTCCCTGCCTTTTCCCCAACCTGCAAACCCCTAATTATATCATGGAAGATTGGTTGGACTTTGAATAGCTGTTGTTATTATTAATAGTAGTAGTAATATTGTTGATGAAAAGCAAGATCTTACCTCCCCATAAAAACAGAAATATATTCCCTTGCCATCTGAGTTCTAATTTTAAACATATCTAGTTAAGCTTAGAATTTGGGAGTTGTAGGAAGGCTATAATGGGAGGAGGTACAATGAGAGAGTGGGGGGAAAGAAAAACCTATATTAACTTTGCTGTTCAGATCCCAGGTGCTAACTACTTGTTAGTCTTAACTTAATTAAATTGTTACCTAACTAATGCAACACAGACAGAACATCATCCACCCCATCAATTCATTGCCATGGATATTTAGTGTCATTAGAATGCAGATATTTGCTCCCCAAAGTTCTCTAAGTTTCTGGGACTTGTTGACCTTGAAGGAATTTTCTTACTGTGCTAGTAATTCTTACGCCACTGTCAAGCATCTAAAACCATAATCATGGACTTCATCCAGTTCCACTACTATCCACTTTTGCCATGACGTTATTTTTAGTCATCTCAGTCAACCCTATTCAGAGAAGAAAGTTTACCTGTGCCCTTCCATGCTTCTCCTTCCAAGTCTGGCAGAGAGCTTGGGATGAGTGCACAGGCCCTCTTCCCACTGAAAGCAAAGAATGGCAAAACTAAAACCAAGGCTGTAAGTAAGGTGCTAACCAAGACCATAGGGGTCAAGAGCTGATGAGGAACCTGCAGCTACAGTGATATGCATAATTAAAAGTCCACAGCTCATTTTCCTCCCAACTCCCATCTTCCATAGCACTTCCTACAAAAGCTCTAGTCCATACACTTTTCTCCTCATTCTCTTTCCTGCTAGTGTAAGGTGTAGGGAGGAGAGAAAAAGCCTATTCTCTTACACACACTTGTCCCCTTCATCATCATAGCATGCTCTACCTTATTTTATCACCACTCTATGATTTTTATATTTTATCATTCTATTAAAGTACATTAACTTATTGCATCCAAGGTTTTACATATGAAATTGAGAAGGGGAAAGTTAAACTGAGGGGCGGCTAGGTGGCGCAGTGAGTAGAGCGTTGGCTCTGGAGTCAGAAGGACCTGAGTTCGGATCTGACCTCAGACACTTAATGCACACACACACACACACACACACACACACACACACACACCTAGCCGTGTGACCTTGGGCAAGTTACTTAACCCCAAATGCCCTCCAAAAAAGAAAAAAAAGTTAACCTGAAGGGAGAAGAAATTTCCCCATTCCAGGGTAGCACAGGGGTGAGTTTCTAGAGCATTATACTCCAGTCAGTTTTTTCCCCCTAAAGAGAGACTTAACAAAGATAAGGCCTATGATTCTTTTAATTCATCTTCCTATATTGAATATCTCCTCATTCTAATTCATTCTCAATTTAGGTGACAAAGTAATTATCCTTCCTGCAAACTGGCTATACACTCATCTACTCACTGGCTCCCTATAACATCTGGATCAAATGCAGACACTTTTGTTTGGCTTTTAAAGCTCTTCATAACTTGGACCTTTTCTTTCTTTTTGGTTTTCTTATACTTCACTCCCTTTTAAACACTCTACATTGTAGCACCACTGGTCTACTTCTGCATTTCCTCAAATAAAATGCTCCATCTTTCATCTCCATGCCTTTACTGTCTGTTTCCCATGCCTGAAAACTCTACTCCTTGACCTCTGCTGCTGAAGTTGCCCTGACTTCCTTTAAGACCTAGTTCAAATCCTATTTATTCCAGGAAACCTATCTTGCTTCCCCCAGATACTAATGCCTTTACTCCCTCAGAGTATCTTCCATCTACTCTGCATATATCTTATCTCTATCTGGTTGTTAAAGTGTTGTTTCCTACATTTAATGTCAGTTGCTTAAGAGCCAGGAGGGTGTTTTTTGCCTTTATCTCCAGAACTTAGTAGAGTGCTTGGCACATAGTAAATGCTTAATAAATGTCTATTGACTGACGGAATGAGAGTTGTTAGGGATTTGGGTTGGTGTGGTTGCATATAGGTGCACCATTGGAAAAGCTACTGCTAGTATTCAGTCTTGTGCATCATTAGATGATTCCTAACAGTACACACCCTATACATACTCATGGTTCCCACAATACAACCTCCCACCCTTCCCATTGTACTAAGCCTATATGAAACCCAATGACAACTGAAAACTAAGTCACTCAATTGATTATTTGTATCTTTATGGTGCAAAACAAAGTGGTTCACTGTTTTCACTGAATTAATTGGCTATTTGGGGATTGCCTATATATAAATATGATTTAAATGACAGTAATAATAGCTCACGTTTATACAGCACATTACAATTCATGATGCAGATAAGTTTATGAAGTATGAAATTTATCAAGTTGGTAATGCAATTATATTATCCCCCTTTTATAGATGATATAACTGAGGCTAAGGGAAGTTAATTTACTTGCCTGAATTCCTAAGACTATAGGTGGGTCTTCTTTACCTAAACTCTAAGTCTAATACCTTTCACTAAGCCAAAATGCTTCAGTCATGATGACCAAATGATGACTGAAATGCTGAAATTTTATTAATTTAACTAGCATTTTGCCTATGAAATTCCAAGTGGTTTATTTTGTTATAGCTAAGGCAGCAATAATTCTGAAATAGAAGGAAGAAAATGAATATATGGAAAGTCCTTGAATATGGGAAGAAACCTACACTTGTAATCTAAATGAATTTTCATTTCTTTAAAAAAAACTTATATTTCTAGTGTTCTTGAATATTCAGAACTAGAAAAAATGTTAAATTCTAAATCACCACACAATATGAGACGCTTTCCAATAAACATCAACTATAGATTATACACAAGTCAAACACATCTACCTGTTTACTCCAGTTCAAAATCCTTCTAGGCAGCAGAGAAAAGATACTTTAATTTAAGATTTTAATCTTTTCATATATTACAGAGTTTCTGTAATGGATTTTGTGCTTCTCAAAACTAAAAGACTGACAGCTCTAGGTATTACAGATTTATTAACCATTGGTTAAATGGTGAGAGTCAGTGTAAAGCATTTTCTCAAATTCCACTATCTTGGACTTGAATGAAATATGTCCTACTGAGCCAGAAGTAGTTAAGAGTTGAGAAAGTATTAAAAAGCAGTAACAATTGTATATTTTTTCCTTTACAAATGTATATGTCATTTGAAGATGGCTCTTTATGAATGTAAACCTTATACACAATATTATAAGGAGATATTTATTGAACTCAGAAAAAGTGAATACTATTAGAGATTTTAAAGAGGATTTTGGAAAACTTACTAACCTAATATAAGAGCAGGGAGTTCAACTATGTTAAAAATGGTGAGAATCAAAACATTACTAAATGGTAGAGAATAAAAAGCAGTAAAGTGAACTTTTGGATCATGCCACAAACAAGATGGAAGATGAGGGATTTTCTCTGGTCCCCATCAACTCTTAAAAAGTTCCCCAAAGAAGAATTATGTGCTAGAGATAGAAAAAATGTGGCTGTTTCCACAGGAAGTAATAAGCTCATCAAGAAGGATGAGGTTGGAATCATCCTACTTAAGCTCTGATTCCTCAACTTGGCAAGAACCCCTTTCTGAATCAGTCAGAAATGAGTGTGAATAGGACCCATATACCTTCCTGAATCAATCACAGACACTGTGTGAGAGAGCATAGGTTCATCCAAAGGCAATTTGGATAAAAGGAAGAAGCAACCTCAAAACTGCAAAGAGAATACTGAGGATCTAGATTTTCTTTTTTTTTTAATTAAATTTTATGTTTATTTTAGTTTACAACATTAATTTCCACAAGATTTTGAGTTACACATTTTCTCCCTGTCTTTCCCCTACCCCTCAGAACAGCAATCCCACTGAATATCCACCCTCCAATATGCTCTCTCCCATATCTTTCCCCACCCCCCTCTGACTTTCCAGTAGGGCAAGATGGATCTCCATACAACAGTGCCTGTATATCTTATTTCCCAGTTGCATGTAATAATAATGATAATAATAATAATAATAAAATTTTAAACATTCGATTTTAAAACTTTGAGTTCCAGATTCTTTCCTTTCCTCCCTTGTCACCCACCCTTACTGGGAAGATAAGCAATTCAATATAGGTTGTACATGTGTAGCTATGTAAAACTTTCCATAGTGGATATATTGTGAGAGACTGACTATATTTCCCTCCATCCCATCCCAGCCCCACATGTTCTATTCTCTACTTTGACCCTGTCCCTCTTCAAAAGTGGGTGCTTCCAATTTCCCTTCCTCCCAGCCTGCCCTCCCTTCTATCATCCCCCTTCTCATCCCCTTCCCCCCTACTATCTTAAAGGGTGAGATACCCTACTTTGTGTGTGTGTCATTCCCTAAGACAAATTCAATGAGAGTAAGGTTGACCCATTCCCTTTTGCCTTCCTGTTCTTCCCCTCCATTGTAACAGTTTTCCCTTGCTTCTTCTATATGAGATATTTTATCCCATTCTGTCTCTCCCCATCTCCTCTCATTATATTACTCTTTCACCTCTCGATTTCATCTTTTAAATATCATCTCTTCCTATTCAATCGATCCTGTGCCCTCTGTCTATGTATACCTGTACACATATATACACACACACTCACATATGTATTCGTACTCACATATACCCTTATATAGACACACACACACACACACACACACACATTTATATTCCCTTCAACTATCTTCATACTGAGAAAAGTTTCATAAGTTACAATTATCATTTTTTCATGTAGGAATGTAAATAGTTCAACTTTGATAAGTTCTTTATGATTTCTTTTCCCTGTTTACCTTCTCATGCTTCTCTTGCTTTTTGTGTCTGTATGTCAAATTTTCTATTCAACTCTAGTTTTTTTCACCATGAATGCTTGAAAGTCCTCTATTCCATTGAATGACCATATTTTCCCCTGAAACATGATACTCAGTTTTGCTGGGTAGGTGATTCTTGGTTTTAGTCCTACCTCCTTTAATCTCCAGAATATCATATTCCAAGCCCTTCTATCTCTTAATGTAGACACTGCCAGATCCTGTGTTATCCTGATTGTGTTTCCACAATATTCAAATTGTTTCTTCTTGGTTGCTTGTAATATTTTCTCCTTGACCTGGGAACTCTGGAACCTGGCTATAATATTCCTAGGAGTTTTCTTTTTGGGATCTTTTCCAGGAGGTGATTGGTGGATTCTTTCAAACTCTATTTTGCCCTCTGGTTCTAAAACATCAGGGAAGTTTTCCTTGAGAATTTCTTGAAGGATGATTTCTAGGTTTTTTTTTGGTCATGGATTTCAGGTAGTCCAATAATTTTAAAATTATCTCTCCTGGATCTATTTTCCAGGTCAATGGTTTTTCCAGTGAGATATTTCATATTGCCTTCTATTTGTTCATTTATTTAAATCTGTTCAATAGTATCTTGATTTCTCATAAAGTCATTAGCTTCTATTTGCTCCAATCTAATTCTGAAGGAATTATTCTCTTCAGCAAGCTTTTAAAATTCTTTTTCCGTCTGGCAAATTTGGCTTTTTAAGGCATTCTTCTCCTCATTGGCTTTTTGGGCCTCTTTTGCCATTTGAGTTAGTCTATTTTTTTAACTGTTTAAATTTCTATTTTATTTTTTAAAATTAATTTATTAGTTTAGTTTCAGTTAACAAGATTCAATTCCATAGTTCCTTGATTTTCAAATTTCCTTTACTTCCCTCCCCGCACCCCCCACAACAGCATATAGTCCAGTATGGGATCTGCAAATACATTCATATTAGACATTAGTCCAATTGCAAAGGCGTATTGTACTAGGTGGGATGAAAAATGGTAAAGAAGAAATAAAACCAAACAATGAAAAGAAAAAGATCAATTAGTTTGCTTCCATCAGGATTCAAGCTCAGTTCTTGCTAGTTATATCTCTGGATATGAGTTAGTCTATTTTTTAAGGTGTTATTTTCTTTAGTCAGGTTGTTGACTCTCTTTTCATGATTTTCTTGCATCATTCTCATTTCTCTTTCCAATTTTTTCTACACTTCTCTTACTTGATTTTCAAAATCTGCCTCCATGGCCTATAATCAATTCATATTTTTTGAAATCTTTTGGTGCAGAAGTTCTGACTTCATTATCTTTCTCCTGATCCATGCTTTGATCCTTTTTGTCCCCCAAAAAGGAATCTAAAGTTGGATTGCTGTGCTTGCTTTGCTTCCTTTGCTTGCTCATGTTGCCACTCAATTACTTGACTTTTGAGCTCTTTGCCACAGTAGAACTCTGCTTCCAGGGAAGAGAGCTTTGTCCCAAATCACTGGGGTTTTTGCAGCTGCTGGAGCTATTAGTTGGGTGCCCTCTCTATAGCCCCCCACAAGCTCTGGCACATTGGTCACATGCCCTAGTCCCTCCACCCAAGGCAGTGATCCAGATCCAGACAGGTCAAGGCAAGAGCAATTACCCCCCAGAAAAGTCACTCATTCACGTGGTCCCCCTACAATCTGTAATCCAGGAGCTCTGAAGCAGCCATGTGGAGGCAGTTGCACAGCTGATATGACTTTGCTGCTTCCTGCTCTGGGGACTGAGGCTGGACCATGCTCTGTAACCCCAGTTCTAACAGAGTTCTTCACTAACCTTTTACTTTTTCTTGGGCATTTATGAGTTGATCTTTCTGGAAACTGCCACAGCTGCTGGTGATCCACTCTCCAAAAGTCTGCCGCAGCCACTGGTTGGGGCTGTCCTGGGGCTAAAAGCGTGGGCTCACATGGGATTGGGCTCCCAGTGCTGCAATGGACCTTTACTGTCCACCTGCCAGGCTGCCTTCAGCAGGAGATTTTTTTTTCTCTCTGTCACTTTGTGGGTTCTGTAGCTCTAGAATTTGTTCAGAGTCATATTTTATAAGTATTTGAGGTGGTTATGGGGGGAGTACACAGAGTTTTCCTGCTTCTACGCCACCATCTTGGCTTTGCCTCCCCCAAAACTCAACTAAACTTAAATCAAGGATCTAGATTTTCAAGGTTAGAGCAAGCATTGCATTTCTGGCCTGCCTCTGAGAGGTAAAGGAAAAAGTACACTGTAGAAGAGAAGGGAGGTATTGAGGAGTAGCATTGGCTCCACAGGCATCACAGAGTGGAGGATCCAAGCTAAGAGAATTCCTAAGAAATAGATCACACTTTCCCCAATATATTCTGTGTTAGCTACAACCTACACACCTCAGGGGAGTTGAAACTTCCTTCATCCTAGGTCTAATATCTTAACTAAGTAGAAATACTTTTCAATTCAACCCTAGTTAATGTATAAGAGTTAAAACGGGAGCTATAAAAACCACCTTTAAAAAGCAACAGCCTTGAGGGGCAGCTAGGTGACACTGTGAAGAGAGCACTGGCCCTGGAGTTAGGAGGACCTGAATTCAAATCCAGCCTCAGCACTTGACACATTTACTAGCTTTGTGACTTTGGGCAAGTCACTTAAACCCAATTGCCCTCCAAAAAGCAAAAAATACAAAAATACAAAAAAAGTAACAGCATTGGTGCAGCTAGGTGGTGAGCGAATAGAGCACTGGCCCTGGAGTCAGCAGGACCTGAGTTCAAATCCGGCCTCAGCCACTTAATACAAAAAACTAGCCATGTGACTTTGGGCAAGTCACTTAACCCCAATTGCCTTATATTTTTTCCTCTAAAAAAAAAAGAGGTGTCAGAAAGTGAACAGAAAGGAAATTTATAAGGAAAAAAGTGTTTAAACTACCATAGATCTCAGAAGGAAGAAAACTCTGGTAAAAATCATGGATGCAAGGGGTGGCTAGGTGGCGCAGTGAGTAGAGCGCCAGCCCTGGAGTCAGAAGGACCTGTGTTCGTATCCGGCCTCAGACACTTCACACACACACACACACACACACACACACACACACACACACACACACACAACCTAGCCGTGTAACCTTGGGCAAGTTACTTAACCCCAATATCCCTCAAAAAAAAAATCATGTATACAAGCAGGTAAATCGACAGGGAGGATACTCAAATTAGAAGGAATAATACTAAAATATTGCAGATATCTCTAAATAAATATTGCAAGACAAAGATCATTGAACCTGCATTTGATGAAATATAGAATTTTATGGATTCCCCAGAAATCTCAGGATTGCAGCTGTATGCTTCTCAATGGATCAAAAGAGATATTAGAACCTTCAGAAAAGTTAAAGGTGAATAAGTAGAAGAATTTATGGTCTGTACCACAAAGACAATTAGTGGAAGACAAAAACTTAAATCCATGATTCCAAAGAAGTAAAAAAGATAAGACCAGGTTGGCGATATAAATATGAAGGAAAAGAAATTTTGGAAGAAGAGATACAAAAAAGCAATGCTTTTAAAAGAATGCATGATCTCTATCTAAGCAAAAAAAAAATGTATCAAAGTATGAGGGCTACAAATAATGGATTAAGAGAATAATGTTTTCAAATGGCCATAGACTCTAGAGTTTTTACAAATCAGTGAAAGCTCTTTATACCATGCCATTTGGTATAAAAAAAAATATTTTATTAACTTTCTGTATACTAGTTAAAGGGAGAGTGAGATGTCTTGGTTAAGCAAATCTTGCTTATCATACTGAAACTTTTTACAGATATTAATTTTAGTTTTTGGATCACTGGCATTCTGCACTAGAGGTTTAAGTCTTCTAGACCAAGGACCAAATATGGTATTGATTTCATTGATTGATTTCATTCAGCATTCATAACAATGAATAAACCCTGATCCTATTTATGCCTTTAGTTATAAAAACATAACACATCTCTTAAAGTCTGCATTAGGGTTATTTTTAGAAGTCACATGTGGTGAATATTGTTTTATGAATATAAGAAATTCTTTTCTTTTTGCCCCAAATTTTATGAGCATATTGACTTATCAAGCAATGTATGCCAATCGTTAAACAAACCAGGACCACCCCTCTTCCTCAGCTTTGGCCTGGATCCTGAATATAGAGGAAGACAGATTTTTACACATTAAAATAATTAAATAAGGTAAATTAATTAAAAAGGAAATAATACACTATTGGGTAATTTGATTTCTAAATGGAAGAAAGATTAGGGACTTCCAAGATGGGAGTGGAAAATAAAGAAGTGCAATTCTCTGAATTTAGAAAAAGAGGTACTCCACTCCCCAAAATGTTTTTAAACAATTAAAAGAACATGGAAACCATAACTGACTGATCAGTATGAGGCCAGTTTTCAGATGAGACATATGAGTTGCTTGAGAGGTATAATTGTGAGAAAACTCCTTGCATCAATCTTTAGAGAGAATTGGGTTTCTGGTCTGCATATGATCTACTACCTTAGTTAAGGGTCTCTGGGCTGCAGATAGAAGCAGTTCAGATTCCCAGCCACATTCCAAGCTTCAAACAATACAATAAAGTTTTCTCCCATTTCCGATAATTGAATGAGGTCTTCTTTTTAAAAAATATTTGTTTTTAGTTTTCAACATTTACCTTTATAAGATTTTTGAGTTCTAAATTTTTGCCATTTCCCTCCCTCTCCTCTCCCCAAGACAGCATGCAATCTGATACAGGCTACACATGTACAATCATCTTAAACATATTTCCACATTAGTCATGTTGTGATGGAAGAATCATAACAAAAGGTAAAAAAATGAGAATGAAAGAACAAAAAAGAGAGAGAAAATAATATGCTTAGATCTGCATTCAGACTCCATAGTTCTTTCTCTAGATGTGGATTACATTTTCCATCATGAGACTTTTGGAATTGTCTTCTATCATTGCAATGCTCAGAAGAGCTAAGTCTATCAAAGTTGGTCATGGCATAATGTTGCTATTACTGAAGAAATGCTTTTCTTACTAAAATGAAGTGTTATATTGATCACTTTTCAGAACAGAAATTTAGGGTGTGTGTTTTTTTTTTAATTTAACTGAAGAAAACAAAGGTTTTCAAAAATACCCACATTGACAAATGGAGGTAGAAATTAAAACAATGTTATAAGTTCTAGTTGTGTTCATCCATTTTATGTATAAAAGCTGGGTTTTTTTTTTAATTTTTGAAGAGAATCACTAATAGATACACTTTTCTTTTATAGATTTTGCAAATACAAAAGTGATTCCCTATTTCTTTTCACATTACTATTCCCTTTCCCCTAGTGCTTCTTTTTCTTAAGCGAGCTTATTGTTAAAATGTGTTGTATATATTTAACAGAAGGAAGGAAACAAGCATTTTTTAAAGTACCCACTATGTGCCCTGCAGTCTGCTACGTATTTAACAAATATTATCTCATTTTATCCTCACAAAAACCTTGGGACGTAGGTGCTCTTATCTCCATTTTTTTTTTATAGTTGAGAAAGCTGAGGCACACAGTAGTTAAGTGAGTTGATTAGGGGCCACAGAGCTAGTAAGTGATTGAGGCCAGATTTGAACTCAAATCATCATGTCTCCAGATGCAGAGCTCTATCTATTGAGCCAACCAGCTGCCTCTTTACACAGATGCCAGTTTTCTTTTTAAAAAAATTAGTATCTGACACAACAGTTAATATGACTCTTCAAAAATTACATATTCAACATACTCTAACTGATCAGTGAAGGTAACAATGTGTGTATTCCCTCCAAAGATGTAGGCCATAACCCATCCATCTTTAGAGATTGTTGCCCATATTTTTGTACAAGTCCAATGTGGGGGGCCCCCTCAATGTTCTGGGGAACTTCCTATATTTCTCTTGATATCAGAAAAAATGTCAATGGACAATGTGGCCTCCCTTTGAGTTAACTTTCATTCTTGTTATTTGCTACTGACCAACCAACTTGTTTTATTTCCCCCCTTTTATGTACCCATATTTATTTGATGCCAATCCTTACATTGCCTCTCTAGAAATTCTTTGATGACTAGGTGTTGCACATGAGAATGAGGATAAAAAGAATCATTCTTTCAAAACATTTAAATTTAATCAATTTTTACTTATGTAGCCTTTGACTCAATTTTTACCTTACAGAATTGAGGCTAAAATCATTCCTTCTCTGTTTTAGGTTTTAGATGATAATATAACTAGGATGATGACTTTTGGAAAATTGTATCCTCTCACACTAAGCGCTATATGCTAATCATAATGCTGTGTTTTTATGGTCATATGGTGTATATATACACGTGTGTATATATGTGTGTTTTACTTATGCATTTATAGATATACACTTATACATATGCATACTATATATAAAATATATATTATATATGAAAAAATATATAATTTTGAGTCAGAAACGTGGGTGTGAATTTTGGCTGTGCTTCTAATATTTTTGTGACCTCTTTTCTGGTACCAATTGTGTTCATTATAAAATGAGAAAGTAGGATCACATGGCCCTTAATTTTTTTTTCTAGGTCTGGATCCCATGATCACTTCAGGCAAAGAAAAGGTGTGAGTGATTATTTGACTGATTTATTCTCCTAACTGAAATGACCAAACTGACCCCTTACTTTTCTGTCATGTAAAGAAAGCTTGATATTATTTTTATGGAAGAAAAGCAATTTTGTTTTGATTTCCTTTTAACTCTAGATTGGAAGAAGAGTCACAAATTTTTCTTTCAAATGTTAGACTTAACTGGATACAATAGTTAAGGTACTTTTCAAATACACCAATTAACATGAAAATTCAGTTATCTTATAGAAAGACAGCTCAAACTTCCTAAAAAAATAAATAAGTAAATATCCTAAGTGGATATTTATTTCTCTTTCCTGATTTTCCACCTACATGAATGGAAAGGAAATGGCAGGAAGTTATTTAATATACTTCCATTCCTTAGAGACCCAATAAAAGAAAATTTCTAGTGTTATTACAGGTCTTATCATAGATGGCTTATATATGATAAAGCATCCTGTAGGGACATTGATTTAGAGAAATAAATATTTCAGTATTTTGTAATATCATTGATCTGACATAATTAAATATTTTCTTTTTGATGAATCTAAAATGTCAATATCTTGTTTTGTGATGACATCATTTATTTTGTGTCTTGGGAATTAGAAAGCAACCAAGCAGAATGAAATACTGCTTTTATTATGGATTTCATCTTCATACTTAATTACTTTCTAGTAATGTTTAAAAATATCTTCAGAAGAGATATAGTCTTAGTTTTTTACCTGATGGACTCCAGGCTACAAATATAGAATAGGGGTCAAGTACTGTGACATTATATGGGGCACATATTCCCTCTGGGGTTGATTCAGGAGTCTGTAGAACATAGTCATCACTAGTGTTTCTGCCCGCTTCAGTGTAGGCTTCTAGTTGGTAGACATAACTAGAGAAAAAAGAAAGGAATGGAAACTGGTAAGAAAAGGCATCAAAGGCTTGTGTTACCTCTAGAGGTCTGCTTGTTACTCAGAGACCTAGATCATATAAGTGGTAAATCAAGTGTTTGCTATCAACTAAGCTAGATTTGCCATGACTGAAACTGAAATATTCAGTCAAGGACTTTATTCCTCATTGAACACTGTTTTCTTTGCCATTTCTGCTTTCTTTGTTCCTTTCATATTTCACTTTGCATGACAGACAAGGAATATCAGGGTGGCCTGAGTGTAGAAGGCCCTGAGATAATGATAGTGAAATCAAAACAATTTAATTCAACAAACCTTTATTAAGTTCCTATTTGTTTAAGGACCTTGTTAAGCACCAGGAATATAAAAAAAAAATGGAACAATTCTTCCCCTCAAGGAGCTAACATTCAATTTGGAGGGAGTAGGCAGAGGAGATCCATTCTTCAAATTATTAGATCCTTTGATGGATTTGAGTTCAGCTAATTCTGGATAATTCAGACAAAAAAAGAGACACAACTCTGGTATACAACAAAAATATCTAAATTGATCAAACTCATTGGTTAATAATTTTGTATTGCAGCCTTATTCTTTCCTGTTTTATCACTGAATAATGGAATGGTTCAAAAGAGAATGCACAGAAAAGCAGGCCATGATAGTTGTCTCAACACACACAGTGAAGTAGTTAAAAAATGCAAAGAGAATGACTGAAGTAAAACATCATAATTTGGTCTCCATTTTATTGTGTTCTTAAGTTTTGGGGGATAGGAGGGCTAAAGTTCTTTATTTTTTTGTCAATTTACATATTTGATTCAAATAATCAGCTACTTATGTATTTTCATATTTGCACTTTCTTAACAGATTCTAGAAGTTCTGATAATAAGCATTCTCTTGTTATAAGAATCTTCATATGAGAAGTCCATTTAGCAAGGATCTTTTCAATTATTTTTTGTTAAAGAATAAGTAATTTTCTGATTTCCCAGAGGAAGAAATCCCTCCTTTCCTTTCCCCTCCCTGACTCTCAAAAAAACAAAATTGGACAAAAAAAAACTACCTTGCACACAAAAAGTTTTTATGGATAGTGAGTGCTAGTCTTCCTTGAGTTTACCTGCTGTTGGGCTCCAGGCTGTCATCTGTGAAATTCTGATCTTCTCTGCCACCCAGGAAGACCACAGTTCCATTACGACGCAACTGATATTCAGAAATGAGACCATTAGGTTTTTCTGGCTCACTCCAATATAATTCTACTGTTGTAGAGTTGACCATAATGTGACGTGGTATTGACCAGACTCCTATTAATAATAAAATAGCATTTTTATTTAGATAAAATAAAATTTCATATTGAAATATACACTATCACCTAACCAACAACATTACTATTATTTGTTGACCAAAACCCCCACATTTTTATCATCATTGAAAGATTTCCATTTTTGTTTTTCTATAACATTAGAAATAATTAGGGTATTAATTTTTTTAAATGGAAGATATTTTCTGTCCACTGTTTAATGTCTATATGTATATCTTGGGAAGGAAAGCTCAGAATACTTATACACTTTTCAGTATTTCAAGCCAGAACCCAAAATTACTACCCATAGAGTAGTCCATTCTCTTGGGGAAACTGATTCAATTTGAAAATTGAGTTCATTTCATAGATAATTTCTGGGGAAAACTATATGATTCCCAGG
Source organism: Gymnobelideus leadbeateri (assembly GCA_011680675.1). Taxonomy (NCBI): domain Eukaryota; kingdom Metazoa; phylum Chordata; class Mammalia; order Diprotodontia; family Petauridae; genus Gymnobelideus; species Gymnobelideus leadbeateri. The sequence goes on along the minus strand of WOXC01004584.1, from coordinate 388,701 downwards.
GCATTCTTTATTTCTACATTTCATTTCTCCACTAACAAATTCAACAAATTCAATCACAGCTCTGACGAAACATGACATGACCTAACATTGACTCCAAAGATAAAATATAAGAATTTAGTACATAATATGTTTCTTCCAGTCACATTTTTGGTTCTTATCCCCAAAGGTTTTAGGATTATATCTGTATAGTTAGTAACATTTAAAACATGTCAATAATCCTTTTTTTATATAGAAAATCATTCTGATAGAAATTAGAAATTTTACCAGGCAAGTACAGAATGACACAGAAATTTGGTTTGCTTCCAGTTCAAACAAGAAATTATTTTTCAAGGGCTCATGACAAGTCTGACTAAAGTTGGAATGGCCTTATACGTGGGGATGATTGAGTAGGGAAAATTAAAATGCAGAGACAGCCTAAAACTGCTCAGTTGTTACCTCCTGTCTACATAGAATTCCCTCCTGCCATCTTGTTATTTTTCCTCCCTACACTCAATACTAAAAGAAACGATTTCTGTATGTTACATGTCACAACTGTGAAGCAACATAAAGCTACTTGTGAAGGAAAGAACTGTGAAGTCATAAAATATTATTCCGTTCACAGTTTTCACACTACTAAGTGACAGAAGATATTTGATTTAGCAGTATTTAATTTTCTATGAAAATGAAGTTGTAGAGGGCAGAGAAACTAAAGTCCTATGGCATTTCACGTTATACTACTGTTTTAGCACAGAAATGGGGAGAAGTGGGTGAGTAGTGGGAAAAGATCAGGCTGGTAATGGATGAATTCTTTTCTTAATGTACTCACTATTCCTTTAGGACACACATACATTAAGCCTTCAAATTTAGTCTGGCTCATTTCAAAATTGGTATCTTATAATTAGTGGTACTTGAGCTAGTAATTTAAAATGACATTACTCTTTAGTCACTATGTTACAATAAAGCAACACAACTTAACTGTGTAGCTAACTTGTCCCTTTAAAGCCCCTAGGTTATGTATCCAGTTCACATTTATTTTGTATGGAGGTTATTCACAAATGGCACTTATGCTGATGGGAAATAGATTCTAAATCCATGTTTCTTCTTGAGTAAAATATTGGCTTATTATTCTTTTGCATAGTTATTTGTGTTAAAAGGGAAAGAACATAAAGTATATATATATATATATATATATATATATATATATATATATATATATATATATATATATAAACCTCAAGGACAACACTTCACATCTCATGCTTTCCTGCATCGTTGAAAGCTATAATTTTTAGGTCATAAAATCAGTAATCTTTCAAGAAATTTTGTTGGTATAAGTGGGAAAAGAGATTCATATTTTTATAGAATTCAAATGTGTGAATTTGAGGAAATAAACTATATTGGGTTTGAGCAGGAAACCCTGACATTTTATAGAGCTTGAGTTTCAGCCAAAATTGGTAGAGGGATCCTTCAGAAATTAACCATTATCATCAAAGTATCCATTTGATACTTCCCCTTTCCAAAAAAATCCACTGCAGGATTCTTACTTTCAAAGGAACACTCAGCTTTTTGACATGCAACATTCTTTATATAGAAAATATCATTAGTGAAATCCTGGTGAGGAGCCATATGCCCAGTATGTGGAATTTTCCATTTTATTCCCCATTTACTAGTAGGAAGTTCAGGCTGAATATTCTGAGGTACAACAATCACTATCATCAGAAGGGTAATGGACATAAAGTACAGGACTTTATTCCAGAATTTATAACTGTCTGCCCAGTAAGTAATATGTGCCTCAGTTTTTCCACAGTCAAGGTACTCCCCAACTACAGCAGAGAAGACTAACAAATTAACTGGTTTATCACTTACATCTTATTAAGAAATTTATGTCTTATAACCAAATGGCATCCTAGATTACATAGGGGCTCCCACTGGAATACCAGTTAATTGAAGAGAGGAACTTACTTGTAAGAAAAAGACATGTAAAGTGCTTTTAACTTTACAGCCTATAGTTGACATATAAATTCAATATAAACTTAATGTATTGTCTCTTCATAAGGGTTCATCTTTAGTTTCTTTTTTTTTTTTTTAAAGCAATTGGGGTTAAGTAACTTGCTCAAGGTTACACGGCTAGTCATTATTTATGCGTGGGTGCTCATTTTCTGATGCCGGATCTGTTTAGTTTCTTTTTTAAAAAAGTACACACACATATAAGCATATATATATATATATATATATATATATATATATATATATATATATGTGTGTGTGTGTGTGTGTATATTTATGTGTATATCTCTCCCACTCTGTGTGCATATATGTGTGTATGTGTATACATATATATATACATATACATATATATATATGTAGTTATTGGTTACATAAAAGCTACTAGCTTTGTAAAACAATCTTTCTCTACTTGTCCTCTATCTTCTTTCTGGTTATTCCCTGAGTCATTCTATTTAAATCATAGATAGAACTGGAACAGCAATTACATAACATTTCTTAAACTGAGAGAGACGACAGTATAACAATAATAATAATAAAAATAAAATAATAATAGCAGTTAATATTTATATGGTACTTAGGTGCCAGGCCTTATGCTAAGGACTGTACGATTCTTATCTCATTTGATCCTCACAACAACTGTAAGAGATAGGTAAGACTTTGTTATTTATATCAGACAGGTCACTAGTTGGAATCAAAGGTCTTGGGTTTGAATACTGGCTCTGTAGCTCACTATATGTGTGATCTTGTTCAGGTCTCAACCTCTCTGGGTCTCAGTTTCCTCATTTGTAAAATAGAGATTTGGACTAGAAGGTCTCTAAAGTGTCTACCTACCAGCTCTATACTTTTATGATCTGTAAAATCAGGCAATTGAATGAGATTATCTCTAAAGTTCTGCATACTGCTGAATCTATGTATGGTCCTAGGAAATGTATACACCTCTGTGGGAAAACTAGCTTCATAATTATTATTGATTTTCTGGTCAATCTCACACTTAATTTTCTTACAGTAGGCCATAAAATCTGAAGGGCTCAAGGAAATGATAAGGATACTTTCTTTCATAAATGAAATAGGTTACAAAAGACTGATAAATGAGAACATAAAAATTTTTGTTTAACAATTTTCAACAATTTAACAAGCATTTAAGTGCCTAATATGTGTATGTCTTATCAAATAGTTAATATTAATACAGTTAGTATAAAGTCATAATAAGTAAACTCTCCCTTTCCCCAGTTATAGACATTTTGTTTCATTACCCTGAGGAGCAGCCTGCAGTGTTCGGCTCACAATTGGCTGACTAGTAGCACATCCAACAGATGTACAAGCTGTAAGTGTGAAACTGTAGTTAGTGTAAGCAGAGAGCCCTAGAAATAAACAAAGAAAAGGGGGGAAAAGATCATATTGATGAACACAATTCAATTCAACAAATGATTACTAAGGATCTACTACGTGCAAGGAATAGTTAGATGAGAGGTTCTACAAAAATGAACGACTCAGTGCTGCTGTCATAGAGCTCAACTCCAGTAGGAAAGACATGACATGAGTACTAATGCAATAATATAAAATATGATAAGTACATAAAAAGACAAAGAAAAGTTTACTAAATATGACAAGTATGGATATAATCTTGAAGACAGGAGAGCCAACTGCTGCGATAATGCAGAATACTATTTATTAGTAATAGAGTGGCACTCTCACGCATCAGCTATATAGATTTAATAGATGCTGCACAGAACTCCACAAGATGCGTATTTAGTGTATGGCAAATGGATCTGGATCACATATCTTAAAGAGAGGATAAAATATCTTTCAGTTCAAATATATATGTATATATATTAATTTAAGTTGTTAAATAACTTCTAGTTAGTGGCAAATATATTTAGTCTAATTTTATAATTATGACATTGTTTCAATCATTAGTAACAACCTTTTAGCAATAATAACTTTTTTATTTTTATTTTTTGCTTTTTGGAGAGCAATTGGGGTTAAGTAACTTGCCCAAGGTCACTTTTTATGTTAAGTGTTTGTGTTAAGTGTCTGAGGCCAGATCCGAACCCAGGTCCTCCTGACTCCAGGGCCGGTGCTCTATTTACTGCTCCACCTAGTCATCCCTAGCAATGATAATTTTAAAATTTAAATCAACTTTTAGATTTACTGATATATCCAAGAGCGTTAGCCACACTCACAAACTTGTCTGCTAGTTCCAATTCTAGGATCTCCTTAGAGAAAGCTATTCTCAGGATATATACATAATACACACACACATACATACATACATACATACATACATACATACATACATATATACATACATATATATATATATATATATGGAGAGAGAAAGAGAAAGAGAGAGAGAGAGAGAGAGAGAGAGAGAGATAACATCTTGTTTTTACATAACCTAAATTCTCCCCCCGAATCTCTCCCTCAAGTCCTTCCCAGACAGTTATCTCACACACATAAAATTTATTTTTTTAAAGAGAAGAGAATAAAATTCAGCAAAATGTATATGCTAAAAAATCTGACAAGATTTACAATGTTACACACCTGTTGATCGCCACCACCACTATCCTCCTGCCCACTGCTCTATAAAGTAGTTAGGAGGAGTTTTATTCTTCTATGTCTTCTTTGGGACTGACTTTATTCTTTGTAATTTTGCAATATTCATTTTTCTAGTCACACTGTTTGTTTCCCTTTAGAAGGAAGTTCAAGCCCATAGGACAAGAATATAAGGCTAGAAATGTATGTGGGTCCCTTTGATGAAGAAGAGATTCATTAAAATATTTGAGAATTACTGCTCTTGTAATTTTCAAATTCAGTTTCTCTTCTGCAGGAAGTCCAAATTATAAGGTTTCTGAAGGAATATATACATCCCTGTAGCTGAAAGTGGGATTCATTGAAAAGAGAATTGTAATAGGCTACTGTGAGTCTTTATTGTATTTTTCATTCTGTCTGTGGAGTGAAATAAAGACTGATGTGTGCCAAATGTACATTGTCACTTTGTGTGTTTACACAGGAGTTGAGGATTTTTTTTTTGCCTAGATATATGGGGACAGAGACCCAAACTGTATTTGGAGATTTGTAAAGGAAACATTGATTGTGGGGGAAAAGAACCAATTAATTTTGAAAGAGTTCTCAATATTGAACTCCTAAGATATAACCCCAGAGTTTAGGGGTACAGAGGTATGGACTCCAAGTGAATTAATGTCTAAAAGATACCCAATTTAACTTGTTTCAGTATTTTTGTATGTTTTTATCTATCCTGGGTTTCTCTTGTGTAATACAAGGAATCTTATGGCTTGTATATGTCCTCAGCCAACAACTTGACAACAGCAGGGTTTGATGATGATGATAACTAACATTTTAAAAGACTTTTAAAGTTTTTAAAGCATTTTATAACTAAAACTAAGAACACATTTTCCTTAGTTTTTGAGAAACCAATTTTTAGGATTTATATAGTATTAATAAACTGATCCAAATAATTTAAAGTAAAGGATATTGTATTTGGAATCAGGAGACCGACAATATAATCCTGGCTCTGATATTTTCCCATTGCTACTCAATGTCACTTAATAAGCTCAGCTTACTTATCTATAAAATGAAAATAGCAGTAATAGAGATAACTACCTAATAATATTGTTGTGTGCTTTGCAATCCTTAAACTGCTTCTGACATATGTGTTCTTATTTTTGGAGAGGACCCTAAAGATGTAGCATATCTTTATGAAATAAATTTGGATTATATCATCAGACTTTTTTGTCTAATTAATACATGTATGATTTATTTACCCAATTAGATTATAAGCTCTTTGAGAACAAAAATAACATGTTCTAAGACATTCTAATTCAGAATACCTAGTGTAGCCGCTCACAGGTATTAACCTTTACTGCCTAACTACTCCTAAAGATTAATACTTAGTTGAAGAAGACATTTTCCCCTAATAATGAAAGATAATGGTTGCAAAGCACTTACCACAGTACTTAACACATTGTAAGCACTTTATAAATCCTTATTCTATTCCCTAGATGTAAAACCTTGAGCTTTCAATCAAGGTGCTCAATATGTGTTTGTTAAATTATGTTAAATGTAGGTTAGTCTATAAATTCAAGATTTTATTATGATTATTCAATGTGAAGTGGTGAACTGAGAATATTCCCTGCATATTTCTGACCAAAAATTACTTTTTCTTCAGTTCCCTGTAACATGACCTCAATTTTATCCATTTTGTGGAAATGTCTGTGTGTTCTGATTGGCTCATAAACGTGTACAGTATTTCCAGAAGTTTGTTTGTTTCCCTTGAATGGCTATGTTAGGGAATAAAGAGAAAATTCATCCTATACAGGTTACAGTAACCTTTATTTGGATGACAGTGGTTCCCTATTTCCACTAGGATCACACGTAAACCCCCATTCGACATTTAAAGATCTTCATTATATGTTCCCAATTTGCCTTTCCAGTGTTGTTTCATATTACTCCTTTCATCTCCTCAGAAGACTGATCTTCTTACTAATTCTAATACACGATAACCTGTTTCAAGTCTCCACATCCTTTACATTGACTATCCTCAAGCCTGGAAAGTACTCCCTCTTCTCCTATACCTCTCAGAACTTCAAGTTTCCTACAAAATATCCCAAGCACTCAATCAAAATCTTTTCTGCTCTTGCCTCTCCTGTTAATGCCTTGCCTTACCTCCACAAAATTACTGTATATATATTTAATATTTACTTACATATGTGTGTTTGTTTCCCATGAAAGAATGCAAGCTTAGTGAAGGCAAAGATATCTTTGTATTGCCTTGCTCAGTGTGTCATTCAATAATTGACACTTCAAGCTTAAATATTGGCTGATAAAAACAACAAAAACGCTTCAAATTGTTATGTAAAGAGGAGGAAAATTGGTAAAAAGCAACTTAAGTATATAAAATTAGAACTTCACTCATTCATTCATTCAACAAATATTTTTAGAAATAATTTCCTTGCCAACCATTTATCTTCCTATAAAGAACATAATGATTGAATGTGACTTCAGAGATACTGTAGTTGGGCAAGTATCCATTCATTGGTTATGTTTGTACTGCATGAATTATTTCTAAAACCAACACAAGTCAGACATAGGAAGGCCAGAGAAAGTCCAGATATGGAATGTCAAGGTAGAAATGATCAGTTTTCCTTCAAATGACAAAGTAAGTATGCTTTATGAAAAAGTTCTTCCATTTATCTTAAATATTTAAATGTACGGTCAATATCTTGTCTATTTAAAGAAACCAAGACAATGAACGTTCTACATATTTAACATTAAAATCTCCTTGAAATTCATGTTATTCAGTTAAATAACATTAGATTACTTACTATATTCAGAGAATAATGAAGAAATTACACCTGTCTGTCCCATGACATTGCTATAAGTGTGCAGCATATTTTTTATTATTCTCTTTCATTTGTATTTTGTAAATTTTTATTTAAGGCCCTCTTTGGAATGTAAATTAGTTTAGGCCTGGATCTATTATCCCTTTGCTCAGCACAGACATTATGTCTCTATTATAGCCTAAAATATATACAGCCTAAAATTACGATAGCTTTATAGGATGCCATGTTGCACCCATATTGAGCTTGTAGTCCATTAAAACCCTAGCTTGTCACATGAACTCTATCCACACCTTCCCTAAAAATTATTCCAGAAGTAAAATGGGTTACATCAGGAATGATTTCTTTAACTTAAGGTCCTTGAACAAAGGAAGGATAACCACTTCTTACAATTGTTGCAGATGGGGTTCATGATTTCTATTTGGGTAGAATTGAAAGACTTTTAAGGCATTTGCCAATTCCAAATCTATGATTATCTAAGGTAATTATATGCAATAAGGGATAGATGCAGAAAGAAAAAAATCCACACCATAAGAGATAAAAGCAGCTGGTTATACCTAATCTAACAGATTTGCTATTATATAACCCAGAAAAACAAATCAGATCATGGAGTGGGGGGTGGGGGTGGGGTGCAGAGTCAGCAGTACAAATAATAGACAACTATATTCTGGAACCCATGCATTCATAAGTTTTATCTGAATTTGAAAGAGTATTGCAGGATGGAAGCCCAATTAGCTCAATTTTATAGTTATCAAAATTCAAATTGGTCATTGTTAATACCTTCAGCTCAAGCAGGTTCAAATCAGGTTGTTAGGAAGGGAACAATGGAATAGGACTAAGATTTTCATGCTATTTTTTTAAACATTGAATATTTTAGTCATTTGTACTCTTGGCTACTCTGCCTAGTATTGGTAACTGTCAAATGGCCTTATCGTACAGGAATTTATTTCTTAGATCAAATCAATTAACTATATAAGCAACAATACATATATGAATTTGCTAGAAATTCCATAAGATTTCTTTCATTAAGATAGAAATATAGCTTCCAATATCTTAATTGTCAGCAATAATGTCATTTGTACTTAGCATGTTGTAAGTTGTTTCTTTAAAGTATAATCTGTTCAGACAGGGAATCTATCTATGCAAAATTCCTATTTCACAGCATATGCTATAATACATGAACTATATGGGTGTTGAATGAAATTTTGATAATAAAGAGAATGTACCAATTTTTATATCCTATACTTTTTCTTAAACTTAATGGTCAAGGGATGTTGCTGTGACATCTACTACATTGAAGACTTTTAAGACAGCAGTGACAGCAATCAGGTAGAGATGATTGAAGGAGACAAGATAATCTTTTGAGACCCCTTCCATCCTTATAAATCCTTAGGCTCCATAAAGCCAACATGTTTTACCCAGTTAAACAAAAAATAACTTGTCATTTTAAGGAAACTCATTTTGGTGGCCTTTAAAACAAGGTATAAGAGAAATACAGTATTAAGCAGAAGACAGTGAGAAAGGCAAAACAGCAAACGAAAACTACTCATGAATTGAACAGGATGAGGAGAGAAATAAAGAGATGTTTCAGAGGGACAGCCCTGACTATAACCTAATCTTGAAGTCCTAGAGTAGGAAAAGAAAAAAAAAACATTACTCAAATGCTTAGCGTAAAAGTAAGGAAGGGCAGAAAGGCAGTTGTATAGCAGAGAAAGGAAAATACATGGAGGAAAGCCAAGTATTTAACATTTCAGGAGAGGGAAGATTACTGTGGCAGCAAATTACTTGAATTCCCCTACAGGGAATCATGTTCTCTTTTAAAGGAAAGAGGCATAATATAACAAGACTCATTACAATTACACTTTAAAGAGTAAATGTGTGTTAAAAAGAAATGCAGAAGTCTTGCTATGGATCATAAAAACATGATTTGGGAAACAAAATCCATGCCTGTGCAAGTTACAACTAATGTATAATACAAAAACCAGCTTGCTTTCTAATGTTTATTCTCCAGATGAACATTTAAGTAAAAGACACTTTGTCCCTCAAGATTTCTGACTATAAGTGTTCCTTTAAGACATCCGGTCAATTATCTTACTGTATCATCTGCTGTTTTTCCAAAAGGTTGCCAAATAGTCCTAAAGAATATATTATCCCATCAGCCAATCAACCATTTCCAATGCTGTTTGTCTCCTCCGTGATCATGACTCCAGCAAGGTCAGTAATTAGCTCAAGTGCTGACAGACCCACATTAAGGAGGAACATTTTTGTTATGAGGAACACATATTAACTTCACCTAAACCAGTAGCCCATCCGAAGGCCAGTTGATCCCTATTGCTTGTTACAATTGACCAATTCAATTCAACTGGCCATCTTCTGAGTTTGATAGCAGTCATCATGACCTCCTTTACTAGCCTTCTCTTTATATTGCTAAGAGACGTCACTGTGGGTAGACCCCTATCTGGAAAGTCCTTCAAAATTAGAACCTCTAAAAACTGTCAGAACTCACAAGAAACTGTAGTCACGATGGCATGGATATTAGTATGTCCCATTTAAAAGAAAAATTACATATAAAGACCCAGAAATGATCCATTAATTGTGCTTTTTGGTGAGTCAGGGGAACATGAGAAGTATGACAAAAGTATAGATACTCTATAAAAATAAATTTAGATTTGATGTCAGGAAAGAATTCTTAATAATTAAAACTTTTCAAAACTAAAAGTAAAAAAGAAAATTGCATGATAACTTTGTTGTATATTTGAAGGGAAAAGCAAGTTGTACATGGTAGATTTGTAGTTCCACATGCAATCATCTTTTATCATACTGTGTTATGGAAATGCTTGCTTTATTCTGTGAACTGAAAATTAAAATAAAAAGAATAATAAGAAGAACAGAAAAATAGGTTCCTTTTAGAGGTGACGGCTACACCTGCAAAAAAAATCCCCACATCTTAGTATCATAGAGGTGATTTAAGCAGATAATAAGTTTGACTGGACAGCCTCTGACATTCTACACCTTTCTGAAATTGTGTGCTTTTGGTAATTTTGATTAAAAAAAATACGGTTGCATTTAAAAAATAACTTTTGGACTCCTTTCATCAATTAACAAACATTTACTAAGCTCTTACCACATGTTAAGGTACTTTGGATAGAAAGTAAAAAATGAAAATGTCCCTATAGTCAAATAATTATCATATCAGGTGAGATGGCATTTGCACATATGATTACGTGTGAAATCAACATATACAAAATGCATATATGGTAATGGGGGAGGAGAAGTCACTAGCATCTGGTGAGAATGAGGAATGGCATTATCTAGGAGGTGGGGTTTCAACTGAGCTTTGAAGGAAACAAGGGATTTTAAGAGAAAGAGTAGAAGACGGAATTCATTCTAGACACAGCAGATAATAATAGAAATTTAAAATACATATATAAGGTATAGGAAGAAGGATAATTTGGCTAGATTGAAAAGTACATTAAGGGAATATTAAATAATAAGATGTGAAAGTTAAATTGAAGCCAGGTTGTAAATGGTTTTAAATGTCAACCAAGGAGTTTGTAGTTGATCCTAGAGGTAATAGGGAGTCAATGGAATTAATTGAACAAGGAGATCACAAGATCAGACCTGTGCAGGCTTCAAGAATATCACTTCGGCAGTTGCTTAAAGGGTTAATTGGAAAGGAAAGGGACTTGAGACAGGGAGATCCTTAAATGGGCTATTGGAAAAATCCAGGAGAGAGGTGATGAGGACCTGACTTGGGGTAGCAGTGGTGTGACTAGAAAGAGAAGGAAATAGTTGTAAGGGGTTGACTGGTCACAAAAGACCCTGGGATTCATAGTCTTTCAAGGTTGGGGAAGAGATTAACCCTCAAACAAGAGGGTACATTTTCATGTAGAGGCTATGGGAAGAGTTTTGGGGACTCCAAAGGAGAATGATGAGAATAAGAGATGGGAGAGGTGGTAGTTGTTCAATGACAGCAACCAGTGTCTACCGCATCTAAAAGTCCATTTATTAAGATGGTGCTAGATCTCTCTGTCTCTGTCTCTCTGTCTGTCTGTCCATCTATCTCTCTCTAGCTTTCTCTCTGTCCCCCTCTGTCCCCCTCTCCCTCTGCTTCTTTGTTTTATGTTGGATGTTCCCTTCCAGTAACAGATGCACTGACAGAAAGAAGCCAGCCAAGAGGCTGTTTAATTGGGTTTTTAAAAAATTCTACTAAAGAGCACATTTCCTCAATTTAATAAACACCTATGGTTGACCATTTATTTTTGTTGCCTGGGGAGGGGTCCCTTTTTTGTGGCATCAGGGCACCATGGGGGCCACAGTGGAGAAAAGGACATTTTTTTAGGTGAGCATAAACACAAGTTATTTAACCACTCTTCTGAGTACAGAATGATTATGAAATCAAGCTATATTTTATAAATCCCCCTTATTGATGGGAGCTGATATTACATATAAAATCCATTTAGAAATGTTTCAAGAACACATTTATTGTAATCCTTTTCATTTGGTAATTCCTCTAGCGACATCCATCATGATCAGTCATCTCATTATTTCTCTACTTCCAAAAACTCATTTCTTGACCTGCCTTGGTTGCCATTTTCTTGCATGTGGCTGGATGATCCAATTTCAGTTGATGAGTATTTAATATAAGTTTAAAACCACATATATCCTCTTTTATACCTCCCCTATATTTTCATTCTCTCTCTCACCTCCTCTCTCCTTACCCTTTCTCTCCCTCTCTCCCTTTCTCTCTCTCTCCTTCCAATGAATAGATCCTCCCCTACTATACTTCCTGATTTCTTCATCTAGTTGAAAATTTTCTGACTTATCTTTAAGGCTGCCCTAGCTTAAGGGTCTAAATCAGGGGAGGGGAAACTGTGACCTCGAGGCCACATGTGACCTTCTAGGTCTGTGGGTGCAGCAGCCTTTTGTCTGAGTTAAAGTTTTACAGAACAAATCCTTTTATTAAGATGATTTGTTCTGTGAAGTTTGGATTCAGTCAAAGGGCTGTACTTGGGGACCTAAAGGGACACATGTGGCCTTGAGGCCTTTGATTCCCCACCCCTGGTCTAAATTATTAGTTGTTTTAATAATATTATTCTGTTATTTTTCTCTACAACCTGATTTCTTTGACTCCTTGTCTGGCTTCCAATACAAAATATCTCATGACCTAGTAACTAAATCTCAGACTCAAGTTTCGGTAACCTGATACTCCTTAGTTTAACTTGTAGCTTCTGTTTCAGACTTTCCTTCTTCCCTCTCTTTCTGATAACCAAGGGACTCCAAGTGCTGACCCAAGCTGTGTTCCCTCACTGGAGTTTCATATCATTCCTGCTTCACACTTCTACATTTGCCTCCTATTGGCAATGCCTGTTATAGATAGTCCTCCAAAATACACATATATTAAAATTCAAGTTAACATTATTGGGTTTTTTTGTTTGTTTTTTAGAGGGCAATTGGGATTAAGTGACTTGCCTAAGGTTACATGGCTAGTTTTTGTGTTGTGTCAGAGGCCAGATTACAAGTTAACATTATTGAATGAGAGGACATGCTGGCTTTCAGCTTTAGAACTACCTTAATGCCTTCTTCAAAGCTACAATATCACTATTCTTAGACAGGGAGTCCCAAAACTTTCAGTGCAGTTTAAAGCTTTAATATATTAAAACTGGCACTCTGTCAGAGAACACAAAATGTTTCACATGTACTAACTTCTTTCCTCCTCTCCATATTCAGGCAGTATCCTTATGCAGAGAAAGTTTAAACCAAAAATGAAAGTATAAGTAAGCTGAACATTCTAGAGACCATGAACCCTCACGAAGTAGTTAGGCAAAACTGCTTGGAACATTATATTGGCATTACTCCTGTCCAGTCAAAGAGTGCTGGGGCAATGGAATTGTTAGGAAATCTCTTTTTCTAAACAACCAAAAGTAGTGAACAGACTGATGATTTTGTACTAACTTTTTCCTGTCTTTTGAGGCCATTACCTGGTTATTTATTGCAATGTGAGTAAAATATAAGTATTCTCTAAAGTTGGAAAGTTCATTGTCTGATCTCAATAGCCTCCCACAATTAAGAAAGACCCCTGAGAGGACTGGGAGAATGAATCCCAGGAGTGACTGAGTGAACTTTTTCAAGAAAATATAGAAATACAGTGGTTAAAACTAGAGATTTTTCTCTTGATCATGAGTTCAATTGTTTTTTTTTTTACTATTCTTTTATCTAAATTCAATAAATCTAAATTACCATACATTTTCTACTATATTATATTAATGAAGTCTCAGATCAAACTGTCACTCATACCAGTTAGACATAATTGGCACATAGCACTGTGAAACCCCATTATAAAATGCTTCTGTGTCATGGATTATGTTACATTGAGTTTTAAAGCCTGTCCCCCATGTATAAAATGATGTGGAATGTAGCTCTCTCAGTACAGATTCTAGTCTTCCCATTAGTTGTGATTCATAGCAGATGGCATCCAAAAGGAAATGATAGGAAGTGGGAATTGGTCCATCACAATGTTTACTTAACCAGGAAGTCTAGGATTGGTCAGCTCTCTCACTTTCCTTGAAATATTATTACAAGGAACTTGGAATGTTAATCATCTTGTTTGAATTCCACTATAATTAAAAGACAGGAGGTTCATGATCACATGTGCTGCTAAAGAGGGCACTCTTGGCCTTTCTTTTATCCTATTGGCCCTAATTACTTAGTTAATCCTTTTACCTCCCACCCTACCCCATCCCACCACATAGCATTAGCAGGCCTATTTGTGAACTAGTAGTAGCACAAACTGTAACAATGCCATAACTGTCATCCAAATTGTTCTGTACAGGATGGTGGAAGTGTTCAGTAATAAATGATATAAAAAGGTCTTTTATTGACAAGCTGCCATGTGCTGTTTGCATTAGAGAATATGAGAAGATGATGGCTGCTCCCCCTAGGTCCCCATGGTATTCAACTCAGTGAGATAGCAGAAAACGCTTCAGTTTACTTAAAGCATTGATAACACCTCTAAATAATTAACTGAGGACTTCCTGTCTTCAATTACTTAATGCTTTTTTTTAACATCTTGAGAGGATTATAAGCAATTTATGGATTTCACATGATGAGCACATTTGCCACTATTCCCACAAAGCATTTACAGGATCATGTTTCCCAAGCTTGGAGGTAATTAGAAATAAGCAAGGAGACAATGGTTCTGAGGCAAGGTGCTCTCTTTCCCTGTTGCTCTTTGTAAGGGCCTAGATATCAAGTCTCCAGAAAGAATAATGCCACAGCTTCATTAGTGTTCAACTGTTGCATGGGGAATGCTAGTGTTTTTGGAAATGATGAGAAAATCAAAACGTGTATCCTAAGGGGCCTAATGGGTACTTCTCTCAGACACTGGAGATTGAATGTGAAATAAATTAGATTATTTTAGCCTGTTCCATATTCTCAAAAGAACAATCATTTACATCAGAAAAAAATTTCCATGGTGGGCCCAGAGTGTGATCAAAGAGAGTCTTATCCAGTAAAAGATGGAAGTGAATTCTTCTTAGCACACTGTCCAGTTCTAAAGCCCTACTAAACACAGTTGACGTTTTTAGTCTCTGTCCACCAATGACATATCGATCACAGTTTGGGGCAAGGCTTTAAAAAAGGGAGAGCATTACATCTGTCCACAATGGTTTATGTTTGGCTCTTCCTGAAGATGTAGGAAGACTTACAGACCTCCTGCAGTCTCTTTCCACACTGTGATTCAATAAGAACTAGAATTATGTGAAAATTAAAAAAAAATTATGCCAATGGAAAAGGCTTCTGTGAGCAGTTAAGTACATGTGAATTCTTCTAAGTAAAAAAAGCATTTTTAGGGAAATTACTAGTCAATTAAAATAATTCCTATACCTAAGAATTATTAATAAGTCTTATTGATCATATGGGTTGGGAAGTAGGGGATTGAAAACCATGGAGACCTAGGGAATAGGCTTCTATGTGCTAAGTACTGTGTTGACCATTTTGCAAATATTATCTCATTTGATCTTCACTATAAACTTACAAGGTAGATGCTAGAATTCTCCCCATTTTAGCAAGGAAGCATCTGACACAGGATTAAATTAACTTCTTCCTGAGTCCAGGTCTAGTGTTCTGTCCACTGAACCACCTAGATTTACTGCCAGTTTAAAATAATGCCATTTAAATTTAGCCCAGTCCCATAGTCCTTAAAAGCATGATTTAGTAGGACTAGGAGAAATTCAAAATTTTTATAGAAAATAATTGATTTGGGGGCAGCTAGGTGATGCAGTGAATACAGCACCAGCCCTGGAATCAGGAGGACTTGAGTTCAAATCCAGCCTCAGACACCGAACACAAAACTAATCATGTGACCTTAGGCAAGTCACTTAACCCCAACTGCCCTACCTTCCCCTCTCCAAAAAGAAAATAAAAAGAAAATAATTGATTTAGGAAACAGAAAATTTATTCAGAGTAGCATAGTAGCAAAGTAGGTAGAGTGCCAGGCCTGGAGTCAAAAGAAACTAAGCTGAAATCTGGCCTGAGACACTTTACTAAATATCAGAGCCTGGGCAAGTCATTTAACTTCTGTTTGCCTCAGTTTCTTCATCTATAATATGGAGAGAATCTGTCTCCCAGGATTGTTGTGAAGATGAAATGAGATAATAATTGTAAAGAACTTAGCTTAGTGCCTGGAAATATTCAGTGTTGTATCAATGTTTAGTATTATTATCACTTATTTTTATTAATGAAATTCTTAGTAGTCTAAAATTTTAATATGCCACAGCTTTGAATTCATTATTTCATACCTATGATCCTATCTGCCATATCCATTCTTTATTCCTTCCTTTCTTTTTCTGGATGTCTTTACTTAATATGGGAGGCAACACAGTATAGGGATTCTGATATTAGAGGAAAATTCAGTTGAGTTGCGGTAGGGTATGGTCAGTATGCCCCAGTCAGGTACAGTCATTTTAGGAGAAGGGTGACCTCCACTCTTGGGAAAAGATCAGTCCCACAGGGACAAAACTCTTTGAGGTATGGGGACTTGGGGGTAAGCAATAGAATATGATAGTATGGGGGCTGAAGATCATATGACATCATCATATGTCTTGGTGGATGTTGACTATTTTTTTCTTTCTTGGGGGGGAGGGCAATTGGGGCTAAGTGACTTGCTCAAGGTCACATGGCTAGTTTTTGTGTTAAGTGTCTGAGACCAGATTTGAACTCAGGTTCTCCTGACTCCAGGGCTGGTACTCTATTCACTGTGCCACCTAGCTACCCCAGTTGACTATTTTTTGATGCCCTGGGGTAAAGTCTGAGTTTTCTCACCTTGATTATGACTTTATGGGCAGCTTACCAGACTAGGAGGCAACTATTAGATTATCATGTTACTAACTCATAAGTATGACCTTAGATGACCATAACAATAAAAGCTGGACTTGGGATTTCACTGTTATAGGGAGCTCCCAGCAAGGGTCTTTCTCTTCCAATGCAAGTCAGCCCTTCTCTGCAACTTAGAAAGTCAGAGAGTGGCCTGGAATATTGAAAGGTTGTGACTCACCCAAGGTCACATAGCCAGTATGGGTTAGAAACAGAAATTAAACCTCCATCTTCCTGGTTTTGAGGCCAGCTTTCCATTGTGCCACATCTCCCTGTAACCTTGGACCTGTAACTAAACCTACCTAACCTACAGAAGTAAAAAAGATTGTTGTGAGAAAGAAATGGGAGTGGGTGTGATGAAGCACTTTGAAAAAAACAGAATATGTGAGACAAATAAATATGCCATCTAATTACCATTCTATTAACTATATGCATGTAGTGAATTTCACCTTAGTTTAGATGATAGGACATAAGGAATGAAAGCCCTGAGATGTGTTTCACCTGACTTCATTAGGTATGCTCCATCTCTACTGTCTGTGCTGGAGCTCATGGGGCTGAAATGGCTTAGCCAGTTGTAGTCAAGAGATTTTTATTTGATACCTTTTATAGTGTCTCTTTCACAAATCTTGGAGAAGAACATTTGATTATGAGTCACTGAAGCAATCTGGCAGATCAATATCAGAGAGGGGTTAATTTGCTTTATTATCTGTGATAAGCTAATCTTTGTTCTTTTTGATTAGAGGAATCATGATTATAATGGTCCCCGCAAGTATTTGGGTGTCCACGGAAAATAACATGCCTCCCAGGGATTATGGTGAAGGCATTTGGCAGAGAACTGATTGTGAGATAGAAGAAGTTTTGAAAAATTTTTAAAGTTTGTTGAGGTAAACTTCCAGTACTTCTTGAGATAGTTTAATTTCTTCAAACAATAGACTCTCAGAATGCCAAAGTTCATATAACTCTTAACTATCCATGTGAATATTACCCATTTTGTAGATTATGTCCATTTATCATTTAGTGTTATATATTATAAATATTCAGATTGTGTCACATTTCCCTAAGTGACTGGGAAGTCAGGGACTATGTCCCCAACCTTAAAGCATAGCATTCTTTATAATGCTAAATAAATAAATGTTTGTTCAAATGAATTGAAATATATACAGATAAAATTTTTATTCTTCCCCAGATTCTACTGAAACTGGGGCAACCTTAGTCCCTTTATGCCTTTAGGTCTCAGTTTCCTCATTTGTAAAATGAAAAAGCTAGACTATTTGATCGTGAAAATGCATTTCAATTCTAAATCTGACAAGTTGATTACTAGACACTGACTCTTGGCTATATCCTTTCTCCCTCCCCATCTCCATAGAGAATAGAAAACTGATTTTACTCTTAATTCAAGGAAAATATAATTAAGAAGAGAAGTCTGATGCAAAAAACATCACATAATATACTCCTTAGCTAAAATTAAATTATTTTTTAAACTGTTATTTTGGCTTAGTCTTGCCAGTGTGTGACTAGATAAGACCTTTTCAAATGTCAAGACAACCCATCGTTTGGATGTGATCTGACATCTCAAAAGAACACCCCTGGGATATTTTTTCCCCTTAACTCAAGTAACAAAATGTTCCACTCCAGCCCCATAGGTTTTGTCTCCTTTACCTGTGACCGTATGTTGCATCTCTCCCTTGGTGTCAATGTGGATAAGACCTTTCCCAGACTGATTGATCTGGTACTCTTTGATGATACCATTTGGTTTCTCAGGGACTTTCCAGCTCAAATGCAGCTCCTCTGCACTCAGGGCTGTTATTGCTGGAGGCAGTACACTCTCTGGGACTCCTTGGATGGTAGTTGCAACTACCTGAAGACATTGAAATTAAACAGCAATTTATTGTAATAGTACACCAGGTTTCCCGATCAATGAGAATGTCACTTTTGTTTTAAAATGTTGTTGTCTGGCCTGGCATATCATTAGCAAGGGCTTGGTGAATCAGTCCTTCAGTACCCCCCTCTACTCCCACCCCTTCTATTTAAACAGTGAAATCTGACCTTGAATATATTACATAAGTCTAAGACTACCATTTATCACAACAGGTTCACAACAATTTTGACGGCAGCCGGTTCAAACAAGCAAAATCTGCCTGGCAAAATATCTTCCTAGAGAACTCTTGATAACTCTCTTCCATATGGTTCATCAGTGTCTTTGCATTTTAACAGCCTGATTTTGTACATTTTAAGTACTAGTAAATATGGAGCAAAACACACATTGGAACTTGCTTCCACACAATATGGTTGAAAGCATCACCCCTTAGCCTTTTCTTTACTTCTAACATGAGTTCGCAGGAGCTTGGATCTACACGACAGCCAACTGAGAAGTTAAAAGAAGTAATCACCCAGTTGTTTATTCTATGTAGTGTTGAAAAAAAAAAGTCGACAAAAACTGGCTGAATTTTTCACTGAATTAGCTTTAATTTCTTTTTTTTTTTTAACCAATTGTTTTGGTGTCATGGAGACACAAGCTGTGTCTGTGCACAAGGCAGCAGGGCTGTTCCCGAATCATTCCAACTATAACTTTTGGTCGAACTGATCAGTCACCATCTGTCTACATGGTGGCACAACCCAGGATGCTTCTGAGTCACTGTTAAACACACAGCTGCAAACACAGACGGCAACTGATTGGTTTGACTGAATGTTTTATTTGGACTCCTCTCCCATCTTGTGTGAAGAGGCTGTCACAGTCCTCTTTCAGGTGAAAAGGCTATTACTGTTGGGCATCAAGCACAGAGTATGTCAACTTCACAGCTGCCTCTTCCTCCCAGGTGATCCCTGTTAGGATACAGCAGCAATATGCTTAGCTCTGACAAGTAAATGGAACCTGGGATATTTTCCTCTTTGATTCGTTTTTACAGACTACCAGATAATATGAATGTAACAACTTCTGCCCCCTCCCAGTCCCTTTACTTAATTTAATTGGTTTGTCTGTCCCAGATTATGCCTCCTTTCGATCTGTCATTGAAATTATATGTTAAGGTTCTTGTCTCCACCACCCAGAAGACTTGGGATTAAATCATTATTTGACCCTGGTACAAAAGATATAGAAACTTCAAGCTATAATTGTCCTCCATTGACTCCTTCATTTGTAGAGTGTAGAGAGAGAAGGTAAAGGGATGTCCTGGGATCATCTGTAGGCCCCTGGATTCTCTGCAAATTTTATCATCTTCTAAATACCTAAGCTACAGTTATGGTCATGTTAGAAATTAAGTTTCTTAAAGTTGCTACTGACTCTCTATATTTGTAGGGCCTAGCATTTTAACATCATCAAGGAACCAGGAAATAGAAAGAAATGATTGATCCTGCCCTTACAATGTCAGCATAAAGCATGGGATAAATCCTTGTCAATTAACAGACTGAAAATAACACATTTATACAATGCTTTACAGTTAAAATGGCTTCCCTTACAATAACCCTATAAGGTAGAGGATGGACGTATTATTATCTCCATGTTAAAGATAAAAAAAAAAAACATAGATCAGAGGTAAGATCTGGAAATAATATACATTTGTTAATCAATCTGGATAAAAATATTTCCTTATGTATATTATTGGGAGATGTATCTGTCGTTTCATTGTTGTAGGCAATTCCCAGTGAGGACATTTTCCTAATAATTTAAGTCAGCTATTCTTCTGCAATTTATAATCTTAGGTTACTTAGGGATACTGAGAAATCAAATCACCTTCATGAGTTCTCACAGTTAGTATGTGAGAAATTGAGTAAAGGAATATGAACCCTGCTCTCTATGTAGAAGAGTAGATGGTAGATAGAGTCAGATTAGTAGATAGAGGGCAGAGCATGAAATTAGGAAAACCTTAGTTCAAATCCCACTTCAGATTCTTGCAAGCTCTGTGATCCTGGGTAGGTCACTTAAGCTCTCAGTCTCAGTTAATAATGGCATCTACTTTAAGAGATTGTTCAAAGCACCCAGTGAGATAACAAAATTATTATACCTTTCATGCCTTAAAAGGCTCTATTAATGCTAGCTATTAAGAAAATTATTATTGCGCAATACTGCCTATTTAATAACATATATACATATATATGACTAGTCATTTAATATATGTGTTAATATTTAAATGGATAATAAGAATTATTAAAATATCAAATGAATCTGTGATCACAACGATTTGGAAATCCTTTCAACCAATGCAGACCACAATGTATCCATGCCTGCCTTATGTGACCATTCTTTTTTTTTCCATTTAGTATCGGGAAAGCTTGTAATTTATTTTCAATGACTTTTTAAAAAATCTGGAGACCTGGCAGAGCTGTTATAATAAATGCCTTACAGTGACTTGAACACAAAAGATTTTCAATCAGTACTTATAAATGAATAAAAATGAATTAAAGTACTTAGGTAAATAAATTTTAAAATGCAGAAAATGCAAAATATTAAAAACTAACTATATAACTATGGTAGTTACAAATAAATTCATTGAAGATGTTAGGGAAGTCATACTTCACAAGATCTTAATTCCATCAATGGTAATAAACTTAGTTAAGGTCATTGGGAGTAATATGGTTGTATCAGAAACATCAGAAAAAGAATCACAGATCCAGACACAGAAGAGATTTCAGAAATAATCTAGCCCACTGCTAGATCCCATCTATAAAATTTCTTTTATTTTAAACAAATGCTTTATTAACTTCTGTTTTACATCATTCATTTCCGCCAGATTTTGAGTTACAATCATTTTCCCCCTGTTATTCCCCTACCCAACCTCCCAGAATAGCAGTCCCACAAGATATTGCTTTCTCCAATCTGCTCTCTCCCATACCTCCTTCGACTTTTCCATTAGAGGAATGTGAATCTTTGTGTCCCAATGCCTGCACATCTTATCTCCCAATTATAAGCAAAAGAGTATTAATAATAGTATTTATATATATTTGAAACATTTAATGTAAAGACCTTGAATTTCAGATCCATTTCCTTCCTCCCTTGTCACCCATTCCCTCTGGGGAGATAAGTAATTCAGTATATGTTGTACATGTCTAGCTATGCAAAACATTATCATAGTAGATATATTGTACAAGGCTGCTTATAATTCCCTCCCACTCATCCCACCCACCCCCCACCTGGTCCATTCCCTACATGATCCTGTCCCTCTTCTATAGTGGGTACTTCCAACCTCCCCTCCCCCCAAGGATGCCCTCCCATCCATCATCCCTCCTCTCATCCCCCTTCCCCCTATTCTGCTGCAGGTTGAGATATCCCATTTAGTATGTATGTCATTCTCTCCCTGAACCAAATTCAATGAGAATGTGGTTTTGCCTTTTTTGCCTTCCTATTCTCCTCCTCCCTTGCAACCACTTCCCCTTGCTTCTTCTACATGAGATAGTTTACCCTACCCTGTCTCTCCCCATCTCCTCTTGCCACTTTCCTCTCTCACCTCATAATTTCATCCCTTGAGTATTCTCCCTTCCCAACAAATTCAACCTATGCCCTCTATCCATATATAACTGTAAACATATACACACACATTCACATATGTATTCATGTGACCACACACCCTTCTTCCATTATTTTCATAGTGAGAAAGATATCATCAGTCACAGTTATTGCTTTTCTATATAGGAATGTAAATAGTTCAACTTTGATAAGTTCCTTTTGATTTCTTTTCCCTGATTACCTTCTCAGGCATCTCTTGCTTCTTGTGTCTGAATGTAAAATTTTCTATTCAATTCTGTTTTTTTCCTCAAGAATGCTTGAAAGTCCTCTATTCCACTGAATGACCATACTTTCCCCTGAAACAAAATACTCAGTTTTGCTGGGTAGGTAACCCTTGGGTTCATTCCCAGCTCTTCTGCCCTCTGGAATATCATATTCCATGCCCTTCAGACCCTCAGTGTAGAAGCTGCCAGGTCCTGTGCTATTCTGATTGTGTTTCCACAATATTGAAATTGTTTCTTCCTGGCTGCTTGTAGTATTTTCTCCTTGATCTGGGGAATCTGGAACCTGGCTATAATATTCCTGGGAGTTTTCTTTTTGGGATCTTTTTCAGGAGGTGATCGGTGGATTCTTTCAACCTCTATTTTGCCCTCTGGATCTAAAACATCAGGGCAGTTTTCCTTGAGAATTTCTTGAAGGGTGATTTCTAGGTTCTTTCTTTGATCATGGCTTTCAGGTAGTCCAATAATTTTTAAATTGTCTCTCCTGGATCCATTTTCTAGGTCAGTGGTTTTTCACATGATATATTTCACATTGCCCTCTAATCTTTCATTTGTTTGGATCTGCTTAACAGCATCTTGATTTCTCATAAAGTCATTAGCTTCCATTTGCTCCAGTCTAACTCTGAAGGAATGAATCTCCTCAGTGAACTTTTGAGATTCTTTTTCCATCTGGCAAATTTGACTTTTTAAGGCATTCTTCTCCTCATTGCCCTTTTGGGCCTCCTTTGCCATTTGAGTTAGTCTATTTTTTAAGGTGTTGTTTTCCTCAGTCAGGCTGTTGACCCTCATTTCATACTTTTCCTGCATCCTTCTCATTTCTCTTTCCAATTTTTCCTCCACTTCTCTTATTTGATTTTTAAAGTCCTTCTTAAGGTCCTCTATGGCCTACAACCCACTCATGTTTTCCCTGGGGCTTTTGGAGCAGGACTTCTGACCTCACAGTCCTTTTCCTGCTCTATGCCCCCAAAATAGGAGTCTAGGGTTGCATTTTTCTGTTTCCTTTGCCTTGGCATGTTGCCAATTAATTACTTGACTTTGGGGCTTGTTGCCACACTATGGCTTTGCTGCCAGATAGAGGAATTTTCGTCCCGAATGTGTGGGGGGCAACTTCCGTTTCTGGCAAGCTGTAAACCCACCCACGACTTCCACCCTAGATCACAATCCAGATCCAGGGAGGTTAAAGCAAGAGCGATTACCCCCCAAGACTGATTGCTGGATCTCCCTACAATTTGCAGGCCAGGAGCTGGAGCTACCTCTGAAAACTACAAAATGAGGTGTCTCCTCAGCGGCTTCTAGCCCCCAGGGGAGGGAGCTGACACATTCCCCAAATACTGGTCCCAAAGTCCATAGGACACTAACCTCTTACTTTGTCCTAGGCATGTCTATGTTGATAATTCTGGAGTCCACACAGCTGCTGGTGTTCTGGGTTCTCTCCAGCTGGCTGATGGCCCTGCCGCCCTGGGGCTAAAACCTTGGCTCATCTGGACCTGGGCTCTGCTCAGCTTGGCTCCCTGAGTTCTGCCCGCTGCCAGGTCCCAGACCTCTGCGCTGGTCCTTCCTGCAGGGCTGCTGGGCTGTCCTCAGTGGGAGATTAGCTTCTCTGTGTCGTTCTGTGGGTGCTGGGACTCCAGAAGTTGTTCAGAGTCCCCTTTTACATAGTTTGGGGGGAATCTGGGGGCAGAGTGGCTTGGATGAGCTGTTTCTACTCCACCATCTTGGCTCCGCCGTGACCATTCTTAATGTCTTCCCATAAGTTTGACATGGTGGTGGGGGAGGTGAGGAGAGATATGTAACCTCTTGGAGGCCTTTCATTCTTTATATTGGCATTATGAGGCTTCCAGTGTAAAAATCTGGCTGTCTATCCATCATCTCTGACTTAAACTATATGTCTAGCTCATCCTTACTATCATACAATTCATTCATGACATTTTTCATACTTGTTCTTCAAGAACATGGCTATGCATGAAACAAAATTAATGAATAAAGCTACAATTTATTAACATAAATAATTCACAACAGAAAGGTGGCATCTTCAGTGATATATAGTCTCAGAATATCTAGATATCTAGTCTCAGAATCAAGTAGATCTTGGCTGAAGTCCTGCCTCTGACACATACCAGCTGTATATCACTCCAAAAGAGGCACTTAATTCCATAATTCCCTGAGAAACCCCCTAAAACCAAAATAAGGAATAACTGAGGACATATATTGGTATGGGGAATTTCTACTGTGAAAGTTCAGTGTACTAACAAAATTTTAGGTCTAAATCTAAAACTCTTGGTTTTCTTTCTTTTTTTTTTACAGTATTCTCCACTAAAATAGTTCATCATGATATGGAAGTAACCTGAATTTTTTGAGATTATGATATTAGGGACAGAAGTTCTGACAATTCTTACTAAGATAAGATTGGCTTCAAGTATAAGCCTAGGAGAGGTTCTGTATTTGTCATTTGAAAACTGGCCTGGCTAAGTACTAAATGATCTCTAAATTCTATTTTAGCACTAAACTTCATGAATCAATGCTCTTAGAAAGATTACCAAAAGCATGGCCACCAGTTGATAAAATTTTTATGTTGTCGCAACTCATGAAACCTTTTGCCACATTATGGATGGATTAATTTTTATCAGTTAAGTGAATACTCTTGGTGATGATTTTTTTTTTAATTGAAGGAGTTAAAGACCATTAACAACCAATTGAAAGTTTCTCCCTGATGTAATCAAGAGAAATGAAAGATTTTGAGAAGGGGCACCTTCCATTGAATCAATATTCCAGATCTAGTGAGGACTCTGGAGAGTATATAATCTACCTCTCCAACATCCTCATTTTGTAGATAAGGAAACTGAGGTCCAAGAAAGTCAAATGATTTACCCAAGCTCCCATAGCTAGTTAGTGGCAAAGACAGGCTTTGAAGAAAATATAGGAATTTGTGTTTGGAAAAAAAAATACAGATCTTTATAGTTATAGGAATCTTGGGACTGGGGAAGAATATTCAGCATGTCAGTTTTGATGGTTTTGCAGAAGAGTCCCTGGATGAACAGGGAAACCAATCAGGTGTGAGAGTCAATTCAGGTCCAAGTGGGAAATGGTATGGAAAATCTAGGCAATTATTGCTTCTTTAAGGTTGAGATTTTCAAGCAGTGCTGAGAGAGTTTTGTGTGTAACTTTGTTATTGGTTTATAGTATAGTTTGATGATTCATTCATAAAACATTTACCATATTGGTTCTAATATGGGCTGCCCTGAAATAGAGGTCATAGTCCCTAAAATGATACTTTTTTGCCAAGAAAAAAAACCCATGTGTATATATAAAATTTTCAGTGTATGCCTATACATGTGTATATATAATATACATATACACATATTTGTATATATGTATATGTGTGCAGATATGCATACACATATACACATTTGGTATACATCAATAAAAAGCTAAAATTAGGTTTTCGTACAAATGAGGCTTGGATGAAAATATACTCTATATAAAAACCAATACGTAATTACATACACCAGTAGCCTCCCTCCTGTTAGCTTTTGTCAGTCATATCTATCCAAACCAAGGTTAGAATAGCACAAGAACACTTACTTTATCACCATTTAGGGGAGGGTAACCTTCCTTTCCTGTTGTCAAGATAATCTTAATAACTCTATAGCCATTCCGATATTTTTCATCATACATATCCTACTATGGCTGTGGAGTCAGTGGTCTACTTTACCTTGTAACTGTCAGTACAACCTGCCACAGTGCAGGCCCTTAGCTGGTATGAATATTCCTGATATGGCTGAATCCCACTGGTATCCACAAAGCTCATATCTGTCCCCCGAAAGCGTTCAATCCCATTTCGGAGAATAATGTAATGAGTGATGAGACCTAAATGAAAGAGGAACAATTATGCCTTCTTGAAATGTCATTTACTTTTAAAGGTATTCAGTCACTTTGCTAACTCATTTCATTAGTGAGAAAAACATTATTTTACCTATATTATGCTTATGTTATTGTCACTTTCATATTATTAGCTATTCTATTATTCTACTAATATCTTACCCTGATGTCTACCTTGGTGTGAATGGGACCCTGAATTCCTAAACACCAAATCATGAGAGCATGAGTACTGGAAGATCACACTAAAAAGGTTTTGTGAACAAGCCTAGAAATGGGCCCTTTTCATCCAAGAATTTCATTAGATAAAAGGATCATCGTTAATGGATTTTTTAAAATCCCAGCCAATCATTAATACTATTTATTAAGGATTAGATATAGAACTGCTGGAGTATTTGCCATCATAGAGAAAATCCATACTGACTCTCGTGATTCAAGATGAAGAAAAAAATTTATAATAGCTCTTTTTATAGGAAAAGAATTTATAAATTATGGGATGCCCACCAATTGGGGGAAAGATTAATTGATTATGGTATATGAATATAATAGAGTCCTACTGGGCTGTAAGAAATTATTCATGACAGTTTTAGAGAACCTTGGGAAAAGTTATATGAACTGGTACAAAATGAAGTGAGTACAACCAGAAGAATAATTGATATGATAATAAATATTATAAAAACAAACCACCTTGAAAGACTTAAGACCTGCGATCAGTGTGATGACCATGATTCTAGAGAACCTTTGATGAAGAATACTATAACCTAAATACTAGAGAGACAGAGTAGTAGGAAGGTAAGAAAAAATATTGTTTACTGAAATTTTTTAAAAAGGAAAATTATTATGCGACTGCACAAATCAATTCTGGATTATATACATTGAGTGATGGTGGTGGTGATATGTGGTCAATGGCACAGACAATACAAAATTATAACCCCTTGACTTTGAAACGAATTGTGTAAGCTCTATATTTTCTTCCCTCCCCACCCCCTTGCAAATTTTATTTAGCTTAGACAACTGTGAAAATAAGTTTACTTCACTGAGCAAACTATACTTTGATTAAAACAAAACAAACAAACAAAAAAAAAACACACCTAAGAAGAAGTTGGGACCCAAGAGAATATGGCCTATTACTGAACATCCGCAATGAATATTCTACAATGTAGGAAATGGAAAGACAGATAACTAAGGATTTATTAATTCAATTCAATACAATACAATACCTCAAACATTAATAGCCCACTATTAATATCAAGTGCCAGATACTGTATTAGGTATACAAATACAAAGGATACAAAGACAAAAATAAATTCCTCCATTCAAGGATACTACTACATCTTTTATAAAAAAAAAACATATATATATATATATATATATATATATACACACACATATATTTGTATACGTATGTGTGTGTGTGTGTGTATATAAAATTAAATACAAAATATATGCAAAATAATTTCTGGTAGGAGACATTAGCAATTTCTGGGGGACTCAGAATAGGCTTCCTTTAGGAGGCAGTGCTCAGGCTAAACTTTGAAGAAAGCCTGGTTCTTAGAAACAGAGCTGAGAAGACATTGCATTCCAGAAAAAGGTTATGGTCTATGCAAAGACAATGGAATGAATGAATGATTATTAAGAACTCCACTAGGCATTGGGAATACATATATTTTAAAAGCAAGAAAATCCCTGCTCTCAAAGAGCTCTCACTTTGATTAAGGAAAACAATACATAAAGAAAAAAAAATCAAGGGCCAGGTAGATGGAAAGTCCCAAAATCCTTAGGTTGCATCAGTAGACCAGATTAAAAAACATGGATCTGGAGGGCACAGAGGCAGGGCAAATGGTAAGGTCTGAAAAACCTCAGAAAGCAGTGGTAAGCCACAAAGCCTGGTGATCCTCTACCTCAATGGAAGAAATGTAATTAGTGACTCCCCTTTCTTCCAATTCAGTTGAAGTCAGCCTGCTCTGATGAGTGTGAGACCAAAGCTATGCTGGAGTCAGCTTGAACAGGTTCACAATTGTTAAATTTTCAGCGTATTTAGTCCTCATAAAATGCTACAAATCATGGCTTGATTTATTGTTTAATTGTTTAGACCTAAGAAAGTGATAGAAAAATGTTAAGAATGCAGATTAAAATTTAAAAGTATGATGTGGGTACATTTTTTCACCCTAGAGAGCCAGTTAAATATTTATCAGCACACCTTTCACAGGGCAATTTGAAGGGAAGGGAAGGAGGGGGACATCCCTAACAGTGAGGACTCTTCCTGTAACTTGACTATTCTGGTTAGGTGCTTGTGACCCAGACTAAAGAAGGTGAGGAGGTGATGGGAGATCACAAAGTGAGGAAACATCATCCCTATGAAGGCAGGTATTTGTGGATGGTATATTGTGCACAGGGAATAGTAAGCAAGCTAATTTTTCTGAATCTTAGAGGATGTAAAGGAAAGTAGCAGGATAGGCTGGAGTTAGATTGTGAAGAGGGTCAAAAGCCAAAGAGAGGGTTTTAAAAATATTTTTCTGAAGTGAAGAGGTTGCCACTGGAATTTGTCTTTAGTAGGTAAGTATCATAGTCATACCAGTACTTTAGGAATATAAATTTGGCAGAATGATGGAGAATGACTAGATCAACAAATGCCATTATCTGACAGTTAACTTAGCCATGGATATTCAACATCTTCTCACCTTCCTCCCTCCCCAATTCGAGGTCTGGAGGGCAGAGCACTAAATTCCCAAAGCTTTCCTTTAAAGAAGGAAGGAATTGGACTTTCCAGCTTGCTTTCCTTTTTCCTATCTAAGGCTCTTCTTTGTTTTGACTCCATGGAACAAGATGGCCTGACAACAGCACACAGTAGGAACTTAATAAGCATTTATTGCATTGAATTAAAGCTATTCCCTTATTCATTAGATTTAAATGATAAGAATATAAAATTCTTTGTGGACATTAAGATAACTTCATTTAAAAAAGGAAAATGGTACCATTTGGTTGAATAGGCTTCTTCCAATTTAAAACAATTGCAGCTTCCTGATTGTCCATTTTGGTCCATATAGGAGGACTAACTCCTTGTGGCACATCCTGCTTTGTACTTGTCCTGGAAAAATCACTGAAACCTTGCCCGTGGCTGTTCCATGCAGCAATTCTGTACTCATACATCTGGTAGGGCTGAAGGTTAACATCTGGAAAGACAGAAGAAATTAGACATACCATTCAGTTTTCTCTAACCATGAAGTGAAAGCTAAATACAGAAATAATAAATATTTTCCAAAACATATTTATCTTAACCCATTTTGTCCAAATTAAACTGGAATATGATTTTTGCTTTTCCTATCATAAAAAAGAAAAGAAATATATTCTCAATTCAATTCAGTTCAGTGATATAGTGGAACACATGCTGGGATTGAATTCAGAGGATCTCTGTGTAAATCCTACCTTGTCTATTTACTGCTAGTGTGACTAGTGGCATTCTAGATCTGGTGAACTACTTATGCAAAAGTATAGTGGCTACAAAAAAAAAAGATGGAATGTACAGGGGACAAATAGTAAGTTAGTTTGAGTAGGAAGGAAGGAAGCAAATGTTTATTAAGTATATATTATATGCTGGGTACTTTATAAATATTATCTCATTTGATCCTCACAATAACTCTGAGAGGTGGGTACAATTATTATCCCCATTTTACAATTGATGAAACTGAGGTAGATAGAGGTTAAGCCAAGGGTCACACAGTCTGAGGCAAGATATGAACTCAGGTCTTCCTGACTCCAAATCTACAGCTCTATCCATTGTATCACTCGGTGGTACAATATAGTTCCAGGGCCTCTAAGAAAGCAAGGATATGAAGAGAAGTAATATGAAATAGGACTGGGAAGGTAGGTGAGGGGAAATATTGTAGAGGGCTTCCCATGCCCAACATGGGAATGGGTCTCTTTTCTTAGAAACAATAGGTTATCACTAAAAACTTTTGAGTAGTGTAGTACCACATTCAGACCTGTGTTTTGGGAATGTCGAATTGGCAGCTGCATGGAGGAGAGATTCAAGTGGGAGACACTAGAGGCAGGGAAACCAATTAGGAGGCCCCTGCAATAGTTCAGATAAGAGGTAAGAAGGGTTTGGACTAAGGTAGAGGCTATGTGAGTGAAGAGAAGGCAATGGATGTGAGAGGCATTATGGAGGTAGAACCAAGAAAATTCAGAATTCGTCAAACATGGGTGTTGAGGGAGATTGAAGAGTCAATCTATCAATAATCAACGAATAAACAAATTAAGTGCTCATTTTAGTATGTATCAGTCACTGTGCTAGACAAAAAGGTCACAAATTCCTTGAATAACACAGTTCCTGCATGCAGACAGCTTATATAGTATGTAAGTATAGTATATGGGAAGACGTGTACACATATAAGAATAAATGATATATATATATATAATAAAAACAATTTTAATTTGGAAAGAGGCACTAGCTGCTGGGGAATCAGGAGAGACTTCATGTAAGAGATAGCATGGACTGAATTTTTAAGGAAACTAAGAAGTAACAATGTAGAGGGAGAGCATTCCAGGCACAGGAAACAGCCTATTTAAAACACAAATATGCCATGCATGGGAAATAGCAGGTAGGTGGGAGCTAGGTTATGAAGGGCTCTTGATTTGATCATAGAGGTAATAGAATTATCAGAGTTTATTGCTCAGTGAAATGACACAAGATTTGTGCTTTACAAATATTACTTTAACAACTTTTTGAAATAGGGATTAAAAAAGAGAGAAGACTGAGGTAGGGAATCCAATCATAAGACTACTTCAATAGCCCAAATGGGCAGTGAAAAGGCCCCAAACTAGGGTGGTAGCCATGTAAATGGAGAGAAAGGACCAGATGTAAGAAATATTCTGGAGGGTACCATGGACAAACTTGTTAACTCTTTGGACATGTGAGGTGAGGAAGAGTGAGGGTTCAAGGATGGCTACAAAGTTGAGAATCTGAGTAGCTGGAAAGATAGAGAATAGGGAAATTTGGAGGAAGAGGAAGTTTTAGGGGGAAATAATGAGTTCATTTTGTATATGTTGAGTTTAATATGAATATGGGATATCCAGTTTGAAATTCTGTGTCCCAATGATGAGTTCAAAGCTGTAATAAAAGAAGTGAAAAGACAAACAAAAACATCTATTCAATACCCTCTATGTGCCAAGCAATGTGCTAAGTGCTGGGGAGATCTCTCTCCCTCTCCCTCTCTCTTTCTCTCTTCATATATATGCATATGTGTGTGTGTATGTGTGTATAAACACACATACATACACACATACACAGAAATATCTATCATATACATCTATTATACATATATCAATTAATATATCAATATATATATGTACCTACATATATCAATCTATATCTATCTACCTATCTACTTACCTATCTATCTAGTATATAGTTCCTATGGAGTATACATCTTTTACTGGATTTCCCATAGACTCAAACTCAGTTTGCCTCAAAATTAACTCTTCATCTTTACTTCCCCAGACCCTCCCCCTTTTCTAATTTCCCTATTTTTGGTGAAAGCATCCTCTTCCTCCAAGCCACCCAGGCTTGAAACCTGTGTCTTCCTTGCCTCTTTAATGTTCCTCATCCCCTTTACCCAATCTGTTGCCAAATCCTGCTGAATACATCTTCACAATCATCTTTCATATCATCCCCTTTTCTCCTCTGACCCTGGTACCACCTTGCAATAGGTCCTTATTACTTCATGCCTAGTTTTTTTTTTTTTTTTCAATAGCCATCTAGCAGGTCCACCTGCCTCTCATCTTCTAGGCAATCTATCAATTTGCTGCCAAATGGAACTCCTGAAAGTGCAAGTCTGACCATGTTACCTCTCTTACCTCCACTCAATAAATTTTAATGGCTCCTTATTACCACTAGATTTAAATAAAAATTCATCTATTTGACTTTTAAAATCCTAAATATCCTGGTCTTTTCCTACATTTCTAGTCCTTCTTAAACCTTAACCTTAAAGTAAAACCTCTCCATGTATTTTACAACAGAATAGTACTGAGCCACTTGCTGCTGTCATAAGATGCTCCATCTCCCAACTCCTTGCCTTTCAGTGATTGTCCCCACAACAGGAATTCTCTCTCTCTCTCTCTCTCTCTCTCTCTCTCTCTCTCTCTCTCTCTCTCTCTCTGTCTCTCTGTCTCTGTCTCTGTGTGTGTGTGTGTGTCTCTCTCTCATCACCACTGCCTCCTGGTTTTCATGACTCCCTTTAAGTCTCTGTTAAAATTCCACTTTCTGTAAGAGGTCCCTCTAAGGTCATCTCCAATTTCCTCTATATGACCTTGTATTTAGCTTTGCTATTGTCTCTCCCATTAGGATATAGGGAAAGGGACCTTGAGGGAAAGGGACCATGCTTTTGCTTTTCTTTGTAATTTCAGTGCTTACTACAGTGCCTCAAACACAGAAGGTGCTTAATGAATGCTCCTTGACTGAGTGGGGGTTTAAAAGACTATATTCTAATGGTGGAGGTGATATATATAGGAGCATGGTGACTAGGAACTACAGTCTATGAAATCATAGGCATAGCCCATGATCTGGTTTGGAGGTCAAAACAACAGCAACAGTAAGCTCAGCATGGTAGAAGCTGAAAAGAGAGGAAGTGGAAGAAATGAGTATGTCAAGCTTTATCTAGGAGTTTGGCTGAGAAAGGGAGAAGAGGTTTAGGATAATATCTTTGGGGATGATGGGGTCAAATGGAAAAATCTGTGTTTATATATAGGCCACAGGGAATGAGCAAGTGAAATGGAGAGATTGAAGATTAAGAATGACCCTAGATTTGTAAACTTGGGTGAGGAGTGAGAGATGAGAAAGGAGAAGAGAGGAAGAAGAGATAAGGAAAAGGGGAAAAGAGAAAGAGGGGAGAGGGAAAAGAAAGAAGATGGAAAAGAAGAGTAAAGAAAAAGAAGAGGGGAGGCTAGGTGGCGCAGTGAGTAGAGCGCTGGCCCTGGAGTCAGAAGGACCTGAGTTCCCATCTGGCCTCTGACACTTAATCCACACAAACAAAAACCTAGCCGTGTGACCTTGGGCAAGTTACTTAACCCCAATTGCCCTCCAAAAGGGGAAAAAAAAGAGGAGAGAGATGAAGGAAAGACAGAAAAGAGGGAGGGGGAGGGAGGGGTAGAAGAAAAGGAAGAGAATTTGGAATTCAAAATTTAAAAAGAAAAGAATGTTAATTTTTTTTAAAAAAGAAAGCATTTTTTCCTGTTTCCTTGCTGCTAATTGGAACTGGGGGTGTGTTAGCAACCTTAGTTCTATCACTGGTGTCAAAAGCTTCTGAATAACCCCTTCTACATCTTCCAGAAGGGAGGGTGGCTATTTTCAGTGAGCAAGATGGCCCAGCAGGCAACTAATTGCTCCAATGAATACAACAAAAGATACTTGAGAACAATCCTGGAGGAAAGAGTCTAGGAAGTCTTAATTGGGCCATGGGCCCTGTTAAATCCTTAGCCTGACCCCCAAAAAACAATTATTGGGACTCTTGTAGTCTAGGATCAGGACCTTTGCCTCTATTCATTCTCTGAAATGGGAATTCACTCCCATCAGAGTAACAACAGCACCTTCAAGTCAGCCAATTCCTAGGCATTCTGGGTGAACTATTGTGATTGCTTCAAGGTCTAGGGAGATCCCTATTGGAATATTTGTAGCAAGGTGGGTATTTTAATTTCAATTTTAAAGACTTAGAGACTATTATTGCTTTTCAACCCAGGAGGGCTAACATGTTCTAGTAATGAAGATAACACTGTGTAAAGAGGGGAAAAGACAATCCATATCCGGTAGGAGAAGCAACAGGCTCCAAGGTGGGAACTGTATAAGTATAAACAAAAGGCCAGGCTAGGGCAGATCCATGTGCTTTCAGATGGTGGAAGTCCAAAAGGATGAAGTAAATAGGAAAACAAATTACTAGAATGGGGATTCAGGCCTGGATATAAGCATTGAATAAGGAGGTGATATAAGGAGCACTCTGGAAGGATGTAACTATCAGTCTAAATCGACTCTTTTCCTCCCATTGTTTTTTTGTGGTACCTGCATTTTCCTGAGACCGACCCTATGCTGACATGCCTGTGTGGTCCTAGGTCATGTTCCATAACTTGTCTTCACTCAGTCACCTTATCAGAAGCACAAACTCTTGAGATAATGGATACTTTATTGCTACTGCTGCTGCTGGGTTATCCTGGCAATCTCCCTCAGCCGAGCCTCCTCACCCTGGAGCTTCCATCCATAACGTCTGACCTTTCTCCCAATGCTGAGTTCCTTCCTGGACCTCCTTCCGGGACACTGATCTAGGGCTCCCTTCTCTTCATTCTTCCAGCTCTGCTTCTGACTTTCTGTACTTCAGTACCATGCTCCCCTGCAGGTCTATCCATTCCCCACCCCCATTTTCAGCTCCCTTTTGTGTCTCATCTTCCTTCACCAGAATGTAAGTTCCTTGCGGGGAAGGGCTATCTTATTTATTTATTTATTTATTTACTTACTTACTAACTTTTAGTTACAACATTCAGTTCCAAAATCCTTTGAGTTTCAAATTTTCTCACCCTTCCTCTTTTGATTGCAGTATGCAATCAAATATAGATCTACAAATACCTTCACATAAAACTTTAGTCAGGTTGTAAAGAAGGCTTATAACCAATGGAGTGAACAATAAGAAAGTAGAAACAAAATAAAACAAAAAAAGAGAGCAAGTACTTTGCTTCAGTCTGCATTCAGACTCTATAATTCTTTCTCTGTATGTGAATATCTCTTTCCATCATGAGTCTTTTGGAATTTTCTTTTAACCTTGCATTGCTAAGAGGAGCCCAGTCTATCAAAGTTAGTTGTCACACATACATTGTGTCTGTAATTGTGTACAAATTTCTCCTGGTTCTGCTCTCCTCACTCAGCATCAGTTTATATAAGTTTCTTCAGGTTATTATGAAGTCCATCTACTCCTCATTTCTTATAGCACAATAGTATTCCATTACATTCATATACCACAACTTGTTTTTCCCCAATTGATGGACACTCCCTTGATTTCCAATTCTTTGCCACCACAAAAGGAGCTGCTATAAATATTTTTGTACACGAGTCCCTTTCCCAATTCTATGATCTCTTTGGGATACAAGCCTAGAAGTGGTAACCCTGGATCAAAGGGCATGCCCTTATTTATAACCCTTTGGGCATAGTTCCAGATTACTCTCCAGAATGGCTGAATCAGTTTGAAAATCCACCAATAATGCATTAGTGTTCTAATGTTTCCACATCCTCTCCAGCATTTATCATTTTCCTGTTTTGTCATCTTAGACAATCTGACTGGTGAGATGTGGTACCTAAGAGTTGTTTTGATTTGCATTTCTCTAATCAATAGTGACTTAGAGCATTTTTTCATATGCTTATAGATATCTTTAATTTCATCCTCTGAAAACTGCCTGTTCATATCCTTTGACCATTTATCAATTGGGTAGTGTCTTGAATTCTTATAGATGATTCAATTCTCTGTATATTTTAGAAATGAGGCCTTTATCAGAGACACTGGTTGTAAAAATTGTTTCCCAATTTCCCACTTCTCTCTTAATTTTGGTTACATTGGCTTTATTTTTACAAAACCTTTTCAATTTAATGTAATCAAAATAATCTATTTTACATTTCATAATGCTAACTCTTGTTTGGTCACAAAATCTTCTGTCCCCATAAATCTGACAAGTAAACTATTCCTTGTTCTCCCAGATTGCTTACAGTATCAGCCTTTATGCTTAGATTGTGTACCCATTTAGACTTGATTTTTGGTATATGCTGTAAGATATTGGTCTATGCTGAGGTTCTGCCATACTACATTCCAGTTTTCTCAGCGGTTTTTATCAAATAGTGTATTTTTATCCCCAAAACTGGGGTCTTTGGGTTTATCAATCAGTAGATTACTATAGTAATTGACTGCCGTGTCTCATGTACCTAATCTATTCCACTGATCTACTACTCTATTCCTCAGCCAGTACCAAGTAGTTCTGATGACTGCTGCTTTATAATACAGATTAAAATCTGGTATAGGGGTGGCTAGGTGGTGTAGTGAATAGAGCACCTGCTCTGAAGTCAGAAGGACCTGAGTTCAAATCCAGCTTCAGACACTTAACACATACTAGCCATGTGACTTTGGAAAAGTCACTTAACCCAAATTGCCCTCCAAAAAGAAAAAAAAAAGGGGTGTGGCTAGGGGAGGCACAGTGAATAGAGCACCGACTTTGGAGTCTGGAAGACCTGAGTTCAAATCCGGCCTCAGACACTTAACACACAAGAAAACCTAGCCGTGTTACCTTGGGCAAGTCACTTAACCCCAATCGCCCTCAAAAAAGCAAAAAAAAAAAAAAAAAAAAAATATATATATATATATATATATATATATATATATATATATATATATATATGTTGTGGCTAGGCCACATTCCCTAGCATTTCTTTTCATTAATTCCCTTGATATTTTGGACCTTTTGTTCCTCCAAATGAATTTTTATTATATTTTCTAGCTCTATAAAATAATTTTTGACTGATTGGTATGGCAGTAAATATGTTATTTAATTTAGATAAAATTATAATTTTTATTATATTAGCTTGACCTAGCCACAAGCAACTGGTGTTTTTCCAATTAGTTAGATATGACTTTATTTGTGTGAAAAGTGTTTTGTAATTGTCTTCATATAAGTCCTGAGCTTGTTTTAGTAGGTAGATTCCCAAATATTTTATAAAGTCTACAGTAACTTTAAATGGAATTTATCTTTCTAATCTCTTACTGTTGGATTTTGTTAGAAATATATAGGAATGCTGACAATTTATGTAGGTTGATTTTATATCCTGCAACTTTGCCAAATTTATTTATTGTTTCAAGTAGTTTGTTACTTGATTATCTAATTATACCATCATATCACCTGCAAAGATTAACAGCTTAGTCTCTTCTTTGCCTAATTTGATTCCATTTCTTTGTCTTCTCTTATGGCTACTGCTAATATTTCTATTACCAAATTGAATAAGAAGGGTGGTAATGGATATTCTTGTTTTATCCCTGATCTTATTGGAAATGCTTCAAGCTTATCCTCATTACATATAATACTTGCTGATGGTTTAGATAGATACTACTTACTATTTTAAGGAAGACTACATTTATTCCTATACTTTCTAGGGTTTTTAATAGTAATGGGCATTGTATTTTGTCAAAATCCTTTCCTGCATCTATTGAGATAATCATATGGTTTCTGCTAGTTGTGTTGTTGATATGATCAATTACATTGATAGTTTTCCTAATATTGAACCATCCTTGTATTCCTGGAATAAATCCTACCTGATCAAAGTTTATTATTCTCATCATAAGTTGCTGTAGTCTTTTTGCTAATATTTTATTTAAAATTTTTGCATCTATATTCATGAGCAAAATTGGTCTATAATTTTTTTTCTCTGTTTTATCTCTTCCTGATTTAGGTATCAGTACCATATTTATGTCATAAAAAGAATTTGTTAGGTTTCCTTCTTCTACAATTTTCCCAAATAGTTTGTAAAGTATTAGAATCAATTGTTCTTTAAATGTTTGAAAGAATTTGCTAGTAAATCCATCTGGCCCTGGAGATGTTTTCCTAGGGAAATTTTTTTTCCTAGGGGTTTCACTGATGGCTTGCTCAATTTCTTTTTCTGAGATGGGATTATTTAAGTAATTTACTTCCTCTTCAGTTAATCTGGGTAATTTATATTTTTGTAAATATTCATCCATTTCCCCAAGATTGTCAAATTTATGTACATACACTTGGGCAAAATAATTCCTAATTATTGTTTTAATTTCCTTTTCATTGGAGATAGATTCACCCTTTTTATTTTTGATACTTGTAATTTGGTTTTCTTCTTTTTTTTATCATATTGACTAAAGGCCTATCAATTTAATTGTTTTTTTTAATAAAACCAGATCTTGGTTTTATTTATTAATTCAATAGATTTCTTAATTTCAATTTCATTAATCTCTCCTTTCATTTTCAGTATTTTAAATTTAGTATTTAATTGGGGGTTTTCAATTTGTTCTTTTTCTAGCTTTTTCATGAAAAAGTTGCATGCCCAATTTATTGACCTCCATTTTCTCTATTTTATTCATGTATGCATTCATAGATATAAAACTTCCCCTAAGAATTGCTTCTGCTGCATCCCACAAGTTTTGGTGTGTTGTCTCATTATTGTCATTCTCTTGAATGAAGTTACTGATTCTTTCTATAATTTCTTGTTTGACCCACTCATTCTTTAGGATTAAATTATTTAGATTCCAATTAGTTTTTAGTCTATCTTTCCATGGCCCCTTATTACGTATAATTTTTATTGCATCATGATTTGAGAAGGATGCATTTAATATTTCTGCCTGTCTACACTGAATTGTGAGGTTTTTATGCCCTAGTACATGGTCAATTTTTGTGTATGTGCCATATTACCACTGAGAAAGTATATTCCTTTTTATCCCCATTCAATTTTCTTCAGAGGTCTCTCATGTCTACCCTCTCTAAAACTGTATTCGCCTCCTTAACTTCTTTCTTGTTTATTTTGAGGTTAGATTTATCAGGTTCAGAAAGGGGAAGATTGAGGTCCCCCACTAGTATAGTTTTGCTATCTATTTATTCCTCTAATTCACTTAACTTCTCCTCCAGGAATTTAGATGCTATACCACTTGGTGCATATATGTTTAATGATATTGCTTCATTCTCAATGGTGCCTTTTAGCAGGATATAGTTTCCTTCCTTATCTCTTTTAATTAGATCTATTTTTGCTTTTGCTTTATCTAAGGATTGCTACCCCTGCTTTTTTTTACTTTACCTGAGGCATAATGTTATTCCCTCCTTGAACCCAAATCAATGAGAATAAATTTCATACCGTGTTCCTCTCCCTCCCTCCTTTCCCTCTACTATAATGAGCTTTTGTGTCTTTTCATATTAGAATCCTAAATTTAACTGATTATGCCAATTCCTCCTTAAACCAAAACCAGTGAGAGTAAAGTTCATATAATGTTCATCTCATTCCTTCTTTCCCTCTACTGTGGTATTTTATGCCTCTTTGTGCGGCATAATTTATCCTTTTCTGCCTCCTCCTTTCCTTTTCTCCCATTACAATCTCTTTGCTCCCCTTAATATATTTTTTATCATCAGATTAGTTCATTTATACCCACACCCTCTATCTATGTATATCCCTTTTAAATGTCGAGATAATTATATAAATCTCAATATTCACAGGATCAGCTTCCCACACAGGGATGTAAACAGTTTGCTCTTATTGAATCACAAATTGTGTGTGTGTGTGTGTGTGTGTGTGTGTGTGTGTATGTTTTCCTTAGTTACCTTTTTATGTCTCTCTTGAGTCTTGTATTTGGAGATCAGATTTTCCATTGAGCTCTGGCTTTTTCATCAGGGAAGTCTGGAAGGCCCTTATTCATTGAATGACCATCTCCTTCACTGAAAGATTATGCTCAGTTTTGCTGGATAGTTGATCCTTGATTGCAGTCCAAGCTCTTTTGTCTTACAAAATATCATATTCCAATCCCTCTGATCTTTTAATGTAGAAACTGCTAGGTCCTGTGTGATCCTGAATATAGTCCCATGATATTTGAATCATTTCTTTCTGGTTGTTTGTATTTGTATTTTCTCCTCGACCTTATAATTCTGGAATTTGGCTACTATATTTCTTGGAGTTTTCAATTTGGGATCTCTCTTAGGAGGAGTCCAGTGAATTCTTTCATTAACTACTTTACCCTCTATTCTAGGACCTCGGGACACTTTTCTTTGATAATTTTTTTGAAGATGTTGTCCAGACTGGTTTTTTTCATCATGGCTTTCTGGTAGACCAATAATTCTTAGATTATCTCTCCTGGATCTGTTATCCAGGTCAGCTGTTTTTCCAATGAGACATGTTACATTTTCTTCTAATTTTTCATTCTTCATGTTTTGTTTGACTGATTCTTGATGTGTCATGGAGTCATTAGCTTTGACTTGACTGATTCTAATTTTTAGTGAATTATTTACCTTAGTTTTTCAAGTTCCTTTTCCACATGTTCAGATTTCATTTTTAGGGAGGCATTTTCTCTAGTTAGATTTTTAATCTCCCATCCCAGTTCACAAATTTTATTTTTTAAGGATTTAATTTCTTCAGTGAGATTTTTTTTCCATTTTGGCCAATGTAATTTTAAAAGAATTGGTCAATTTATCTTCTACCTCTCTAATTTGGCTTTTAAAATCTTTCTTGAGCTCTTCCAAGAATGCTTTTTGGACTTGAGACCAGTTCATATTTACTCCTGTGGTCTCATATAGAGTCAATTGTATCTCTTGAAAGTGATTCTTCATGTTCACAATAATAGGATTCAATCGTTTTTGGTTTTCCCTTTCCAAGTTGCTTCTTTCCCATTGTGATTGCCTATTTCCTGGCTTTTAAAGTGGATATCTGCTTCTGGGGTACAGAGGGCTCTGACCCACACTTCTCAAGCTGGGAGCTATGGCCTTGTTGTTGACTTTGTGTGCTGTAGCCTCTGGGTGTCTAAAGTGAGGCCAAGGCCAGGATGCTCAGTGTTTCCCCTGGGTTACCCTGAGACTCATAGAGTAAGGTATGGTGGAGGAGTGGTCTGGACACTTAGGTTTCTGTCTCTGGGCCTCTGGGCTAGAGCTCAAGCAGGCTCAGCAGCCTGCTGTGCTGGTCTCTGCTGATTTCCTTGATTGTGCAAAGGCACACCAGGGCTTCTGGTGTTAGCACTTGCTGGCTCCATCCCCCTGGGCTTCAGGATCTCCTACTGGTCAGCTGAGATGGAGTTTGTTGGGACTCCTTCCACCCTTCAGTTCAGGCCAGGCACAGCTTCAGTCCCACCCTTCCTCTAGGACTCCCAAGCCTGCTATTGCTTCCACTATTTCAGTATTTTACACTAGGGCAATCATCTCTGGGTTTTCCGGGTTGGAGGGGAGAAATTAGAGCAGCTAGGGCTTATTCTGCTATCTTGGCTCCCAGAAGTTCAGATAAGTGATTTTTAAACATCCAGGCTGTGAGCTGATAGCCCCAGGAGAAACTGTTGTCACTGCCAGGGACCCTGCACTTTCTCTTACCAAGGTCTGACTGATCCTCCTCCTGGCAGTGAGGAGTCTGTGAAACCAGGGCTCACTCTCACTGTGCTGTGGTCTGGTCTCAGGTCCATGCTGGCCCTTGCTCCATGCTCCCCCTGCCTAGTCCTATGTGGGTACTTTCCTGAACTGGGAATCTGCCACACTCCATCTCCCAATGGATTCTGTCACTCTAAAATGCATTCAGATTCACTTTTTAGAGGTTACTGACAGAATTCACAGAGGAACTCAGATGAGTTCCTGCTTACACTCTGCCACCTTGGCTCCCTCCCCCAGTCTATCTTTCTTTTAAGCTTGTCTTCATATCTTAAGCACTTAGCAATGTGTCTGACATATAGCATAGTAAGCACTTAATTAATTCTTGCTACCTATTCACCCACTCTCCCACCTACCTACCTCCTTACTGCCCTCCTTTTGCTCTAAGACAAAATCAAATTGGTGCTTTTTCTGCCACTATGCCTTTTCTCTATGCCTTAGCCTGATATACCTTCCCTACCAACTGAATCCCTATCCATACCTTAAAACTCCATTTAAATAATCCATCTTTCAAGGTTGCCTTGATCATCCTGATTGATATTGACCTTTCTTCCCTCTGACTTTATAAGACAACCTGTATCAATCTCTGTAAGGCATGTGTCATGTGTTACTTTATATTATTTTTACGTGTCACCTGTGCTCTTCCAGGGACAGAAGAGATCCTCTCTTATCTAAGCTGTATTGTCTCCTTTACCCCATCCCCAATCCCTAGTCTCTAGCCTAGTCATCTGCACACAGTAGGGATACTATAACATAAATGAAGGAATCTAAGTGAGTGACCATGAGTGAGTCATATAACTATCCTATGATTTAGTTTTCTCACCCACAAAATAGAGATAATTTATGTTTATACAACCAATCTCCTGGGACTATGCTGGGGAAAGGGCTTTATAAGCATAATAATGCAATGTGAATGCTATTATTTTTAAAATAAATATTTGTTGAGATGAATTTATTGAATATACTTGACTTGCCAGAAACCATCAAAGAATAGTTTTCATTTAAGACAACAGGAGGGTAAAAACACATTTAAATTTAACATTTTATTTTGTCTCCCATTATTCAGGCAAGTCTTCCCTCTGTTATTACCTATGAATGAGTAGGTGCTTGTGTTGCCAGTGTAGATAGCTTCTTCAGCTGATGGACACAAGTCTCCATATGACAGTTTCTCGACAGTCTGGTGAGGATCTCTTATCAAAGCGCAAACATGGCTGGTAAGGTTGAAGTCACACCTGCCACAATAGGCTGCATCTTTCATGGAAGCAGGGCAGAGGGAAGCAGGTAGGCATTCTTTGCTTTTCTAAGACAAATAAAAGGGATGATGAGAAGGGGAGGAGGTTGAAGAGATTATTACTCTCCATTTGGATGTATATAACTATTAGTTCCAAATGAAATGGTATGCACCATAATTTTGAATGATCACCTCTAAATTAATTTTAAAAGTTGAGAAAGGTTACATCATTTTACCAATCTAGTTTTGAAGGAAAAAATATCCTTTTAGAAAATTCTACTTTCCAATGATGGTGAGGTGGATGGAACCAAAAATTATTTACCATATGAACTTAAAAAAAAA
The DNA here is from genome assembly GCA_011680675.1 of Gymnobelideus leadbeateri. Classification (NCBI taxonomy): domain Eukaryota; kingdom Metazoa; phylum Chordata; class Mammalia; order Diprotodontia; family Petauridae; genus Gymnobelideus; species Gymnobelideus leadbeateri. The sequence continues at coordinate 345,669 of WOXC01004584.1, read as the reverse complement.
TTTTTACTGTTTTTATAATAAACTACATATTCTAAATGATGAATTGCTATTTTGTCATTTTTCCATCATGTCCAACTCTTTGTGACTTCATTTGGGGTCTTCCTGGAAAACACTGAAGTGCTTTGCCATTTCCTTCCCTAGATCATTTTACAGATGAGGAAACTGAGCACACAGGGTTAAGTGACTTGGCCAGGGTCACAGAGCTAATAAGTGTCTGAGGCTGGATTTGAACTCAGTACAATGAGTTTTACTGACTTCAGGCCTGTTATTCTATCCACTGTGCCCATATACTAGCTGCTAATAAATGATGAATTAGCAAATTATTAAACCTATGACCCTAAAATAAGGAAAAGGGGGGGGAGGGGAAAGTTAAGCAAAACTAACATTCATACTGAAAATGACAACAATCATTATTGAAAATTATATGAAGTACCCCAAATCTGAAATCCCCTGCCCTGGAAAGAAGCAGTTACAGGGTCCTCCTCCCATCTCCTCCTTGTGTTCAAGCTTGGTCATTGTACTTTTACAACATTGTTTTAATTCTATTCCAATTATATTCTTGTAGTGATTATATAGACTGTTTTCTTGATTTTCCTTACTTCAATTTACATCAGTTCAAAAAAGGTTTTCTAGGAAATATTCATCATGGATGAATTTCATATAGCACAGTAATATTCCTTTACACTTATGTTCTACAATTTGTTGTTCCATTCCCCAATACTGTTTGTTGGCAACCCTTTGTTACTACATATAGTGCTGCTAAAAATACCTAAAAGTTTCTATAGGATCTTTCTCCTTCGGTTACATACCTAGCAATGGAGGTGAACCTGAAGCTGAACCAAAAGGAATAGATATTTTAGTCACTCTCTTCAAGTAAATCCAAATTGATTTCTAGAGTGGTTGGACTAATTCATGGTTACACCAATAATTTATTAGTGTGCCTGTCTTTTCACAACCCTTCAGACATTGACTATTTTCAGTTGTCTTATCTTGGCCAATTTTCTGAGTGTGAGGTGAAACCATAGAGTTGTTTTGATACACATTTCTCTTAATATCAGTGATTTGGAGCAGAATGCTCCAAAGAATCTGGATGTTAATAGTGCACAATTTTTGGAATTATCCATTCATATTTTTTGACCAGTTACCTATTGGGGATTAGTTTTTAGTTTCATATATTTCTATAGTTGACAACAGAGCTTGGATATTAGACCCATTATAAATAATGGAGATATTTGAAACAAAGATTTTCTTTCTTAGGAGACTACTTCCCTTCTTATCATAGCTGCATTAATATTGTTCATGCAAAATCTCATCAGTTTTATGTAATAAGAATTATCTGTTTTATCCTTTGTAATTATTTGGTCAAAAATCATCTCATTGTCAGCAATTATCCCCAAATTTATCCATATTAGTAAATGTTATAAATATATATGTGCATGTGCATGCATGTATTTATACATGTATGTATGTATACATTTGTATGTGTGTGTTAATGGGCCTATCACAAAAAGTGATCCCAGTAGGATCATTGCCTGTTCCCACTTCTAAGCAGCATGAAAACTTTAACCCATTCCATCTCCAACCCTAGGTAGCCTAGTGGGCCCTAAAACAGTGTAGACACAGAGGCATCATACTGGCTTTTAGTCCTACTTCAGGTACTGTTCTTTAAAAGCTTGGTATCTTTTAAATCCACCTTTGTTTTATTTCTTGACTGACTAGACAGCCCAATTTCCTTTTCTGAGGTCAGATTATTTAACATCTCTACTAAGTGTTTTGTTAATTGGGTACTTTACATTTTTGTAGATAACCTATTTGTTTTTAAACCTCAGGGTTGTTTGGGTTTGGTTTGGTTTTTGAGGGGGAAAGCTGTTCATAGAATGTTCTGATAATTCTTCTATGTATACTGGTTTTGATTTCATCTTGTTCATTTTTTTAAATTTGATTTTTCTTCTTCTTTTAATCAGGATGACTAAAGATTTGTCCATTTCGTTAGTCTTTTCAAAGAACCAGCTATAAATTTTGTTTCCAAGTTCTACAGTTTAAAAAAAAATCTAATTTATTTATTTATGCTTTAATTTTCAAGATTTCCTTTATCTTTGTTTTTTTTTAACTTGTTTTTCTAATTTTTACATTGCATATTTAGTTCATCATTGAGTTTTTTCTAATGTTTGTTTTTATGGAAATGAATTTTTCCTTTGAGAACTCCTTTAGATGCCTACCAGAAACAGAATTTTGCCTCATTCTTATCAGTGTCCTTCACATAGTTATTAGTTGTTTCTATGATTTGTTCTTTGACTCACTCATTTAGGACTGTGTTTACTTATGTCTCTGACTTTTTTATATGATCACTGTTTTAATTACAATTTATCATTTTTTCTGGAAAAGGATGTTTAGTGTTTCTATTTTTTTCATTTATTTGAGATTTTTCTGTTGCCTAATACAGTCTATATTTGAGCCATGTGGTACTGAGAAACAGGCAAATTTTAAAATATTTTTACATTCAGAAGACAAATATTTTAGCTCCATATTCTCTATCAGTCCATTCTATTTTGTATTTTTCTCCTTTTTTTCTGTTAGATTTCTTTAGCTCTGGGGAACAGTAGTCTTCTACTATTATTGCTACTAGCTATGTTTGGTGAAATTCAGTTAATTTTTTAAATGAACTTATGTTATCCCTTTCAGTATATATGCTTAATACTGATAGTGAGTTTATTGCCTATGACAGGTTCCTTTAAGCATAATACAATTTTCTTGTTTTGCTCCATTAATATTGTGAATTTTATTTTTGCCTTATTTGATAATATGATTGCAACTCCTGCTTTTTTGGATTCACCTGATGCATAGTAATTTTGTTCTAGTCTCTCACTTTAATTATAACCATATGATCTTTAGGGAATTTAAATGTTTCATGAGCTAATACTCTAATAATAATTACTTATATTCATTTACCTGAAAAGTGTGGCACAGTGGACTAAGTGATAGATTTTAATTCAGAAGCTATTGGTTTGTACTTTATCTCTCTTTCACTAACTAGCTGCATGACCTTGGACAAATCATTTAACCTTTCTGGGCCTCAGTCTCCCCATTTAAAAAATTAGGAGGTTGTACCTGATAACCAGTAGGATCTTTTCCAATTAATCAATTGGTAAGCATCTATTAAGTACATGTAATGTACTAGGCATTGGGAATATAAAGATAAAACTGAGAACGTCACTGCCCTCAAGAAACATGTATCCTATTAAAGGAAACAATTCTAACATACAACATACATGCATATATGTATATGTGCACATATATGTAATCAAATAATGCTATTATATAAGAATGTCTATTAATCTGTATATAGGTTAATGGCAATTGAATTGTCCATTAAGGAAGTAATTAGTATTATAAAGAAACAAACAAATAAATCTATGAATAGGTTTCTTCTATTTTTAAAATTGCTCAAATGAGGGACAACGACATTTAGAATCAGGAAAGGTCTTGAGTTCAGCTCTGAATCTAGGATCCTATGGCTAAGGCAGATCTAGGTGGGCCCTATTTTAAGAAATCTCAATATATCAAAATCTGGATTTATAGAGTAGGAATGATTATTTACATTACTAATAGATTCACCTCAAGTTTTTTTTTTCTACTATAGGTTCTACTAAAATCCCTTTCTTTTATAGATGAATAAAATGAGGTCCAAGCTGCCACGCTTAAATAATGAGCTCTACTTATATGTATAAGATATAATTTGATTTTTAAAAATTGATTTTCAGGGGCATCTAGGTGGTGCAGTGAGTAGATCACAGGCCCTAGAGTCAGGAGGACCTGAGTTCAAATCCAGCCTCAGACACTTAACAAAAGAACTAGCCATGTGACCTTGAGTAAGTCACTTAACCCCAATTGCCCTCCCAAAAAAAAGGCAAAAAAAATGATTTACATTCAACTTCTTGGGAAGATCTCTATTACATAAAATTGGTTACTTGCCCTGCCCAGATATTACAGGGCAAAAGGAGAAAGATTTTTTTCCAAAGAGGGAACATACAACCTATCCCCTTCCCCATTTCCCCTTCCTCCTCCTCTTATACACATTGTCCTTAGCTCTACTGAGAGGCTCATGGCTCATATGTTCAACAAGCTTCACACTCTGATCTCAGGCCCCAAAGTCACTCATAGCTCAAACTATACTTAAGAGTTTTAGACAAAGAGCTCATATAGCATTAATAGGAACTGCTCTGTCATCAGAGAAAGGAAGTGGGGGTGGTCTGGACCAGTAGTATCAAACTCAAATAGGAATGGATTCCTGTTGGCCATTTATTGACTTAGAAAAACTACAAATTAGCATTATCTGTGAAGTATTGATTTTTTATTTATTTTGTTAAACATTTTACAATTACATTTCAATCTGATTTGGCTGCCCTTAAGAGTTTTCTGACTGAGAATTTGATGCCTCTGGTCCAGATCCTGGAAATAGGCATATTTTTTGAGTAGCCCAACAAACAATAGAGAATTAGGGGCTGAGATGTAACAACCTTAATTCTAATTGTGCCACAGCAATAAAATAACAATGTAAGGGGCCAATACCTAGTCTCTAGGTCAGGTAAATCTCAGCATACTTGATTCTGGGGACCAAGGCCTAGTTTTGACCAGCTCACAGATATTTCTCAACAGAGGACAAAATAAAGTCATACCTTAAAAGGAATGGCCATAGTCTTTCTACAACAAGACCATGATGAGAGATTAAGCACCAATTCTTCATCCATCTTATTGTGATATTTGAAGAAGGGAGAGGAAAGCACTAACCTGAAACTAAAACCTGGAGCTTGGCTAATATAAGCTTGACAAAGATGCTAGTAGGAAATAAAGTGTGATGGGGGTGATAATGTCTTATGTACCAAACTATGATTTTTTTTTAACTTTTTTTCAAGTATTTGTCATTTTATGGGAAGTTTCTTGTCCAAAGTCTCCCTATTAATTGTCAGTAAGTGAGAATCATTCACACTTGCCAGTTTCTTGAAGACAAAAAATATAGGATGGCAAAAAAATATTCTGGGTCAAATATTTGTATAGTTCCAGACTATGAAGCTGAATCTACTATACTGATTGTTTTTATTCAGTCCTATAATTAAGTCAGATCATTAACATAGTCTTTTGTAGTTTGCAAATCACTTTACATATATTATCTCAATTCAGCCTTACAACAACTCTGTAAAGTTTCTCATTTTATAATAAAGGAAACTGAGGTTCAGACAGTTTAAAGGACTTGAAGCTACTAAGTGTTGGGGCCAAGATTCAAACTCAGATCATTCTTCTTCCAACTCCAGCACTCTTAATATGTCCCTAGTTACTTACTCAAAAGATAAAGGATCATAACTTTAGGGTGGGACACCTCTTGAGATTATTTAGTCCAAAACTCATTTAAAGATGAGGAAACTGAGGCCCAGAGAGGTGAAATGGTTTGTCCAAGTTGACACAGGTGACGGACTTGGGAATTAAGGTTAAGCCCAGTGATGCCAAATTCTAATTCAGCCTTCTCAATTCAGTGTTCTTTCTTGTGGTTTTGGTCTTTAAAATTATTCAACTCCTTATTATATTGTGAGGTCTTTGGTAACTATAACAGTTATCTTTGTACCTCATTCCAGTGTCAAGCCAGGGCGGGCAGCTAGGTCATGCAGTGGACAGAGCACTGGCTTTGGAATTAGGAAGATTTGTCTTCCTGAGTTCAAATCTGTCCTCAGACACATACTAGCTGTGTGACCCTGGACAAGTCACTTAACCCTGTTTACCTCAGGTTCCTCATATGGAAAAATAAGTTGGAGAAGGAAATGGCCAACCACTCTGGTATGCTTGCCAAGTAAACATTAAATGGGGTTGTAGAGAGTTGGACATGACTGAAGCGATTGAACAACAACAACACAGCAACAGTGTCAAACACAGGGCTTCACAGGCATCTGTATTTAATAAATGTTTGTTGAATGGAAATGAATTCATATTATCTTTTACATACCCTCTGAGGCCTTGGCCTAGATATTCATTACTTGAGAGTGCTCCCTGGTGCATTAGCTGTATGAAAGAGTTAATTCACAGTCCAAAGGACATGCTACTGACCCAACAAGTCTGTAACTTACTCATCCAGCAAGATCTCTCCTACTGTCTTTGACCAAGGCAGGCATTTTAGTAGTAGCAATCATAAATTACTGGGGAGCTTGACAGCCTTTTCATATCTGTGATCCCTTCCTTTAAACATTATGTTACTGGAGTGCTGGGTCAGTTTTAATGCTAACGAACATGATATGGGAGTATGTGGAGCCTCACAGCACATAAAAATAAATGATTAGACCAATAGCACCTTTCACTCTCTCAGTTGACAGAGACACTGGTCCATTCTGCTCTGTCCCAAGGAATATAATATAAATGGAACTAAGTGAATTTATTGGATTGAAGGTCTGTATCAAGATGAAGAAGTGGAACAAATTAGAAGGGGTGGGGGTTAAAGAGATGCTGGTGGAAGGACATCTTTCTACTGCAAACCAATGACATACCAGCTCCTATCCCCCTTCAGATACCCCATGGGGAATTAAATAGTAGTCCCACAATGGCAGCCGGCTATTTATGCTGGCCCTTTCGGCATGCAGAGTTTTAGCTTCTGTGTTAATCTGAAGTGCTGGGAAAAGCTTTAGAGACACAGCTAATCATTATTAATTCCTTTAGAATTCATTGCAATAACATCAATCATGGCGAACTCATTTGGTATTAATATGGATGTAATGTGAAAATGAATAATGCACACAGGAGTTTTTATATTCCTATTTTAGAAAAATAGTTATGAACAATGTATTTCTCTTTCCATTGTCAAACCAGTGCCTCTGAGAGGTTTTCTATCAATTACCTTCATCATCATTCCAGCTGAAATCTTGTCAGAGCAAACATATTTCAAAGGATTATATCCAACTCCATTACAGCATTCCTGGGTCTCTGGAATAAGTTCAGTCTCACAGCATTTTATTGGCACTGGGTCATTCTTTTTAACATGTGCTTTAGACCCGCCACTGGAAGCTGAGCAGCATATGGTATCTGACATATTCACATAATCCTGCCCACAACAGAACATCTCTGCAACAATAAAACATTATATATGAATATGAAATAAAAAAAGAAGAAAACTGAGACTGTAATAAAGTTTAGCATAAAAATGTCAAAGTCAGGCAGTTGCTGAAATGGTGCAATGCTAAAAGTAGCATTCAGCTCCAAATGTGCTCGAAAGGTGAATGAAGGACCCTTCTTATGAAATACGTAGGCTAAAAAGTAACTCAAGAATGCAGAGGTCTGGTGAAATCTTTCTGCTCATTCAAACTTCCCCAATACTCCATAAATTAAAAATTTGAATCTCTATCAAGGAATCCACCTTTAACAGAATGTCACAATTCAAATTCCAAAAGGTTCATTAGACTGCAAGGAAAGTCTAGAAATCAGTGGTATAACCACTGATTTGGAATGGAGAAATGGAAACAATTACTTGAAAATAAAAGATTTGCTCTTAGGTCAGGAAGAAAGAAGACAAGGAGTACCAGATTTAGATAAACTTAACCCTGGGAACAGGTGAGACAGAGGAAACTAGAAACAGTAAAGCCTGAGCTCAAGAAAACTACAGCCTAGTGAGAGATGTTGGTATGCATACATGAAAAATCAGATGAGCTGTACTAGACTGACCACTTGACAGAATGAACCAGGTAATCCAGTTGAAGAAATGATTTGGCTATTCTTTTTCCTGAATTTACTGTGAACTGTGAACTGGCCAAATCAACTGGTTGGTTATGTGTCATTTAAGCATGATTAAATATTTAAGTAAATAAGAACAGACATGATAGAAACGTATCAATAGAGGGCTAGATGAAGCAATAAATCGAGAGGCCTATGTTCCAGGACATGGGTAGGGCACTCTCTGACACTTAAAATCTGACATAATTTACAGTCCTACTATATTAGAATCTAGATCAGGAGGATGTGACAACATTAAATTTGACAAATGAGGCATACTTTTTGTTGAAATTATTATCATTGTTAATAATTATTATTATATTACAAGCTGCAGAAGAAGCCTCTATCATGTTGAGCTGAAACTCTATGGAGGATATGGCCAAGTCATGGACAAGAATAGGCAGAGAGGGGCTGCATTCTTTACAGGAGAAGTCTATTTCCTATCATCAGAGAGAGGTTCTAGCTGGTTGTAGTTCTTAAATAACTCTCCACATATTCCTAAAGAAAACTCTTTGGATCTGTTATTTTTAAAGTTTACAATTTCACCTCTTTTTATGCTTTCATTTCAGAACAAATGCATCCACAGGTTCAACTCTGAGTTCTGGTTTAGGTAAAGTTCAACTAAAAGGTTTCTGAAAGGTTATATCACATACGACTTTAAGCACACACACACACACACACACACACACACACACACACAAGACTTTGCTTATTAATCACTTGTAGATTGAATGAGTTTAAAGTTAGACTGGCTGTTTTTCTTAGGATTTTAGGTAATCATTTTGACCATTTTAGTTAAAAAAAGAAACCAAGAAGAACTCTTTAACAAACATATGTAGCAGGATAATCTCTGTTACCTGAGCTTTGATTATAGTAGAAAATAAGAAAGAAAAAAATCTATGAGACTATATTTTTCTTCTTTGGACAATTCTTAGCTATCCTCTAATCAGACATTCAAATACAACCTTGGATTCCTAACTGTCATTTTCTCCAGCGGTTTTCTTATAACAATACATGTTACTATTTTAAACAGCAATCAAAATGTGAAAAACTGGCCTTTCGGAGAGTAGAATACATTTTTCCCTTAAATTACTCTATAGTTTCAACATGTTTTAAGTATAAAATCAAAATGCAGACACTGACCTAATTTGAAACTCATAACCAACCAACTGATAGCTCTGAGGGACTTTTGACAGGCCAACTAAAATTTTGATAATGAACTGTTTTTACACTGGAAAAAAAATGCTTTCTTCCACAAAGGGCTTCATCTTTGTTTAAGGGAATTTAATTTTTCAGCCAAGATTTCACTCACATAACAAGAAGTGACTCTCTTTCTAGTTTCTTTGGTAAACCATTACTTCTTTAATTATTATCAACCTTGTTCCAGTGTGATAAATTGCTAATTACTTAATACCCTAATCAGCGTTCATTCTTTGCACAGATAAACTGTGACAGTGCCATTAATTTAAATAGTAATTTCACTTAATGGCCAGAACGGCACACCAGATTTTTATGCAGCATTTTCTGAGGACTGCATCCATCACTGCAATATTCTGACATAAAGATGTCTGACGTGCACTAACTCACTTAGGGAGAGCAGATGTTGCAGAGCAGAGTTTGGTAGTAATTCCCATAGTGCATCACTTCAGCATGAATGAGCTGCAAATTCAGAGACAGACAATCTTCCGAAACTGCATTGCAATAACTTTTGACCCCTACCTAATTTATCACATGTAGCACTTGACTCTTGAACTTTGACACTGAGAATGCACAAATTTAAATGTGCCTGAAGACAAACAAAATAGGTCATGTATTATTGATGGATTGATCCAATCTTCCAAAGACTCTTCATTAAATTTGCACAGATAGAGAATATTTCTGAACAAGTTGTAGATTATATTTTAGTGATAAGTAGTCATTGAATTACTGTTTCATTTTTAGATCAGCCAAAATATACTGTCTCTCTTGGAGAGGCTTGCAGTACATTCAGCACCAATGAGAAAACAGTATAGGGAAGGATTTATAACTCACAACATGGGCTCCGTGATCTCCCTCACAAACAATTATTTAATGTCCAGCTCTGAAATCGAATTTACAAACACAGCTGGCTGATGAGTACTAATTTAGTAAATCTGAAAGGAAAAAAAGGACTCATGCATATATTTTAAGGAAGAATGGGAATTGTAGAGCCCCTATTTCCAAGTCAAGATAAAAAAAAGTCAATTAAAAACAAACAAACAGAACTAGGATCCCAGACTAGCAATCCCTGGGGAGTTTCAGGTATGGCCATAGGGGCTGTAACTGACCATTTAAACATCGTAAGATTGGAGAGCACCTATAACACGACAGTCTATCAGCCAGAAACATAATTTCTTAGGGAAAAAAAGAAGAAAAGTGGCTGAGGCTGCATCTTTCATACTTTGAAAATTGTCCAAAAATAGTATGGGATAATATTCATGCTTGCCTACACCAGTAGATGTCTCTGGTCACCATCATCACTACCCCAAAGTATGGGGGTGGGAGGGTGTGGAATGGTAAAAATGCCAAAAAGATATATTACAACCTTTAAAAAAAATAGTTATCCATTACAGTTTTCAAAAACTCATTCCCTAACATGAAAATATTCCCAGAAAATATTCTTTCAATATGACTTTTACACAATGGGAGCTCAGTTAGCAACAAATCCCAGCTTGCAAAATCCCCAGGCGCCCTCTTATTGTATCTTATACCTTTGTTAAACAATAGGAACTATTTATCCTGGAGGCACTACTAGACAAAGTAAGAAGTCAAATTCAGGATGATATGGCAATAAAGAAAGCTCAGTCAATGTATTTTCAGAATTCACCACAGAAATGATCAAGGTAACATATTCTAAATATATACCACGCCTGGTTTTGCATAGGCTACTTAAAAAAAATAAATTTAAAAAACCTGTCTGCTTTGCCAACCTCTCTGAATGATAGTAAGGCTGTAATTTTCATTCTTTAAAATTAAGAGATGTCATCAGGTTCATCCCAAGATTAATGGTGTAATTGGTAGTGCCATATAAACAAACGTTCAAAGAAAAAAACAATAAAACAGCTTAAAATATATATATTCAAAGAAAATCGTTAAGAATACATATCCACTGAAATGGAGAACACGACTTTCATCCCTAGATACCTGTATTACACTCCTACACAACTCATCTGCCCAGAGAGAGCACTAAAAACATAAACGCTACCCCAGCACTTCTGTTCCAACAGCATCTGTTAATTCACTCCATTTATAAAATACATATTGACAAAGACAACTGAACTGGGACCAGGGAGATTTGATTTGGTGTGAGAAAGTCAATTCAATGTGATTTTGTTAAAGGGCTCCTGCAGGCAAATAAAAGAGTTTAAGTAATAAAGTACATAAAGAGATGTTTTACGAGCCAGCCTGGTCTCATGGCAGGCACACAATGCCATGCAGTGAGAGAGGGCCTGGCTTGGGAGCACTACTGCTAGATTCATATTTCCACCCAGAAGATGTGGCCTGAGCATGTTTAAGAGGAAGAGGGTCACAAAGATGGAAGGGGTCTTTGAGGGAGATGAAGAAGAGAAGGAAATAGCAAAAAGCAACAAATCCTGCTGGTGGTTAAACAGAATAAAAGGAATCATCACCATGATTTATTTTAAAATTATAACCCAAGTAAGAAAGCAGAAAATCAATAACAATCATAATAAGCAGAGACTGAGGGGACAAGAGGTGGGAAGAGATCTACAGAACCCTTTTGGTAATCACCAGCTTATTCATGGAGTTCTTTGAAGTCTGTGAATTTGGGGTTTGTGGGGATGTGTGTTTGTGTACATATATACATATGTATGTATATATATATGTATATATATATGTGTGTGTGTGTGTGTGTGTGTATATATATATTTCAATAAAACTCATTTCCTTTGAAATCCTGTATTTTATTGTGTACATTTTAAAAATTATTCTAAGAAGAGACATAATGATTTCTCCAGTCTGCCAAAGGGATTCATGACACAAAACAAATTAAGAATCCCTGAATTAAAAAAAATACAGATCACATTCTATAAAAAAAAAAAAGGAAAGAAAGAAAAAAAGAAAATACATAAAATCACCCAGTTTTCTGGTGACGGTGGTGGTGGGGACATAAAGGTTGTAGGATGATTTAATTTATCTAAACTTATTGCTTATATTCATATTCTCTAGTTATACTGTATGAGTTGCTCCAGTGTGTTTTCCCCCCTTTATTGTACTTGTCTGCTTGCAATAACATGAAGGAGGTTGTGTTAAAGGCAAATTACTGAGCTGGCACAAGACAATTTTAGAAAATCAGTAATGTTATGACCTTTCATTCTGTGATAGCGTATTTTGGGGAAATGAGTCCTAATTCAAGTATCCACAGAGGCAGCTAAAGAGCAATTTCTGTGGTGACCATTAGGGTCTGAGTGGCCACATCAACAGTACTTCTTTTTTCCTGATTTTTTTAATCTAAAAGAAATAGTTTTCAGAGTGCACTGATAAAAATCCCTATTTAACTTTGGGAGTGCAAATGAGGAGAAGGCTAAAGAGCAGGAGAAAAGCCTCTCTTATTCTACAAGTTATCAGGGAAGATGCAGCATCCCTTGGAAGAGTAGAAGATAAACTCCAAGGAGGAAGCAAGGAGTAAAGAAGATGGGAAAAAGCAGAGGGGAAGTTTCCCCCATAATAGAATGTTAGACAGTGGGATTATGTGATTCAGGGAAAGAAAAGGAGAAAGACCACTGGAGCCATATATGTGGTATAAAGAATGGGGGTTGGAGGATGGAGGAGAGCTGGACTTTTCCCTAGAGGAAAGAGTTTTGTACTCCAGAAGGAGAAAAGTGTGTCACCAGGTGAAAGATTATCCAGTAAGGTAATGGTCAGAAGAAGAGTTAAGGAGTGGTAGTTTGTGACTCTGATAAGAAATACTGAGATAACTACTTACCTGATTGATCAAAGCAATAGAAAATTACTTTATGGATTGTATTTCCAGGCTATAAAGGAAAGCTTCCTGAGAAATGCCATATGTGACAACTACTACCTAGTTCTGGAGAATCATATGGAAAGAAGCATGAGAATGATGAGCTCCTGGTCATAGATACCTAAGAAGGACTGGCCAAATAAAACATATGTTTCTGGAATCTTACCAATAAATAATCAATAGGCCTTTCAAATAAAAAAAAAAAAACCACAAGTGGGAAGAAGACAACTGCCCATATAGATTTGATAAACCTAAGACAAAAGAGAATAATAGGCAGGAGAACAGCAAAATTCATAGGAGGCAATAATCAACAAGAAAGCTAGCAATAAAAGCTTTGGCTTCACAGGTCTATATAAAAATGTTTAAAGTATGGGTAATAAAGAAGGCAACCTAGGGATTCTAATTCAAGGCAAATTAGATTTCATAAATATTAATTACTATGATATGATAGGTTCAGACTCGTGACTGGAATACTCTTACTCTATATAAGTGTATACCTTATTTAAAAGGAACATAGGTCAAAAAAGGGTGGAATAGCACTACCTATTCAAATATACTCATATGGGGTAATTCAGAAAAACAAATGGTGAATCAGGGTAAGGAATATTTGGATGAGATTTAACAGAAGGAAACTTATAAGTAGTATTGTTGTGATTATAGATTGGAGACCACCTAAAAGGAAGAATTAAATAACCCTAAAACAGGTCACAAAAATGTCATGGAAACTTAATATTATAGATACGTGTGGTTTATTTTATGTTTTCTTCCCCAATTAGATTTTATGCTCCTTGAGGGAAGGGAGTTTTTCATGTTTGTATCCCCAGCACTTAGCACAGTACCTGACACTTACTTAATAAATGTTTATTGACTATTAACTGAGGTAAAAGAATTCAACTATCTCTCCAAATTCAGAGTGACTGATAAATGTATGGATTAATGTTCATTTAGTTCTTGGAAAGCTTAAAAAAGTAATGAAAGGAGCTGCTATTCTGCACCCTATCTAATTGACAAGGAAAAACTGGCTTTTGATGCAAAAAGATATGAAACTTAAGGGCAAATGAGCATTCTACCTTAAGATTCCTGATAGAAATGTAGAAGAAATCTGGGCATGGTATGATTGGTAACCTAGATTTAGAGACACTTGATTTGAAGCATTTAAGAGAAAAGATATGTAAGCTCCAACATTTTACTTTGGTTTTTGTTTTTTTTTTTTTTTGCATAATTTGGACAAAGAAGGATGGCTGTGAAGCTCTCAAGAATTAAATTCTGATGGCATTTAAAGAAATAATTCTAATAAAGAGGAAACAGGAAGTTGCCTATGGAAATTTAATTCATTGCTCAACTCATATTTTTTAAATGTAGAATGAAACAATGACCAGTAATTAAAGATGAATAGAAAAGAATAGCACAGTCTTATAAGAATTGTGTTAGGACTCCCAAGGCCTAGAATATGCTGCAGTTGTTAACCGATGTTAAGGACAACAAAGAAGAGACAAGGCTAACTATTCTTGGTTGATGGAGGGATGATAATGAATGAGAGAATGATGGCTGACTAACTCTTAGTTTAGTTTAGTTTTTCTTTCCAAGGGGAATAATCTTTGTACTCATAAGGGAAGAACAAAAATCATTAGAAGGCAGCAGAATCCTAGCATAAGATGGCCAGGTAACATCATTTCTCTCAGTAAATTTAAGTCACCTGATCTAGATATACAACATTCCAGGGTGCTAAAAGAACTTGTAGAAATAATTGCTTAGGGACTATAATTTTTGAAAGATCTTAGAGAGGAGTAGCACACATCTGGAAAAGGGGAATATCTTTCTATTAAAGGAAAAAAGTAGAGTCTGCAACCTATAATTGGGAGATTGACATCTAATATTGTAAAAATTCTAGAAGACCTTGATAAATAGATGGTTTATGAACCCATTAGAAAGGGAAGTAGCAGTCATTAGAAGTCAGCATGGTTTCATTTTTACAAAAAAAAAGTTATATTAGGCTAAATCTTTTTTGTTTCAGAATAGTCTAGTAGACTAAGGTAGTGCTGTAGATATAGCATATTTAAATTTTGACAAAGCAATTGATAAATTATTCCATGGTACACTTGTATATATGATAAATCAATATGTACTAGTGGAAAAGATGACAATACTTATTTGATGACAATCAGATAAGTTATTTATATTAAATGTCAACTTAGAAGGAAGTCTACAGCAAAGTGCCCTAGAGATCTGTCCTTGGCTCTTTACTCTTGAACATTTTATCAATGGTTTGAATGAAGACACAGATGGTGTGCCTGTGAAATATGCAAATAACATGAAGGCTATAGGGATAGCTAATTTGTTTGCTATCAATCAGGATTCAAAATGACCTCAAAAGTCTAGAGTGATTATAGATATAGATAAATCTAAATTCTTACATTTTTTCTTCCAAAAATCTTAGATAAGTAAAGGCTGGGGACAATAGTGGCAAGTCAATGATTTTTTTGTGGAGAGTTTAGTGGATTTTACCTCTATGTGAGACGATATTTTTTAAAAGCAATTGGGGTTAAGTAACTTGACCAAGGTTACATGGCCAGTTATTTTTGTGTGGGTGTTAAGTATCTGAGGCCAGAACTGATCCCGGGTCCTCCTGACTTTGGGGCCAGTGCTCTTACTCACTGAGCCATCTAGCCGCCCCCTTATGTGAGACAATATTAAAAAAGAAACAAGCAAATTGATGCCTATCAACTGAGGAAAGGTTAAACAAATTGCGGTGCATGAATGTAATTACATGGAGCCTGTGTAATGAGAAATGATGTGTGTGGTGAATACAGAGAAGCCTAGAAAGATCTTTATGAACTAATGCAGAATGCAGTAAGTGGAGACAAGAAAACAATATTATTGTTTTTTTGGCCATTTTTCAGTTGTGTCTGACTCTTTGTGACCCCATTTGGGGCTTTCTTAGCAAAGATTTGTTGTTTCTTTCTACAGCTTATTTCACAGATTTGGAAACTGAGGCAACCAGGGTTAAGTGACTTGCCTAAGGCCACACCTAGTAAGTGTCTGAGGTCAGATCTGACCTGAGGAAGATGGGTTTCTCTGACTTCGGGTCCAGATTTCTAGCCACTGTGTCACCCAGCTGCCTATATAGTAACTACAAAAATATAAATGCAAAGAATGAAAAACCAAAAACTCAAAAGTAAATGTAACAAAACTGTTAAGATTAAGTGGGATTCAAATGAAAAGAAATGAGAAAATATCCCCAACCTGTTCTTTATTGGAGGTGGGAGGTCCACAACTGTTACACATTACACATTTTCAGACTTTTAAGAGGAAAAAAGGGCAGCTAGTTGATACAGTGGATATAGTACCAGACCTGAAGCCAAGAAGGTTCATTTTCCTGAGTTAAAATCTGACCTCAAACACTTAGTAGTTTTGTGATCCTGGGCAAGTCACTTAATCCTATTTGCCTCATGAGCTAGAGAAGGAAACGGCAAACCACCCCAGTATCTCTGCCAAGAAAATCTCAAATGAGGTTATGAAGATTGGACACAACTAAAAATAACTGAAAAACAACAAAGGGGAAAAAAGTGGAGTCTGGAACCTATTAAGAGATTGATGTCTAATCCTGTCTATATTCTAGAAGACCTTAGCAAGCTGAAACATCAATCAGTAGTGGTGACTATTTTTTTTCTCTCTCTAAAACTATTATTTGTCATATGAGATGATTCTGTGAGAGAGGGAGAAGGACAGATACATGGGGATAATATGGTGATGAAAGAAACAAAATATCAATAAAAACTTATTAAAAAAAAGCCCTAAACCCCCCAATTATTGGCCTCCTAGATTACACTGAGGAACAGAGTGTCCTAAATGAGGACTTTCCACTCTACTGAATAGGCTACATCTAGAGTTCTGGGTTTACTTCTTGGCAACAGAATGATCTAGACAAATGAGTACTTCTAGAACAGGGCCACCAGGCCAATGAAAGTATGAAAGAGTATGCCAAATGAGGGCTAGCTTGAAGAAATATTGAATGTTGAACCTAGAAAAAGTATTTAGTAAGGACATTATAGCAGTATTTAAATATGTGAAGGGCTGAAATGTGATAGGGGAATTAAATGGATTCTGCTCAGAACCTAAAGACAGTATTAGGAAACACAGAGTGGAAATTAAAAAAATACAAAAGAGAAAAAATGAATTTCCTAATAATTATAATTGACAAGACATGAAATGGGCTGCATTTGGAGAAAGTAGGTTCCCCATCATTAGAGATCTTTAAGTAGAGGCTAAATTTCCACATACTGAGGATATTTTAAAGTTTGATTCACTACAGATTAAATTAGATTACTTCTAAAGTAGTTTCTAATATTAAAATTCTTTCCCCTCCCCCCCTTTTTGCAGACTAGCTGTCACTACTCATTTTTCCAACCTGGGCAGTTTGCCCCTCTTTAGGCAGCCTGTTGGCTCTCTGCTTCTGGAGGATCATCTTATTTGTGTCAACCTAATCATGGACACCCTATTAGCTTAGCCCAATTATAGCTTAGAACCCTTCAATGCCAGCAAACTATCAGCCTCAGCCTCCTCCAGGAGCACATTATCAGCATCTGAAAGCATGCCTGGCCTATACCTGTCCAAGATTCTGTGGATATATAAAAAATCTCATTGAAGTGGGTAGCTCTGATATAAGACAGTTCTTATCACTTCTATGATAAAAATTAACAGAGGAAAATACTAGTATTCTGAGAGTGGCATGGAGAGAATGGTTATTTGACTATATGAAAAACAGTTCATACAAAATGGGAGGTTTTAGATTAAAGCAAATGTGTTCTATATTATCATTTCTGAACTTCATAATAATTCTTTGATGTAGGTAGAGCAGGTATTAATATTGCCATTTAAGAGTAAGAAAAAAAGAAGTTTTTAAAAGTCACGCAAATTGGCCAAGGTTATAGAACAAATGAGAGTGAGGTCTCAGACCCAATGCTTTGATTCCAAATACAGTTCTCTTTTTACTATAGCAGCGTGTTTATTTAAGAAAAATTAAAAATTCATGTGTCTACACTGCTCTTATATTAGTATATTTCTGACAAGCACAAGAAAAAGTCATGGTCGTGAATTCTAATCTGAGGACATTTTATTGTGTGACTTATAAGTTGGTTTTAGTCCTTTGGGTCTCTGTTTCTTCTCTGATAGTCACCCAACATCCCTAATGCTTTTATCTGTAAAGTGGCAGACGGTAGGGTGAATGAGTTGTGAAACTAGACTCATCTCTAAGACCTTAAATCCTATGATGCTACAGATACACATTAAAGGACCACATTACCTGGAAGTCGGATATGTACCTTGCCCTCTTCTTCACCACCACAGCAGACTAATTCTTTGCTCACCACCTGTCCACCACAACACTGTTGCTGATAACCATCATGCAACATCCCACCACAGCATATTTGGTATCCTGAGGTAGAGTATGGAATGTTCTTGCAGCAAGAATCCCCAATGCCAACTGAAACCCTTTGGTGTTCATCATCTAGACAGCATATTTCTCCTGTTGATTTAGGACAAAACCAAAAATTATGAGCATTAGATACTTGTTTCTTTGATGTCATGATATCACCTTGAAAACAACAAAGACATTTTATAAATCTCCAGTGACAAAACTGTCTTGCAGAAATTGTAATACAAAAGTAATAGCATCATTCTTTTGGGGTTATAGTGTCACTACATGATTTTTTAGTTGCAACTTAAAACAATAACAACATTTATTTAGTCCCTTCTGTTTGCAGGATGTCATGTTAGACCTAATCATTGGTTCATACCTTCATTATGGAATTTATAGTCTAAAAAGGGGATATAATGATAACATAAATAAGAGCAATATAAAGTATAAATTAGAGAGTTATAAATAAATTAGAGAGTTGTAAGACAAAATTCTATGGGAGGCAATGTGTTATAAAGGATAGAGCATCAATCTCAGAGTAAGGAAGAACTGTCTCCAACTCCTACATCTAACATGTACTGGCTATATGCCCCTAGGCAAGTAAGTTGACCTCTCAGTGCTCTGAGCAACTCTCTGAGACTGCAAGTTGCAGAAAAAAAAATGCATTGGTAGAACATGTTTGCTTACCAGAAGTTGACTGCATTGATAACATGACAAGTCTAGTTAAAAAAAGAAGTGGTTCATGTGTAAGGTCAGTACCAAAAAAGGGGATGACTTCCAGGAGGAGGTGACATTTGAACTGGGCTTCAAAGTGTAGGCTTTAGTTTGAGAGGTGAAGATAGGGACAGGAAGTCTTCTCCGTATAAGCAACAGTATAAGCATCATACTAGACATGGAACCCTTTGACTGTCTAGTGAGGCCTATATACCCCTTTTCAAAATAATGTTTTTAAATCCATAGAATAAAATACAAATGATTAAAAAAGGAAACCAATTTTGCTGAAATAGTTATCAAATTATATAACAAGTTCACAGACCCTTTACAAAACCATCCAATTCAATCCCAAACAATATCAATTAAATACTAAAGAAATATAAGTCCCTGTCCTAGGTTCTGGAGATACAAACATTAAATTACAAATCTTTCCTGCCCTCAGTGATTTGCATCAACTATGGGACTAGAGTATGTTCAGAGATAAGTATACACTTAATAGAACTGAAGCATTTATTTAGACACCAGAAAACTGAATCCCAAAACTTTGTAAGCCAATTCCATCATAGTACCAAAGATATTCATAAGTCATAATAATGCTGGGAGCCACAGAATCCTTTAGCCTTCTCACTAAACAATACAAGATCAGTATTTACTCACAAACCTCTCTATCTCCTTAATGAGCACCCTCTCCCCCCAGAGTCTGGCTGGCTTTGGACCAGCTTCCTGTGTGCTCTGCTTCCTTTCAGCAAACTCCTCCCACCACAGGCTCCATGTGATTATATTCAGTCTACTGGGGGCAGAGTTTACTTTCAAAGTGGGGAAGGTCTTCAAACTCCCCCCCCCAGCCTGCCCAGGTCTATTAAGGGACAGGGAAGATCTTCAAATTCCCATTCCCATTAAACAGGGTCAAATCAAGAAAATGTAGGGGGTAGGAGCCAAGATGGCAGAGTAAAAGCATGGTCTTGCTTGAGATCTCCCTCAAACACTTCCAAATACCTGTAAAAATTATTCTAAACAAATTCTAGAGATGCAGAACCCACAAAATGATGGAGTGAAACAAATCTCCAGCCCAAGACAGCCTGGAAGGCTAACAGGAAGGCTCTATCACACCAGACTGAGAGCAAAGCACATGGGCCATGCCACTATAAACTGGGCTGGAGCAGGCTGTGGTAGTTTCCAGAATTTTTGATCCACAAGTGCCAAGTACAGCATAGGTCAGTGGGAAAACTGTCAGACCTGGGTGAGAGAACGGCATGGTCCAGCCCCAACCCTGGGGTGGTGGAGGTGGCAGCAACAGTGGCAGCAGTAGTGGTTGTTTGTGGAGCTTCCAGCCCACAGATGGTGTGGGGATTAAGTGGCTGATCAGGGAGGGATTGAAGGGATCTTTTTGCTGGTGCTGGATCATACTATCTTGGAAGAACTGAAAATTTACAGGTCCCTCTGAAAACAGATGAACAAAACCCTTGAAGTTTGGGACAGGACACCCTATACACTGGAAGCAGAGTCCTGCCTTAAAAAAAGGTTCAGAAAGTCAAGTATTTGGCTGGGAAAATGAGCCAGAAAGAAACAATTCAAGTATTGTAGAAGCACAATCAGGATAACACAAGATTTAGCAGCTTCAACATTCCGGGACTGAAGGAGTTGGAATATGATATTCTGGAGGTCAAAGGAACTAGGGTAAAACTAAGAATCATCTACCCAATAAAACTGAGCATAATACTTCAGGGGGAAAATGGATATTAAGTGAATTAGAGGACTTTGAAGCATTCTTGATGAAAAAACCAAGACTGAATAGAAAATTTAACCTTCAAATATAATAATCAAGAGAAGCATGAAAAGGCAAACAGGAAAGAGAAATCATGAGGGACTTATTAAAGTTGAACTATTTACATTCCTACATGGAAAGATGATATAGGGCATAGAGTGAATTGAATCTGAAGGGATATCTAAAAAAATAAAATTGTTGGGTGAGAGAGGAATATATTAGGAGAAGGAGAAAGGGAGAGGGTAAATTATCTCACATAAAAGAGGCAAGAAAAAACTTTTACAAAGGAAGGGGGGGATGAGGAAAGAGGGAATGAGTGAACCTTACTTTCATTAGATTTGTCTTAAGGAGGAAATAACATACACACTCAACTGGGTATCTTACCCTACAGGAAAGTAGGGGGAAGGGCTTAAGGGAGAAGGGTAATAGAAGGGAGGGCAGATTCAGGGAAGGGGTAATCAGAATGCATGCTATCTTAGGGTAGAGGGAAAGGGAGAGATAAGGAGAAAATTTGGAGCTCAAAATCTTGTAGAAATGAATGTTGAATACAAAAATAATTTAATTAATAAAAAATGTAGTGAATGACTGGGGGAGCGGAAGGGGGTGCATATTTATCCAGTGTTTGAAGCAGAGTTTACATTGAATGGTATGAAACAAGGCACCAGGTTGTAGAGGGCCTTGAATGCTGGGTAAAATAACTGGTAAAAATTATTTGAACTTTGTGTAAAAGGCATGGGGAACCAAGCAACAGCCTGTACTTTAAAGAATGCACCTTCTTCCCTTTGTAATAAAGGCTATTTATGATAATGGTGGAGTTGAAATGTATAAGTTCATTGCAGTATAAATTGATAAATTTGCATATTCCATTTGAAGAGCTTAGAGACAACTATTAGGTTACTTGAATTTTAGTAGCCAGAGAAACTAGTTTCATAGACTGGTAATCTCTATGTCTTTAGCATAAGATGCAACAGAGTGTGAGTACTAGCAACCCTGTTAAATAATGTCAAGGAATCGGATATGCTTAGAGCATACCGTGTCTATATCTTTATCAGGTAAAGGCAATAATCAACAAAAAGGCAAGAAGAACTCGAGTATAAAAAGATATTCATCAGTTTAGATACTTGAGCCATATTTCGCCGAATTCCTCAGAATCTAATTTAGTTACTGATGGAAGAAAGGCCTTAGTAACAGGGAATGTGGGTTACATCAATGGGAACTAAAACTGATTTTTTTAAAGGGCTATTAGACATAAGATACAAAGGATCATTCACCTTCTCATTAACCTCTCAAAATGGGATCCATTCCAAGCCAGGCTTGAAAATGTTTTCTCTCTGAAAGCTACCATGCATTCTTACCAGTTAATTGTTATCCTTATCAAAGAATGACCCACATTAACATTTAGCTTGGGGTTATTAGCATATTTATATAAAAAAGGGAAAAAATGACCAGCATTGTTCATGCTGGTGTCCTCTGGTATAAGGTAGGGGGATGGGGTGGGAGAGAAATTTAGAGGAAGGGGAGGTAGAAATTGAAGGAATAAAACAGACTGAAATAAATATTATTAAGCAAGTTTCTGATTAATCCACAGATATCAAAATGCCTCTTCAGTTCTCAACCTCAAATAGGCAGAACACTGATGCAATCTGAATTGCTTTCAGATACAAGATGGTTGAGGTCACTGTGCTTTCTTTTCTGGTGTAAACAGTGTTAAACTAGTTAACACAGACTATTGAATGAGGATAGAGGTCAAAGAATATAATCTCACCATTTTGGTACATTGAGATTAATGAGACTGGTGAAATACTTTCTCTGATTCTTCCATGTGATGGCATTTTTCTGATGACATCATGCTAGGCATTCTAATAGCGTGATATATGAATTACTTTTCAAGGAACTGGAACTTGGGGTATGCTGAATTGTTTGGCAGAAATTCAAAGACTTCAGAGCAGAGGGAGTCTGTGCCAACCCATGGGCAATGCAGTTTCTTTAGCTCTTGACCTGAAAATTACTTGCAAAGAGGTTTGTGTAACTAACCACCTAATGCTAAATCTTCTATGGGCCTTCAAGGTCCATTTAATTATTGCTTTGGGGGTTTCAAGTAAATAAGATTAGGGGGGAAAGTACTTTTAAAATAGCTTTCCTTAAAATAAAGAGAAATTCTTCTTTTGGTTTTGAAACTGACACTTTACCTTAAGGTTAAGAAAGGTTATAGAAACCACCTTGCATAACAACTTACAACACTAATAGAAATAATCACTTGTTTTGAGGGAAAGAAGGAGGGAGTTTTTTGGAGATTGAAAAAGTTAGTTGTGAATTCTAACTTCTTTGCAAATTTTCAATGTAATATTTGAACTAAATGCACTAACCTTCAGGCAGGCCCTTTTCTTGGGAGAAAATTCAGGATAATTCAGAAAGAGGACTCCCTTTTCCCTCAGCCCTGACTCCTACTCCATAATTATTATTCTCTAGTGCTATTTAAATGGGAAGAAAGATAAGAAGTGTAGTTAACTTCTAGCATATACATGATTTCCTAAAGGCAGTATATATCATAGAAAAAATAATATATCAATAGTCAGATGACTTTGTGCTCTCATCCCAGGTCTTCTTCTAGAGCTATGACTCTGGAGAAGTGATTAACCTTACTTGGACATCCATTTCCTCAAGGGTAAAATAAATGGCATTGTTTTGGCTAGACACATCTCTCCCTACTTTCCTCCTTATCTCCAGTGAATTGAGATGGGGAAAAAAATATCCAGCTATTGTGGAGAGATCCAACACTCTAGGACTTTTCATGTTATGTAGAACAGTAAGGAACAGAAAGGAAAAGGGAAAAAAGAAAATTAAAAAGAAAGACTGAAATCCAGCTACAGATGCTATTCATAGCAAATTTCAATAAGCATTTATAAAGTAGTATGTGTCAAGCATTTTGTTAAACACTAGAATACAAAGAAAGGTAAAAATACAGTGCTAACTTAAAAAATCATTTGATCCTGGAGGTAATGAAAAGCCAGTAGAGTTTATTGAGTAGGGCAGTGACATAATCAGACTTTAGGAATATCACTCTGGGAGCTCAGTTGACAGTACATTGGCTAAGGAGAGATAAGGCAAGGCAAGACCAATCAGAATACAATTGCAGCAGTGTGGGCCTGGCATAATAAGGATCAGAACTACAGGGGTAATTTTCTGAGTGGAGAGAAGGGAATATATGATAGCTGTTGTGAATGTAGAAATGGCAGAACTTAACAGATTATATATATATATATATAGGGTAGACTTGAATGAGATAATGAGAATGACATATAAATTACGAGCCTAGGTCATGTGTGGTCCATGGTGTTCTTGAAAATGATAGGAAAAGCAGGAAGAAAACAGAGCTTGGGAGGAAAGATTACAAGTTCTATTTTGTAGATATTTGAGAAGTCTATGGGTATCTACTTTAAGATGCCCTATAAGCAATTGAGTATTAGAGGCTGGAGGTCAATAGAAAGGTTAGGGATAGATAGATCAGGGAATCATCTACTTAGAGATTATAACTGAACCCATGAAAACAGATGAGTAAACCAACTGAGGTATTATATAGAGAGAAGTAGATCTGGGACAGATCCTCATGAGACACCCACAGCTAAAGGGAATGGCCTGTAGGAAGATTCAGCTAAGACAACTGAGAGGAAATGGTCACATGAGTAGGAGGAAAACCAAGAGGGAGTAGTGTCATTACAACTTGGAGAGGAGAGACTGTAACCAGGGGAGGAGAATGTTGAACAGTGTCAAAAGCTGCACAAAAACCAGAAGGATGAAAACTGAGAAACACCTATTCAAGTTGGTCATTGAGAGATTATTGTTAATTTTAGAGAGTAGCGGTTTTAGTTGAATGATAGTTGGAATTCAAATTGCATAGGCTTTAGAAGAGTGAGAGGAAAGAAAATGAAGGTATCAATTGTATATGGCTTTCTTAAGGAGTTTATCCAGCACAGGGCAGAGAGATTGAGGATAACAACTAGTGTGGATGGATGGACCAAGTGAAGAATTATTATCAAGTGGGAAGAAATTGGTATGTTTATAAGCAGCAAAGAGGCAGCAGTATATAATGAAAATGAAAATTATTGAGAGAGTAGAGAAGATAGAAGAGGGTATCTTTTAGAAAAGGCAGGATGAAATGGGATCAAAGCTACAGGAATAGCAGGGATTTCCCTTGGTAAGGAAAGTGGCTACCTACTCATGAGAGAAAGGCTTGAAGGAGGAGATATTTGTTTTTTGTTTTTTTTAAAGCAATTGGGGTTAAGTAACTTGCTCAAGGTTACACGGCTAGTCATTATTTATGTGTGGGTGCTCATTTTCTGAGGCCGGATTTGATCTTGGGTCATCCCAACTCTGAGGCCGGCGCTCTTACTCACTGCGCCACCTAGCCGCCCCTTTTAGGGCAACTGGGGTTAAGTAACTTGCCCAAGGTCACACGGCTAGGTTTTTTTGTTTGTGTGGGTTAAGTGTCTGAGGCCGGCTCCGAACTCAGGTCCTTCTGACTCCAGGGCTGGCGCTCTATTCACTGCGCCACCTAGCCGCCCCACGAGGAGATATTTGTAAAAGACATATGAGTGAGATGAGATGAGGAGGAGGAGAGAAGAGGAAACTCTTAGTGAGTAGCCTCAATTTTTTCACACAAATATGAGGTAAAGTCCTCAGTTGAGAAGGTGATTAGGAGACGCACAGAAGATTTGAGGAAGGTAAGAAAGTTTTCACACTTTTTTTTCTGTAGTCACCAGGATAAAGAATCCATTAGGGAACCATACAAGCATTGCATAGCTGCACTGAGGAGCCATTTGACATAATGTAACATAACAATGTAATGGATCCAGTCAGCTTGGTTTTATGGAAGTTATCCAACCTTGGATCTTGGTAATACATGATGGGAAACAGGAGAAGGGGATAAGGGACTCGAGTGTAGAGGATATTGAAGCATTGAAATTATTCATCAAGGTGTGGAGAAAGGAAAAGGAGGAAAGTACAAGCAGTACAGGGGTAATGTTATGAAAAAGAACTAGAGAGATCTGAGTTCACAATGAGATTGAATAAAAGAGCTAGAGATCAGAAGGCAGAGGGAAAGATAGAATGATAGACAATTACGATCAGATAAAGGGACTTCAAACTTAATGAACATGGAAGTGGAACAATTTGACAGTAATTCTGGTGAAGTGCATAAAGAATTGGACCTGGAGTCAGGAAGACCTGAGTTCAAATTTGACCTTAGACACTTACTAGCTGTGTGACCCGTAGGTAAGTCATGCAGAGTGAAAAGGAGGGGCTGGTACAAAATTTATCATGATTCATAAGATTAAAGAAAAAGCAGGAATTGTAATCAGTGAAAATAAGTCATCATTAAACTAATATAAAAAAGAAACATGGGACAACTAGATTATAATTAAGAGTATTACAAACAATGTCATTACATATCTATATGCATGTATATACACACAAGATGACAATATCTATTAAGGAAAAAATTATCTGAATTCTAAAAGGACATGGCTGGTAAGACAATGATCATGGGAGACTTTAATATTCCTCTTCCAGAACAAGATAAATCTAACAAAAAGATAAAGGAAAATAGAGAACAGGATAGTTTGCCTGAACAATTAAGCTTGAAATATGTATAGCAATTTCTAGGTAGGAATATTAAAGAATATAAATATATTTAAGCTTTAATAACAACCTTACAGCATTTATTGTATGCTATGAAATAAAGATGTTAAAAATAAAGGTAAAATATCATAAATTAAATCAAGGAGAAGTTTTTCTTTCTTTCCTTTTGGTTCTAATATTTTGAGTTTATATCATTTAACTGAACAATAGCTCCATTAGACTTCTAAGATCTCATCAATAGATTGAAGACATTTTTCAAATGCCTACTCCATCATAATTTCTAAATAACACCCTGGAAATATATTTTTGAGTTATATAATGATAGAAACAAAAGTATCTTTGTTTGAGAACTAGAAAAGGCTGCTACAGAAAAAAGCAGATTTTCTATCAGTTCTTTGGAGGTATCAATAGACAGGGTATTGTGCTACTTTTGACAGAGAATATTAGGATTCAAAAGATATGCTCAGAATAGCAAGCAGATTGAAATCATTGAAAATATGTTGTTTTCCAAATATGACCTAGCCCCTCTTCAGTCAGGGCCATCCTATATTAGAATAATGTTTATCAAGATTTAGGATGTTCCTCCTCTTTCCTTTAATTCCTACAGTGAGAATTGAATCAATTCTTATTGGGGTAGTGAGAGGCAGTGTGTATTATGGACTAAGCAAAGGATTTGAAATCAGGTTCATGCTCTGCCATACTTACTAGTTGCACACTCATGGGTGGAGTCATGACCTTTCAGGCCTGCTTCTACAAAGTGAAGATTATACTTGCATTATCCACTTCATATATTAAAATTTTATGTAATGGGTCATTGTTGTAGAAAGAATTCATGTTCAGTTATGCACTGAATAAATAACTCAGGAGACGACTTCTAACTTGGAGACTCCTGAGATTCTGAATTCTCTACTTTCAAGAAGCTGATATAATATTTAAATTTTTTACTCTTTGATTTTGTTCCAGTTGAATGTTTGTAAAAAAATACACACATGGTGAAGACAATTTCTCAATAAATAAACAATAGCTATATCTATGTTATATTACAGTCAAACTGATTAATATGGTAAACGCAACAAAATTTTACAATTAGTTATAAATACAAATCAGTTGTATACAAATAGTTTTTACTCTAATTTGAATAATTTTGACCAAGAATTTTAACCACTGAATTGGCCAGACATTTTGGCATCATGTTTGGAATTTTTCTTGTTCAGTCATTTCAGTCATATCTGACTCTTTGTGACCTCACTTGAGGTTTTCTGGGTAAAAATTTTGGAGTGCTTTGCCATTTCCTTCTCCAGTTCATTTTCCAGATGACAAACTGAGGCAAACAGGGGTTAAATGACTTGACCAGGATCACACAGTTAATAAGGGTTTGAGGCCAATATTTGGACTCAAGAAGATGACTTATCCTGACTTCAGGTCTGGCACTCTATCCACTGTGCCACTCAACTGCCTCCATGTTTGGGATACTATGTTACCTATAGCTTAGAAAAAAAATTCAAAGTAGGTCAAATGCTAGATTTACAATAAAAAAATATGAACCAAAGTACTGGATCTGACACTTATTGGCTGTGTGATTTTGTAAATACCATTTTATTTCTTTAAGGCTCAGTTTCCTCATATGTAAAGCAGGGATAATAATATGGTACCTAGTTTGCAAGTTTAGTTTTTATGCTCAAATGTGATAACATACATAAGGTGCTTTATAAACTTGCAAGCTATTATTATATAATTTATTATTATGTTACATCATAATACAATACAATGTTATGATATAATATATTGTAATATGGTTTATAATAATAATATATAATAGTAGCTATTATTATAATAACTCTAATTGACATTCAATATACATAATTAGGACCCTTCTTAAAGGGTCTTAAAAACTTATCAAACTCCCTTCTCCCCCAGCAATTTTCAATGCTAATCAGTCTTGCATCAATTAGATAGAAAACACTCATAAAAAAAATCAACATTCTCTACAACTCTGCCAGGACAAATAGTGTTACTTACAATGTCATCAAGGGAGGGGCTATTTGCAAGGCTGGAATAGACCTTTCCTAAATCAACATGCAAACATGTTAACACTGTTTAGGAATGCATTCTCAAGTACTATCACCGGACAGTGTCTGTGTGGTTATGGCTTATGATCTATAAACACAACTAGATGTTAGTTCTCTTCCTTCAAATAAAGGCAAAGGAGGGTAATAGTGGGGCAAAGTGGCTGATCAATGACCAAGAATTGAAAAGAAAACCTTTATGAAAATGTATTTCCTGTTACCACCATATTGCACTCATTTAATCTTTCAGTGCTCTGCAGCTCTATAAGATGTTAAGACATTGAAAGGATGATGAAGAGAATTGGTAAGAGGTGTTCACTCATCCAGGCATTTCTTGTTCCAGTGAAGTCACAAGTCCAGCCTCTATCCCTATTACTACTACTACTACTACTACTACTACTACTACTACTACTACTACTACTACTACTACTACTACTACTACTACTATTGTTAATATCTTCAAAAGCACATGGAATTGTCAATTTCATTTCTACAGCCATGAGCTTGGCAGGAGGCAAGAGAAGGGAACAAGATCAAAAAGCCCCTCCCTATTATATAGTACATGCTACCACAGAATTGGAAAGAATACATTTCATAATTATCAATGAAATGATATGAAGAAACAAGAAGAGATGGAATTAAAATGAGGAAGACAGGCTACATGCTATTAATAGGTACCTCATAATTTTAATTCCATGAAGAATACAAGGGAATAAAAAACCACTAAATAATATAAGAGCCATCAACAAAAGCTAAAAGAGTAGAACAAACTGAAATAGAAGGTAAATAATAAAGAAAACGTGGAGTCATTTAAAACAACTGAAATGGATCAGGGGGAGGAGGGATTCCAATGGATCCATGGAATTTGTGGATCCATTTGCTTTTTCTGCCAAAGGTAATTGACTAACAAAAAAATATTTTCTTACCAGGGAGGACTCTAGTATAATACCCTGAGCAGCACTGATGCTTCTGTTGTATCTCATGCATGTGACCACCACAACACACTCTGGATGAGTTAGGACGAAATGGGATATAATTATCCTCACAGCAAATATAACCAGGTTTGAGGTCATAGAGAATTCCATTGCAACAGACCTGAAAGTAGTTTTAAAAAAAGAAATGTCAACTAAACATATTGGTATTGTCCCATTAAACTACATGAGTCACTTTCCCATATACCCTTGATCAGAGTCCAAGTAAAAACTAGGGATAAAATAATTGCAACTTTGTTAAAACTGGGGTCTCTCCAATTTGATTAGGATTCTATAAATTGCATCTGATATCATATAGCTTTTCTATTAGGCCTAATAAAATACTTTATAAATATAAATTATCTTTTAAATGTTTGTGTCTTCTTATGTAGAGCTGATTTAGATATGTAGATAAATGGTTCCTTTAAATATCTTTTGATAAAAAAATTTTAATGATCAGACATTTAGTATAAAAAGTATCTGAAACTGTGGAAAGCATGTTTCATTTTGATGTTTAGGTTTCTTTTAATTTTCAAATGAAAATGAGTATTGTTCCTCTTATAACCTTATTTATAACCATAATCATCAGACGATGTGGTCTCAACATAGAAATACTTCTATAAATTTGAGTATACAGAATGCAGGGCAGCAATTTTTTAAAAAAGAAAATTTACATGGATATGAAATTTTGAAAATCTCTTTTAACTCTGGATTTTCTGGAGTACTGGGAAAGAAATTATATGCTTGAATAATCAAATAATTATTTGCATACTTACCTGTAGGCAGAAAGAACAACATACTGTATACATAACAAATCATACTGAACATTTACTGAAAAGTAACCTTAGAATCTCTACTCTGCATGGCTTACTTTAATTAGAATGCATGCTTCCTGTGGCTAG
This sequence comes from Gymnobelideus leadbeateri, assembly GCA_011680675.1. Lineage (NCBI taxonomy): Eukaryota > Metazoa > Chordata > Mammalia > Diprotodontia > Petauridae > Gymnobelideus > Gymnobelideus leadbeateri. The sequence continues at coordinate 315,456 of WOXC01004584.1, read as the reverse complement.
ATGAAAAATTCATTTGGCAGAAAAGCAGTTGTTTTCAAGTGTTGTTGTCCATTTCCCTCCTTTTGCTCATTGTCAACTTTAGTCTGCCACCCTTGAACTCTAATGAAGCTTGTCACAGAAGCAGGGAAATATGGAATCTCTTCTCATTCCCATTAAAAGAAGTGTTAGTTTGCACAGTATATTATTCATTCTCCAAATGTTAGCAACACAAATATCATAAGTTCTTCAATTAAAAACCCAAAGCTGTAGCAGTGTGACCTTGGGCAAGTCACTTAGCCCCAAATGCCCTCCAAAAAAAAAGCAAAAAAAGAATCCAAAGCTGTACCTTTATAGGCAGAGGCAAATAATCTAGGCTAATGAATGAGAAAAAAAACCATACAGTTTGCGAGTTGGAAGGACCTTATTGGTCATCTGGGTCAATCCATTCAGAAAAGGAATCCTCAACACAGTGTAGTTAACAAGGGGTCACCTGGCGTTGGCTTGAAGATCATGTTTTATGTCTTTCTGTGAAGATTTAAATTTAGCTCAGTCTCAATGATAAATTCAGGGATTCCTCTCTTTAGCAACATGTCCTTTTCATGCCTATTAAAACTAGACATTATAAGTTATATAGTGCACATGCGTGAAGTTTACCCAGGAAGACAAAATCCATTTCCTTTTGTTTCTATTTATCCTCCTCAAAGTCTACATTTATGATTTCATTGGTGTAGGGAACTCCTGCTGGGAAAATTCCCTCTGTTCATTTCAGCTATAACTGTTAGCCCCAGAAAGTCAACAAGTCATTAAAATGTTAATTGATTTGCTTAGGGTCAAGTAGAACTCTGTGTACTAAAGGCAGGGATTGAAAACAGGTCTTCCTGACTCTAAGTTTAAGATTCCTATTCATTATAATATACTACCTCTCTTTTGTGAGCACTACAATACAGCAAATCCAAACAGAAGCAGTTCATCGTTCAAATATATATATACATATATATGTAGTATAAATATCTCTACCTATTTAATCTAATCAAAAGACATTCAAAATTAGTCTTACTAACATGTTGGCATTCTTGACTTGGTTTGATATTAAACATAATTGTTATCTGACTTCAAGAATCATACATATATATATATATATATATGTATGATTCTTGAATATATACATATATATATATATTACTTCATTCTTGGGTTTATGGATATAGAGCTGGAAAGGAAAGCACCAATTTCAACTCTCTCATTTTACAGGTGAGGAAAATGACACTCACCAACAGCTTAATGCCCTATCCATGGATTCAGAGGTAGTAAGTGGCAAAGTCAGGATATGAATCAGGCTAACCCCCAAACTAGAACTCTTTCTACTATAGCACATCATTCCCTAACCTTCTGTATTACAATTTGCTTCAAAGCCCCATTCAATATTATGTCCAGTAATATTGAGACATTGGATGGAAAGTCTGCCAGTTCTCTTTCAGCAGCATCAACCAAATGTTCCATTTCTTTTACCAACATTAGAAACCTAACACTCTTCAAATTATTTCTGAAGCTATCATTATGCATGGTAGCTCCATCATCTGCAACTTTTTGTAAATTATAAAATGCACTTTTTTGGCAGCATTGTTAGGATCATCACGAGCTATTTGCATTGGTATTAAGCCCAAAGAATTTGCATTAACAACCTACAATATCAAATGTAATCAGGTAATGCCAGGACTGTGATAATAAGCAGGAAAAAAAGCAAAGACAAATGACTGGCTTTCTCCTTTTCCTAACTCCAGGAATGAGTTGCATATAATGATAATGACAACTACCATTTACATAGCACTTACTGTGTGCCAGGCAATGTGCTAAGTGTTTTTACAATTATTATCTAATTTGAGCCTTATAGCGGTTTTAGGAGGTAGGTGATATTAATATACCCATTTTGCAGGGGAAGAAACTGAAGCAAATTGAGATTAAGTAAGTTTCCCACGGTCACACAGATAGTGAGGATCTGAGGCCATATTTGAACACAAATCTTCCTGATTCTAGGCTCAACATTCTATCTACTGCACCACCTAGCTCACACCTCATAAGAGTATGAAGCAATAGAAAGGGTTCTTAGAGCCCTGTTTCCTGGGCCACCAAGAATGGGGCTTGGATAATTTTTCCTTTAATTACATTGAAATCAGTGGTCCAATATCCAATGGCAAGTTTTTTACTATGTAATTTTTGGGTTATTGAAGGACGCCTCTTAGCCAAAAATATGATAATGAAGAATATGGGGGGTTTGGGAAAATAAACAGGATGAGCAAGTTCCCTGGAGGAGGCTAAAACAGAAAGCTCCTACTCTTCAAATTCAATTTCAGAGTTCCATGCAGGTCTGAGATAACTGAACTGGAATTTTGCATGACTGGGAGTGAGACTATTGGTATGTTCTCTGAAAGCTATATCTTCAAAGAGTAGTACTTCCATTGATTTTATAAGGAACTCTACCAGTCCACATTGTGAAGAAACTAAGTTTAAGTGCTATTTCATGAACACACACACACACACACACACTGTAGCAGCAAGCACCCCAGCATCCCCAGGGTAGCTGCCAACACAGTTTCTTAGATCTGCTTTTGTAAAGGAAAGCAACTCAAAATGGGTTAACAAGCTTACTTTAATCAAACATATATCATTTACCTAGTTAAGGGGGGGAAAGTCAGCACCCCGAACTTCAGAGTATAGACAGTAGTTTCAAAACAGAGAAACAAACAGATCAAGCAGACAGGCTTCCACACTGTCCAACCATTAAATCAATACCAAATCACAGCTACCAGAGAGGGAAGCATCAATACCTGGGTTTTCAAAACCAGGGGGCTCTCAGCAGCTGCCCAGAGTTTCATCTGGTCAAATCACACAACACTTCTCAAAGTGAGCCCCCCCGGCTTTGAAAACCCAGATGTTGATGCTTCCTTCTCTGGTAACTGTGATTTGGTACTGAAATAATGGTTGGACAGTTTGGAAGCCTATCTGCTTGATCTGTTTGTTTCTCTATTTTGAAACTACTGTCTGTATACTCTGAAGTTCGGGGTGCTGACCTTTTTCCCCTGAACTAGGTAAATGATATATGTTTGTTTGATTAAAGTGAGCTTGTTAACCGATTTTGAGTTGCTTTCCTTTTGAAAAGCAGATCTAAGAACCTGTGTTGGCAGTAACCCTGAGGATATTGGGGTGCTTGCTGCTATACACACACACACATTTTTCCATGCTGCATCCAAAATATTGCAGGATTTGAAATGAAATTTTGTTCTCTTACCCTTTTTATTTTATTTATTTTGGGGAGGAAGAGAACATGTATTTTTGTGAAATGTTTGATGATCGTAAAGGGAGTAACTACAAATAATCATTTCTTCTGGGATTTTGGTTGACTTACTTTAGTCTCTTTCCCTCACTGTATCTGTGTTGTCCTTGACCATCAAAATACCCATAAGGTTTTCTTTAGTGCATCACTTAAAAATGATATCACTTTATATTGCAATGTAACTACTGAATTATAGGTAACAGCCTGGTGTGATGTTTTCTTTTTAAGAGTATTGGACAGTATTTGCATACATGAGTCTCATAAGGGTGATTTAACTTGTCTCCTTTTCATATCACTGTATTATAACTATATCTCTTCACCATAAATGATGGACTATATAAATTTTTGTGGTTATAGTGAGGTAGGCTATGTTCCTTTTCCACCTCTAATTTTTTAAAATTAATATAGTTGTGGTTATGTGATGCTCTATCAGATAAACTTTAATTTATAAATAACTTACTAAAATTCCTATCCACATAGCATTAAGTTTTAATAGACCTTTTCCAAAATGGTAAAAGGCTAGGTCTGAATGGCTAAATAAAATAGAAGGTGAGAGGAAACATTATAATACTTCACAAGCCAGAAAACACAGAGATGCTGAGACCAATGTCATGTGTTAAGTTAATGCCTGTGGTTATTAACTTTTCTTGGTTTTTCCAGAAGATATCCCCCATGAGAGTCAGACTCTGATACCTCATCATTGCATGGAAGATGCTTTGGGTTTATAAAGGCTCTGTCAACTGAAAGAAAACTCTGGCAAATCCTACCAAGTTGAAAACACTGTAAGAATGGAGCAGTGATGAACTGTCAGCTAAGAACCAGTCTATGTAATTTGATGAGACTATAAAGCCAAGGATGAGCAGCTTTCCAGAGGACTGCTGCTGTGAACAGCTTTAAGGTTCCATCACATAGTACAGTGAACTCTTTATTTATTCAACAGTAAACTAAAGCAAAACATTCACAGAAACCAAAGTACAGCATTCACAATGTTATAACATAACAACTTATCACTAAAGTGGCCACATAGTTTTCACCAAAGTGGCCATATAGTTTTAAACAAAAGATATCATTCAGTAAGTCTTTAACTCAGTCATCCTTAAGGAGCAAGCCTCCTTTTATTCTTTTTCTTTTTTTTTAAGTTTTTGGTCTTTATTAATTTGTTTACTTTTAGTTTACAAGATTCAGTTCCACAATTCCTTGAGTTTCAAATTTTTTCTCCCTCCACCCTTGACCACCTCACCCCATGGCACCATACAATCAAGCATAGGATCTGCAAATACTTTCACATTGGACATTAGTCAGGTTATGAAGAAGGATTGCATCAGATGGAATGAACAATGGGAAAGAAGAAACAAAACCAAACAAAAAAAAAGAAAAAGAACAGGTAGTTTGCCTCAATCTGGATTCAAACTCAGTTCTTTCTCTGAATATAGACATCTCTCTCCATCATGAGACTTTTGGGGGTGTCTTATAACACTGCATTACTGAGAAGAGTCCAGTCTATCAAAGTTTATCATCACACATACATTGTGTCTGTAATTGTGTGCAAATTTCAAGGAGCAAGACTCCTTAAGGGATGCAAAGTACAAAGGACAAAGTTCTCTAACCCAGGCCACATTTTCTAAATCACTCAGTCAAAAAGTCCCCTTTCTTCTTGATTGGAGATTAGTTTCCAATCATCCTTAAGAGGTACAAGGTACAGAGTACAAAGTTCTCCCACTCCTAGGACACAGTAAATCATGATCTTCTCAGTCTGCCTGCACTCAGTACCCAAGGAGAGGTCTTTTCATCTTGACTCAAGGCTGGCTTTCAGATTCCACGGTCCCTCTTCCATGGTCTCAGCTTTTGCCTGAATTTACCCAACTGTCACCTGAATCCAAAGGTAGGCGGTTCTCAGTTCCTTATCCAATTCCTTGTCCAGTTTCCATTTATATTGAAGTTCACAGCTTCCAGTACACCTCAAGTCCTTCACAGTTTCTGTTTCTAGGAAGACAAAGCTTAACAGAGCCAAAACAACATTCATACACACTGCCAGCACCATCATCAATTCACTTTCTGCCCGTGAAATAGACACAGACACAAAAACAAAGTCTGAGAACTCAACACAAATGGTCAGTAGAGTCCCAGGACCTCTGAGACCCTCTTCTAGGACTTCTATAAGCAGACAACAAGAAAATCCTTTTTCAGGGCTTCCAGTAAGGTTGCAGGGCTTCTATACAAAGTATTATAAATACAAATCAACACAGACAGAAGAGACAAACAAAATCCCGGGATAAAACATGTTTTTTCCTTCTCAACTCTGCCACTGCAAGCATTCCCTTCTCAGTTCTGCTCTCTACCAGCCTGTGCTCAGCTTTTTATCTGGTCATTAGCTCCTACCTGTTCTGGCCACCTCTTACACCCTTCCTCTTCCTGTCTTTGGCAAGTCCCTCCAACTGTGGGTTTCACAAGTTGTGTTTCTTTCTTTTTTTTTTTTTTTTGATCTGTGATCAGTGATCTTTAATTTTTTTTTTTTTCTTACGGAACATTTAATTTTAAAACTTCGATTTTCAGATCCATTCCCTTCCTCCCTTGTCACCCACTCCCTCTGAGAAGATAAGCAATTCAGTATGTGTTGTGCATGTACTGCTATGCAAAACATTACCATAGTAGATATATTGTAAAAGACTGCTTATATTTCCCTCCCACCCATCTCACCTCCCACCTGGTCCATTCCCTACTTTGATCTTATCCCTCTTTGATAGTGAGTACTTCCAATCTCCCCTCCCCCCAGAATGCCCTCCCCTCCATCATCCTCCCTCTCATCCCCCTTTCCCCTACTCTCCTTCAGGGTGAGATACCCCATTTAGTATGTATGTGATTCTCTCCTTGAGCCAACTTCAATGAGAATATGCTTTTGCCTTTTTGCCATCCTGTTCTTCCCCTCCCCTGCAACTACTTCTCCTTGCCTCTTCTACATGAGATAGTTTACCCTACCCTGTCTCTCCCCATCTCCTCTTGCCACTTTCCTCTCTCACCTCTTAACTTCAGCCCTTAAGAATCATCCCTTCCCATCAAATTCAACCTGTGCCCTCTATCCATGACTACCTGTAAACATATGCCAATATACTGTTCTTCAATTATTTTCGTAATGAGAAAGGTTTCATCAGACATAGTTATTGTTTTTACATGTAGGAATGTAAATAGTTCAACTTTGATAAGTTCCTTTTGATTTCTTTTCCTTGATTACCTTCTCAAGCATCTCTTTCTTCTTGGGTCTGAATGTCAATTTTCTATTCAACTCTGGTTTTGTCCTCAAGAATGCTTGAAAGTGGGGTGGCTAGGTGGCACAGTGAGTAGAGTGCTGGCCCTGGAGTCAGAAGGACCTGAGTTCGGATCCGGCCTCAGACACTTAACACAAACACAGAAACCTAGCTGTGTAACCTTGGGCAAGTTACTTAACCCGAATTGCCCTCCAAAGAGCAAAAAAAAAAAAATGCTTGAAAGTCCTCTATTCCACTGAATGACCATATTTTCCCCTGAAACAAGATACTCAGTTTTGCTGGGTAGGTGACCCTTGGGTTCATTCCCAGCTCTTCTGCCCTCTGGAATATCATATTCCATGCCCTTCAATCCCACAGTGTAGAAGCTGCCAGGTCCTGGGCTATTCTGATTGTGTTTCCACAATATTGGAATTGTTTCTTCCTGGCTGCTTGTAGTATTTTCTCCTTGATCTGGGGATTCTAGAACCTGGCTATAATATTCCTAGGAGTTTTCTCTTTGGGATCTTTTTCAGGAGGTGATTGGTGGATTCTTTCAACATCTATTTTGCCCTCTGGATCTAAAACATCAGGGCAGTTTTCCTTGAGAATTTCTTGAAGGGTGGTTTCTAGGTTCTTTCTTTGATCATGGCATTCAGGTAGTGCAATAATTTTTAAATTATCTCTCCTGGATCTATTTTCCAGGTCAGTGGTTTTTCCCATGAGATATTTCACATTGCCTTCTAATCTTTCATTTGTTTGGATCTGCTTAATAGCATCTTGATTTCTCATAAAGTCACTAGCTTCCATTTGCTCCAGTCTAACTCTGAAGGAATGAATCTCCTCAGTGAGCTTTTGAGATTCTTTTTCCATCTGTCAAATTTGGGTTTTTAAGGCATTCTTCTCCTCATTGCCTTTCTGAGCCTCTTTTGCCATTTGAGTTAGTCTATTTTTTAAGGTGTTATTTTCCTCAGTCAGGCTGTTAACTGTCATTTCATACTTTTCTTGCATCTTTATCATTTCTCTTCCAAAATTTTCCCCCACTTCTCTTATCTGCTTCTTAAGGTCCTCTATGGCCTGTAGCCAGCTTGTATTTTCATTTGGGGCTTTTGGTGCAGGAGTTCTGATCTCACAGTCCTCCTCCATGCTTTGATCTTCTTTGCCTGTAAACTAGGAGTCCAATGTTGAATTTTTCTGTTTATTTTGTTTCTTTTGCCTAGGCATGTTGCCAGTTAATTACTTGATTTGGGGGCTTGTTGCCACAGTAGGACTCTGCCACCAGACAGGAGAGCTTCCGCCCAAACGTGGGGTCTTCACAACTTCCACAGGTTGGGTAGCCTCTGTAAAGCCTCCACCCCTTCTGGCGAATTGGATTCCCACCCCAAACATCCCCCCTAGAGCACATCCAGATCCAGGCAGTTTAAAGCAAGAGCGATTAACCCCCAGACTGATTGCTGGATCTCTCTACAGTTCACAGACCAGGAGCTAGAGCTGCCACTGACACTGCAAAATGGCTTCTGTGCAGCAGTTCTTCAGCAGCTTTTCACCCCCAGGGGAGGAAGCCAACACGTTCCCCAAATACTGGTTCCAAAGTCCATAGGGCACTAACTTCTCACTTTGTCCTAGGAATATCTGTGCTGATAATTCTGGAATCGCCACAGCTGCTGGTGTTCTGGGGTTCCTCCAGGTGGCTGCTGGCCCAGCCGCCCTAGGGCTAAAACCACGGCTCACACGGACCTGGGCTCAGCTCCCGGAGCTTGTGCTGTGGGTTCCCAGCGTGCTGTGCTGCCTGCTCTCAGAATGCTGCACTCACTGCTCCCTGCGGGGCTACTGGGTTCTCCTCAGCGGGAGGTTAGCTTCTCTGTGTAGTTCTGTGGGTGCTGGAGCTCCAGAAGTTGTTCAGAGTCCCCTTATACATTGTTTGTAAGTTGTGTGGGGCAGAGCACCTTGGAAGTTCTGTTTCTACTCTGCCATCTTGGCTCTGCCCCACAAGTTGTGTTTCTTAACAAAGACTTGATATAATCATGGGCAAGGCTCAAAAGAAACTTGAATTGAAACAAGGTGCTAAATAATTAAATAGCTGAAATAAGGAGCTAAGTACTTCTTTGTTTGCCATCTCAGAGGAATATCTTCTAAAAGGTGGCCTCCTAAGTGATACATTTTTGGCTACCACAGCTCATTAATTCTACCTAGTAACTTATGGATGGCTGTGGCAGTAGAAAGAGTATCTGTAAAGATGAAAATATGGTTATTTGGAACTAATGAAGTGTCAGAAGGTGTATTTTCAATATTACATCCTGTAGTACACAAGTCTATGACTTGATACAATTTAATCTTAATCTGTGTCTCTCTGTCTTCATATGTATGTATACACATATATGTGTATACATATATATACATACACACTTATACATGTATACACACACAATTATAGTTTAATGTGTTTGTTTTGACCAAATAAGGAAACATACAGATTTTCCAAAAAGTATTGGTGAGATTTTATGAAACCACACTAATTTTTAGGGCACCTTGTATGTAAATCCCTGAAATCATACATAAATGTGAACTCTTAGCATTATGATCACTTTGAGAAAGGCACAACTGCTTTTTCCAAATGATCATAAAGTACTTCCCTTAGTCTTCTGCCTAAACTTAAGTTTGGTCTTGAAATTACTCTCTGGAATATCTCTAAAAATAAAATCAACTCCTAAGGAATTAGAGTTTTCTAACCTAAGTTATTCAAATTAGTGCTAATCAAATTCACTGGACAATTCTTTGACTTGCCAGTATACTTTGTCACATGATAATATATAATCATATCATAATTTTCACCTTAACAGAAAGTACATGATAAAACAAAGTAATAACAACATGCTATGCAACACATATATGGTTTTATATCACTTTTCTATTTATAAAACCTTTTGTTTTTTCAGAAAATAATTTGTGCACATTTTTATAATCCTTTCCCTAAGCAATTCCTAGGCCCTGGAAGATACAATACGTTTAATTATATAAAATATCAGGGTGAGCATGTTAGATTTACCAAAATATTCAATACCTAAGCAAAATACCAAATTTTGAGCTCAGATGGAAAAAAAAAACAAGGTTTTACAAACCTCCTTAGATAATAACTCATTGCTTAATCTGTCAGACACAATATATTTTGATGTGAATCACTCAAATAATTCACTCTCCTAATTACCATTTCCTTGGACAGTAAAACCTTGTGAATGTAGTAATGGCTTTAGTCACTAAATGTGTGATGCTCTTGTTGACAAATAGGGACATTATTTCATTATATGAAATCTCGCCTTCAAACTAAGGATTTTCTGCATCATTTGTCAATAAAAACCATTTACAGACTCCTACTGTCTGACTGTCTTATTGATCCAAATCCTAAGCTTCAACTAACATGAACATTAATCTGCAAATGACCATAATTTTAAAATATTTCTTACAAACTATGATAGGTCTTGTTCATGGCTACACATCACTGTCACATAAGCAAACACCCACTTGGAGCAGAAACCTCATATATTTGTTGCAATGAAGATTCAATTCATTCTATTACGCAAGAATTTGAGAGTTGACTAATCATTCCAAATACACCAGTATTTCCTTTGTAGATAGTGATAAATGTTGAAAATAAAATACACATGAGTAAGATGTGTCTTTATACAGTCTACTTTTTTTTCCAAAAGGTCTCTTCTGACAGGAGTCATAAGGATTATTATAAAATCTGATTCAAAGAGCCTCTAAATTTTCTGGGAATTTTAGGGCAAAACATTTTTTAAATGAGTAACATGAAAAGATGTACCTTAGATTCAGGAGAATAGCACATGTGTCCACAGATGTTTTCAGGCTTCTGACATTCCATAATCCTGCAGAACCCATCACCCTGGTTGCTGATTACTTTTTGACCTCTAGTACAAGAATGCCAAGTTTTCCGCAAAAGTTCATAACCAAGGATGATTCCATTTGGTTGTTCTGGTGACTGCCATTCAATCTGAAGGGACCTATAGCATATAAAATTTATAAGGCAGCATTATTTTGTTTTTGTTTTACAATGAAATTTGTGCTATTTTCTTTTTAAATAAATTAATTTATTTACTTTTAGTTTACAATATTCAGTTCCACAATCCTTTGAGTTTCAAATTTCACCCCCTCCTTCTTCTCCCCCCCTGCCCATGGCAGTGTGTGATTAAATATAGGATCTACAAATACCTTCATATTAAGCTTTAGTCAGATTTTAAAGGATTATAACCAATGGAATGAAAAATGGGAAAGAAGAATCAAAACAAAACAAGAAAAAGAAAGAGACCAAGTGGTTTGCTTCAATATGCATTCAGACTCTGTAGCTCTTTCTCTGGGTGTGGATATCTCTTTCCATCATGATTCTTTTGGAGTTGTCTTATAACCTTGCATTGCTGAGAGGAGCCCAGGCTATCAAAGCTAGTCATCACACATATGCTGGATCTGTAATTGTGTACAAATTTCTCCTGGTTTTGCTTTTCTCACTCAGCATCTGTTAGTATAAGTCTCTCCAGGTTATTAAGAAGTCCATTTGCTCCTCATTTCTTATAGCACAATAGTATACCATTGCATTCATATAGCACAACTTACTCAGCCTTCCCCAATTGATGGGCATCCCCTTGATTTCCAATTCTTTCCCACCACAAAAAGAGCTGCTATAAATATTTTTGTACATACAGGTCCTTTTCCCACTTCTATGATCTCTTTGGGATACAACACTAGAAGTGGTATTGTTGGGTGAAAGGGTATGTACTGATTTATAGCCTTTTGGGCATAGTTCCAGATTGCTCTCCAGAATGGCTAGATCAGTTCACAACTCCACCAATGATGCATTAGTGTTCCAATTTTTCCATATCCTCTCCAGCATTTATCATTTTCCTATTTTGTCATCTTAGTCAATCTGACTGGTGAGATGTGGTACCTCAGAGTTGTTTTGATTTGTATTTCTCTAATCAATAGTGATTTAGAGCATTTTTTCATATGCTTATAGATATCTTTAATTTCATCCTCTGAAAACTGCTTGTTCATATCCTTTGACCATTTATCAATTGGGGAATATCATGTATGCTTACAGGTTTCACTTAATTCTCTGTATATTTTGGAAATGAAACCTTTATCAGAGACACGAGTTGTAAAAATTCTTTCCCAATTTTCCACTTCCCTCTTAATTTTGGATACATTGGCTTTTTTGTACAGAAACTTCAATTTAATATAATAAAAATTATCCATTTTGCATTTTATAATGCTTTCTAATTTTTGTTTTGTCATAAAATCCTCCTTCTCCGTAGATCTGCCAGGTAAACTATTCCTTGCTCTCCCAGACTGCTTACAGTATCATCTTTTATATTAAGATGGTGCACCCATTTCGACTCGATTTTGGTATATGGTGTAAGATATTGAACTATACCCAATTTCTGCATTACTGCATTCCAGTTTTCCCAGCAGTTTTTGTCAAATAGTGAGTTCTTATACCAAAAACTGGGGTCTTTGGGCTTATCAAACAGTAGATTACTATACTCATTGATTGCTGAGTTTTGTGTACCCAATCTATTCCACTGATCTACTACTCTTCTCCTCAGCCAATACCAAATAGTTGTTTTTTTTTTTTTTTAAGCAATTGGGGTTAAGTAACTTGCTCAAGGTTACACGGCTAGTCAATATTTATGCGTGGGTGCTCATTTTCTGAGGCCGGATCTGATCTCGGGTCATCCCAACTCCGAGGCCGGCGCTCTTACTCACTGCGCCACCTAGCCGCCCCGTTAGGGCAATTGGGGTTAAGTAACTTGCCCAAGGTTACACGGCTAGGTTTTTTTTGTTTGTGTGGATTAAGTGTCTGAGGCCGGCTCCAAACTCAGGTCCTTCTGACTCCAGGGCCGGCACTCTATTCACTGTGCCACCTAGCCGCCCCAATACCAAATAGTTTTGATGACTGTGGCTTTATAATACAGGTTAAAATCAGGTATGGCTAGGCCAGGAAGGCAGGGTTCTTAAACTGGCATCCACAGACTTTCAGCGGTACCAAATTTCAGGACGTTTATGAACTCAGACAGGAAAAAAAATACATATGTATTTTCACTACCTTCTAAATGAAATTTATCCTTTTCATCAGTCATGATTGTAGGTGGAAAAAAAAAATTCTGAGAAGCTGTCCACGGGCTTCTCTAGATTGTCAAAGCAGATAATGACACCAAACACTATTGATTAGAGAAATGCAAATCAAAACAGCTCAGAGGTACCACATCTCTCCAGTCAGATTGGCTAAGATGACAAAACAGGAAAATGACAAATGCTAGAGAGGATGTGGTCAAATTGGAACACTAATGCGTTGCTGGTGGAATTATGAACTGATCCAACCACTCTGGAGAGCAATCTGGAATTATGCCCAAAGGGCTATAAATAATTTCATACCCTTTGACCCAGCAATACCACTTCTAGGGTTATATCCCACAGAGATCATAGAAGTGGGAGGAAGAGCCATATGTACAAAAACATTTATAGCAGCTCTTTTCGTGGTTGCAAAGATTTGGAAATTAAAGGGGTGCCCATCAATTGGGGAATGGCTAAACAAGTTGTGGTATATGCATGTAATGGAATACTATTGTGCTATAAGAAACGAGGAGCAGATGGACTTCATATTTAAATGGAGAGGCTTATACAAACTGATGCTGAGTGAGAAGAGTAGGACCAGGAGAAATTTGTATACAGTCATAGACACAACATATGTGTGATGATCAACTATGACAGACTGGACTCTTCTCAGTAATGGAGTGATATAAGTCAATCCAAAAAGACTCATGAAGGAGAGAGAGGCCTACATCCAGAGAAATAACTAAAAAGAACTGAGTTTGAATCTTGATGGAAGCAAACTACTTCATCTTTTTCTTTTCATTGTTTGGTTTTATTTCCTCTTTAACATTTTCACTCCATCTAGTACAATATGCCTTTGTAACCTGACTAATGTCTAATGTGAAAGTATTTGCAGATCCTATGCTGGACTATATGCCATCGGGGGGGGGGGCGGGGGAGGAAGGGAAGGGAAATTTGAAACTGAAGGAACTATGGAATTGAATCCTGTAAACTAAAAATGAAAAAACAAATTAATAAATAAATTTGATTTTTAAGAATTTGAATTCCAAGATTCATTCCCTTCCTCCCCTGTGACCCACCCTTACTGGGAAGATAAGCAATAGGTTATACATATGTAGCTATGCAAAACATTACCATGATGCATATATTGTAAAAGACTGACTATATTTCCCTCCCTCCTATCCCACTCCCCCACTTGTTCTATTCTCCCCTTTGATACTGTCCCTTTCTAAAAGTGGATGCTTCCAACTTCCCTCCCCCCAAGCCTGCTCTCCCTTCTATCATCAGCCCTCTCATCCCCTGCCCCCCCTCTCTCCTGTAGGGTGTGATTCCCCATTTAGTGTGCATGTCATTCCCTCCCTGAGCCAAATCCAATAAGAATAAGGTTGACCCATTCCCTTTTGTCTTCCCATTCTTCCCCTCCATTGCAACCATTTTCCCTTGCCTCCTCCATATGAGACAGTTTACCCTATTCTGTCTCTCCCCATCAACTCTCACCATATTCCTCTCTAACGTCTTAATTTCACCTTTTGAGTATCATACCTTCCCACTAAATTGGTCCTGTACCCTCCATCTATGCATACTTGTAAACATATATACACACATTCATATACATATTCATATGCCCATATACCCTCTGATATAAACACACACACACGTATACATGTGTGTGTATATATATATATTCCCTTCAACTATTTTCATACTGAGAAAGGTTTCATCAGTTACAATTATATTTTTTCCATGTAGAAATGTACATAGTTCAACTTTGATAAGTTTCTTATCATTTCTTTTCCCTGTTTACCTTCTCATGCTTCTCTTGCTTCTTGTATCTGAATGTCAAATTTTCTATTCAATTCTGTTTTTTTTTCTTCAAGAATACTTGAAAGTCCTCTATTCCACTGAATGACCATATTTTCCCCTGAAACATGATACTCAGTTTTGCTGGGTAGGTGATTCTTGGTTTTAATCCCAGCTCCTTTGCCTTCTGGAATATCATATTCCAAGTCCTTCAATCCCTCAGTGTAGAAGCTGCCAGATACTGTGCTATCCTGATTGTGCTTCCACAATATTGAAATTGTTTCTTCCTGGCTTCTTTTAATATTCTCTCCTTGATCTGGGAATATTGGAACCTTGCTATAATATTCCTAGGAGTTTTCTTTTTGGGATCTTTTTCAGGAGGTGATGGGTAGATTCTTTCAATCTCTATTTTGCCCTCTGGTTCTAAAACATCAGGGCAGTTTTGCTTGAGAATTTCTTGGAGGATGATTTCTAGGTTCTTTCTTTGATCATGGCTTTCAGGTAGTCAAATAATTTTTAAATTATCTCTCCTGGATCTATTTTACAGGTCAGTGGTTTTCCCAGTGAGATATTTCACATTGCCTTCTATTCTTTCATTTGTTTGCATCTGTTTAACAGCATCTTGATTTCTCATACAGTCACTAGCTTGCATTTGCTCCAATCTAATTCTGAAGGAATTATTCTCCTCAGTGAGCTTTTGAGATTATTTTTCCATTTGGCAAATTCAGCTTTTTAAGGCATTCTTCTCCTCATTGCCTTTTTGAGCCTCTTTTTTCATTTGAGCTAGTCTATTTTTTAAGGTGTTATTTTCCTCAGTCAGGCTGTTCACTCTCCTTTCATAATTTTCTTGCATCATTAATCAGATTTTGAAATTGAACTTCATCCCAAATGCTGGGGTTTTCTCAGCTGCTAGAGGTATTGGTTGGGTTCCCTTTCTGAAGCCTCCACGTGCTTTGGCAAGCTGGTCACACACCCCAGGACATCTACCCTAGACTGCATTCCAGATCCAAGCAGGTTAAAGAAAGAGTGATTACCCCTCAGAAGGGTTGCTTGGTCCCCCTACAGTCTGTAGACCAGGAGCTGAAGCAGCCACATGTGGCTGTGGCTGCAGGGCTATAGCATCTCATTGGCTTCTCCCCCTGTTACCTTTGGGAGGGGCGGATAACAATCAGATAACAACAAACAAGAAGAAATTTGGAATTTGAAATAACATGTTATTTATATATATAGTAAGAAATATAATAAGAAATGAGTAATGTGACTTTTTCAGTCCTTTGGACTTATGGTTTATTATTTCATTTAATTTTTATTATTATTTCATTAATCAGATTTTTCAAAGTTGCTGTTTTTCTTTTGACACCATTGCCATTATGTAAATTATTCTCCTAGTTCACTCATTTTACTATGTATCAAATAAATATTACTCTTCTTATTTTCCTCTGAAACTGTCCATTTTTATGGCACAATAATATTCCATTCTCACACCACAATTTATTTTGTTATTCCTCAATAAGAGGCATCCCATTAGTCTCCACTTTTATACTACTAGGCAAATGGCTGCTAGCATTAATTAATTAATTTGTTTGTTTTCTTGTTTTTTTCTGAATATGGTTCCTTCTCCTTTGATATTCTTTAAGGAATGGACCTAGTAATTTATGGTTGAGGCATAGAATATGCAGAGTTTAGTAACTTTTGGGGCCAACTTGCAAATCACTTTGCAGAATGCCTGGAAGAATTCACAGCTCATTTGACAATGTATTATTAGTGTGCTTGTTTTCTGCCTATCTCTCCAACATTCTTTTGATCAACTCTGCCAGTCTGATTGGTGTGAGATAAAACAGCAGAATGACTTGAACTTCTATTTCTATTATCATTTGTAGTAGTAATTAAAAGCATTATTTTTCCTTTTGGAATAATATTTCTTTTATCATTTAAGTTTATATCTTTGCAAAGTATGTTTGATAGGTATAAATCTACCAAATTATTTTATGCTTTCTGTAGTTATTGAATGGCATTTCTCTTTCTACTTCTTTTTGCTCAATTTTGTTGGTAATATACAGGAAAAATGATGATTTATGCAGGTTTTCCATATTCTACATTTCTAAATTTATCAATTGTTCCTAATTGATTTTTTGATTGATTCTTCAAAATTTCCAAATTATCACATAATATTCAAAGTGGAAGTTTATTGTGTTTTCTCTTTGCCTATGGTTATCCTGTCAATTTCTCTTTCTTGTCTTATTGCTGTAGTTAACATTTCTGGAACTATGTTAGTTAGGAGGGCTGATGATGGACATCCCTGCTTTGCTCCTGGTATCACTGAAAAAGCCTTTCTCCATGCCATGTAGTTTTTCTTCACAGTTTCAGAGAGATACTATTGACTATAATAAAGAAATGTACGTTTATTTCTATGCTTTCTAGTGTTTTTTTTTTTTTACAGTACAGAATGTTGGATTTCATCAAAATCCTTTTTAGCAACTAATAATATACTGGCATCTTTTTGTTATTTATATTATTAACATGACATATTCATTGTCTATAATCTTATATCTTATTCTCTGTATGCGGTCTCTATGGTTTGGTGTCAAAACTGTATTTGTATGACAGAAAGAGGTTTGATGGGTTTCTTTTTTTCTATTATTGTAAACAGTTTATATAATATTGGAATGAATTGTTCTTTGGATATTTGATAGAATTTTCTGTAAATCCATCTAGACTTGTAGAGCTTTTTGGTTGTCTGTGAGCTTATTTATGCTAATTATTTCTAATACTAGGTTATTTAAATAGTTTATTTCTTTATTTTTGTTAAGCAAAGTATTATAATTTTAAAATTATTCATTTCCTTTAATCATCAGTTTTATTGACATATAATTGGGAAATTTTTTTCTTTTATAGTTTTTTAATTTTCTCTTCCATTATTATGAATTCTCTTTCTTTATATTTGTCTTTCTTCTCTCTTTAAAAATATATCATATTAACTAACTGAATATATAATACATTTTCAAAGGTCCTAGATTTATCGGTTTAATTTTTTTTTCCATATTATTAACCTATTTTTTATTTTTAGAATTTTTTCTTTGCTGTTAGCTGAGGCTTGTTTTGTTGTTATGTTCTGATTTTTTAAAATTAGTTTCATACCCAATTAATTGATTTAATACTTCTATCTTTTACTGAAAAAAAAACTACACATTTTAGTTGCATCCCATCAGTTTTGCTGTGTCGGATCATTATTGTAATTTTCTTTCATGAATTTTCTTTTAGTACTTCTGTAACTTGTTCTTAGACCCACTGAACCTGGAGAGTTATATTACTTAGTTTCTAATTATTTTTAAATTCTCTTAAGAACTCTTAATAGAGAATATTTTGTTGTATTATGTATTATGATTATATTATGATGTATGTAAATATATTCACATATTTGTTTGTTTAGTATATTTGTTTGATGAGGTCCTTCTGCCACAAAGCACAGTTTTTGTAAAGGTGCCATGTATAGGTAAGGATTGTGTAAATTCTATCTTAATCTCATTCATTAATCACTGGTGATTCAATATCTTTGATTTTTCTAAAGCTATAATCAAGTTCTTAACATCATTTTTACTTTTCCTTTGATTAGATTCATGTAAATCTGAAAGTGCTACATTGAGGTCTTTCACTATAATTGTTTTACTATCTATTTCTCTTTCTAATTTTATTAACTTTTAATTGGCGTTGTGAAGGTATTATGACTTGGTGTGTGAGTATACACACACACACACACACAATGTACTACTAATATTCATTATCTATGGTGCCTTTCAACATAATTTCTTCATTTATCTTTTTATTATATCTATATTTATTGCAACTTTATCTGAAATGATGATAGCTAATTCTACTTTTGAAGAATTCAGTTGAAGTAAAATAACCTTTTGCTTCAGCCTCTCATTTAAAATCCATGTGAACCTTTATGTTCCTAATATATTTCTTGTAAACAAAAAAATAAATTTGAATCCCTTGTATTAGATACTTAGTGGACTCTGATATATTCTATTATTCTCTATTTTATTGGTGAGTTGACCTCATTCACATTCATGGTTATGCTGTTTAAAAAAATATGTGTTGACCTCCATCCTGCTCCCTTGTATGTTTTTTTTCTTTTTATTCCCATTTCCATCTTTAAAATAAGAAGATAAGAAAAGAGAGGAGTTTGTCTGACATATCTATTTCTTCTCTGTGGTGGTCCTTCTCTTCCCTTTGCCTTACTCTTGATCAAAGGATTTAACTGTTTCTCCCTTTCCCTTTGATCTTCCCTTCACATTCCACTCTTTATTATTTGAATTTGTTTTGATAATGATTTTTTTTACGTATCCTGCCTTCCCATTTAAGCCTTTCTCTTCACACCTTTGTCCCCATCCTTTCTTACTATCACTTTGAGTTTAATTTAGTTTTTAAAAAAATTTTAAATTTTTATTTCTTTTTGGAGGGGCAAAGGGAGGGCAATTGGAGTTAAGTGACTTGCCCAAGGTCACAGGGCTAGTTTTTGTGTTAAGTGTCTGAGGCAGTATTTGAATGCAGGTCCTCCTGACTCCAGGGCCAGTGCTCTATTCACTGAGCCACCTAGCTGCCCCAAGTTTAATGTATTTTTGTATCACGATCATTATATGTACATGGTTATAATTATGTTCAATCTTTCTTTATCTTATCAAATGAAATTGAGGTTAATAGGATGCGAATCCTACCCATCTGTGATTTAATACTCCATATTATATACCTCTATCATGTGACAGAGATTCCTGTTTTCTTTCCTTTTTATTCTCCAATATAGTCTCCTGTCACTTCTTTTTCTTTTTATTCTTCTAAGACCATTAAAACTGAACAAAACCATCCACAGGCCCTTTGCCACATTTATCTTTCTCTATGACCATTAAAGATATCAGAATTCTAAGAAGACATGTGTTTCTTACAAAAACAAAAGATCCCCATATATTCCTTTCCAATTAAGTAAATGTATACCTTTGGATATTTCCCTTGGCTCAACTGTTTTTATCTCATGATGTCTGTTTAGTTCTGACCTTAATATCAGAAATATTTAAAAATCCTGTATTGCATTAAAATTCCCTTCTGAGATTTTAGTTAATTTTTTCTGATAGGTTATTCTATGTTACCAGCCTTTATCTTTTGCCTTGTGGAATACCGGATCCCATGCACTTTTCTTCTTTAAGGTGGCAACTGCCAAATCTTGCATGATTCTTACTATGGTTCCTTTGTTTCCAAATTTCTTTTTGGCTGTGGTATTTTTAATTTGACCTTGAAGCTCTGAATTTTGACTTTGATATTGCTGCAAGTTTTCATTTTGGGATTTCTTACAGGAGACAACCACTGGATTCAATTTTTACTTTTGGAAAAAACTTTTGGTAGAACTTTGGTTCTAAGAATTCTGAAGAGTGTTCATTTATAATTTAATGAGATATGACACCAGATTTTTTTTTACTTCAATTTTGAATTTCATATATCCAAAATTTCTTGTATTATGTCTCTCTTTGACCTGTTTTTCAGGTCAATTTTTTTTATTACATTTCTTTCCTTTTTTATTTTGTTATTTTGTTTTAGCATTTCTTGTCTCATGGATTTGCTATTTTCTCTTTGGCTCATGCTCATTTTCAACACATTTAATACTTGGATGAAGTTTTCTACTATCTGTTCTCAGGTGTCCATTTTCTTTGCCATTCCTTTCTCCCTAATTCCATTTTTTAAATCCCCTTTCATTCCTTCAAGTAATTTCTTAGTCTGTGGATAGTTCTTTTTTTTTTCTTTCTCTCTGAGACTTTCACTAAGCTGATGAGATCATTCTCTTCAGGGTTCATCCTCTAGGACTCTCTCAGTCCATGGAATATTTGTTGTTTTCCTTGGTTTGCTTATCTCAGAAGCCTTAGTGTCTAGATTTGGCAGTGGAGGGTGAGGCTCTGCTACTACACTTCTGAATGAAATGGGGAGGTCTGACTTGGTTCCATGGTGGACAGGACTAGTCAGGCAATTCAAATCCTTGGCTCTGCTTCTGTCATCTCTCTTGCCACGAGGTTCCTAAATTTTGACTGTTCATGATTTTATCTGAGTCCCCAGTCTCACCCCTCCTCCTCAGGCTCAGGAGCTACTATAACCAACCCCTATAATGAATGGGGCTTTAGACTGGACTGGGCTACTATTTTCCCATTACCTATCTTCTGCCACTGGACTCTGGGCCTCAACTACTCTTCCATTTATGTGTCTGGGCTGGATCAGTGCAGCTCAGTTAGGTCTATTTTGTGCCATACTTTTAAGATATCCTGTCTTTTATGATTCAGGGTTCCAGGCTTCCAAGTAGCTCTGTGTAACTCCCTAGGCTGGGTATATAAGAGAGTGTGTGTGTGTGTGTGTGTGTGTGTGTGTGTGTGTGTGTGTGTGTAGGGGGGTAGTCTTCAGGTAATTGTCCTTATTTTGCTAAATAATGGTACATGTCAGGGTTTTCCTGAGTTTTCCATAGTGGATCTGGGATCTCTAGGTCTTATCAGAGATTACCATGATCACCACAATCCCTCCAAAGCTCCTCACCAAACTCTAATATATACTTAATATTAGTTATATTCCCTATGAAGCAGCTAGGTGGCATAGTGGATAGATTCTTGGACTTCGAGTCAGGAAAATTTGAGTTTGAATCCAGTCTCAGTCATGTGCATTAGCTTTGAGACCCTGGGCAAATCACTCAACCTTTCTCAGTCACACTTTCATCATCTATAAAACGAAGATAACAATATTATCTATGCCTTAGTGCTTTTATGAGGATCAAATGAGGCAACAAATGTGAAGTATTTTATAAGTCTTAAAGTAGTATATGCATACCATGTAATTATTATCATGCAATGATGTCATTCAGAAGAATAGCATATGCCCACATACATTTTTATACTTCTGATATTATATTATACTGTAGAACCCATTTCTCTGATCCCTTATCATTTTTTGCATTATAGTACAAGAAAACATATTTTCTAAAAGTGCATATCCAAGGATAGCATCATTTGACTAAGGTGGTAACTCCTAGTCAATAAGAAGAAATCTATAATATATACACCATAATCAAATGAGGCAATATTAGTGAGTGGATAGAGGGATTAACATCAGCAAAAGGAAGACTGGAGTTCAAATCCAATCTTTATCATGTAATGGCTGTGTGACCCTGGAAAAGTATTTTAACCTCACGGTTCCTAAGCAACTCTCTAATGTCAAATTGTAGAGAAGACATTATCTGTAGTGGTAGATAAATTTCCTTCCTGGTAGCTCTCTATGCCAATGAAATCACATGCCCAAAACACTTCAAAAATCAATATTATATAAACAAACATAAATTTAGTAAACATCTACTATGTGCAAAACACTACATTAAATGTGGTAGATGTTACAAAGTAATATGTGTTTGTGTAGTTCATAAATATATATATATGTATATATATATATATATATATGCACACACACATATATGTCTATATGGGAGGGTATATGGGTGTATGAATACATATGTGAATGTGTGTATATATGTGTAGAGGTATATATAGATATAGGATACAGGACTAATTTAATAGGAAGGGATGATACTTAAAAAATGATATTAAGAGGTGAGAGAGGAATATAATGAGAGGAGATGGGGAAAGACAGAATGGGGTAAATTATCTCATATAGAAGAGGCAAGGGAAAATGGTTACAATGGGGGGGAAGAACAGGAAGGCAAAAGGGAATGCGTCAACTTTATTCTCATTGAATTTGGCTTAGGAAGGGAATGACATACACACTAAATAGGGTATCTCACCCTACAGGAGAGTGGGGGGAAGGGGATTAGAGGGCTGATGATGGAAGGGAAAGCAGGCTTGGGGGAAGGGAATTTGGAAGCATCCACTTTTGGAAAGGGACAGTATCAAAGGGGAGAATAGAACAAGTGGGGGGGTGGGATAGGAGGGAGGGAAATATAGTCAGTCTTTTACAATACATGCACCATGGTAATGTTTTGCATAGCTACATATGTACAACCTATTGCTTATCTTCCCAGTAAGGGTGGGTCACAAGGGAGGATGGAAATGAGTCTGGAATTCAAAGATTTAAAATCAAATGTTTAAACATATATATATATACACACACACATACATACATATATACACACATACATATATACATATATATATATATATATATATACACATAAACAAAAAATACTGACTGAAACACACTATTTTTCACTTTATTTCTTTTCTTTTTTGATGTTCACATGTCTTTTTGTACAAAATGAATAATATAGGGCCAGAGTCAGGATGGTGGAATAGAAATAGGACTTCCACAGGCTCGGGCTTCCACCTCCCCTAGTTTATGTAAAAGGGGTCTCTGAACAAAATTTTGAGCTACAGAACCCACAAAATGACACAGAGAAGCTAACATCCTACTCAGGACAGCCCATTGCTTATCTTCCCAGTAAAGGTGGGTGACAAGGGAGGAAGGGAATGAATCTAGAATTTAAAGTTTTAAAATCCAATTTTTAAAAATATATACTATTATTAAACTATTTAACATGTAATTGTGAAATAAGATATACAGGCACTGGGGCATAGAGATCCACCATGCCCTACTGGAAAAGTCAAATTGGGTATGGGAGAAGATATGGGAAAGAGCAGATTGGAAGAGGGGATATCCTGTGGGACTGCTATTTTGGGGCAGTGGCTAGGGGAAAAAAGGGGAAAAAAATGTAACTCAAAATCTGGTGGAAATGAATGATGCAAACCAGAAGTTAATAAAGCATTTGGGAAAAAAAAATAACAAAATGAATAATATGGAAATGTTTTACATGATTGCACATATATATCAGATTGCTTACCACCTCAGGGAGAGGGTAAAGAAGGAAGGGATAGAATTTGGAACTCAAAACTTTTTTCATAATGTTAAAAATTGTTTTAATATGCAATTGGGAAAAAATTAAATATATTTTAAAAAACATAAGATCCATGAAGACAGAAGCAATATCATTTTTGTTATTGTGCAAATAATGTCCTGCAAATAATAGGTGCTAAAGAATGAACTGATTTAATTTTATGGGTTAAAGACAATATCCATATGCCAAATGACATAACTTGCAAGGAATATGTTTAAATCTGATGTTTTATGCTAAAAATAATCAAGGGTCTAGATAAACATTAATATTTTAATATAACTTAAAAACATAAAATTATTTCTTTTCCCCAAGGTATACATGTAACACATTCAGCAGTAAGACTGAATAGTAAGATAGTGAATGAATGTCACTTATAGGGGAACAGTTTTATAGGTGACTTAGTCTTTTTCCAACTCTTAGAATTAATTCCATATTATACTTCTTTTGTATTCCTTGCATATTCAACTACCAAAAGAAAGCCTACATTTAAATGGCATTAAAGAGACTGACTAGCCCACAAAAGCTAGGGAATTAGTATTGTAAAGGCTAAAAATCCACCCTGCAGGTCAGCATTCTTTCCTTAATACATGCTACTGTGACTTCTCTCTTCTCTGTGCTATATGGTTAAGTTTGAAGTGAGACAGGTCATATTTTCAGCTGTGACTCAGAATGATTTTGCTTTTGAGGATTCCACTCAGAAACATCAGGGTAAATTTTCAAAGGTGTATGTAAAGCTTAACAGCTATACAACTGCCATCGAAGTCAGTCCTGGGAGCATGAAAAAATCTTTGTGTGCTGCTTCTACAATGAAAAATATCCTTCTTTGACAAATATAGTAATATATATATATATATATATATATATATATATATATATATATATATATATATATATATATATATATATAAAATAATGCTCATCCCTGGCATTAGGATTTAATTGCTTTGATAAAAGAGAGAAAATTAAATAAATGTACATAGGCAACAGGAATGATGCTGGAAATTGTGGGGGAAAATCCAAAGTGAAAGCATTTGGAATAAAGGGATACCCACAGAAATCCAAATGATTAGAACAATATGATGTTCTATCCAATAGTCTATCCACTGTACCACCTACCTGCTTCACAATTAGTTCACAGAACTGATGGGGTGCTTGGGGTGTCTATGTTTGTAACAGTTTGTAACATCAGTGTGTAAAATCAATTTCTAAAACCAGTTTGTAAAATCACATAACACCATCGCCCCCTCCCCACCTCAGCCTCAGAGCATTAACTCTGCCTCTTCCCCTTGCCAGCACTCTGCCTAGCAACAATTCATGAACTGTTTATCTCCCCTTAGTATAATGACCAGCTGCACCCATGAATCCTTAAATGCACTATCTGTAAGTTAACTTCTCAGTCAATTATATACATCCTGAATCCCTGATAGCCTTGGTTTCTGACATCCATCTTGTCAAACAGGACACTGATGGGTGGCAACTAGGCACTTCTCAGTCAGCCCTGACAGCTATCTGACCTAGTGACTTTTCAAGCCTAAAGCCACACCTCCATGTAGCCCCACATTGGGCTATTTCCCAGTGAATTCTGGGCAATATCCCTACTCAGTTGATATTAAAAGTGCACCACTCCTTAACTCTAATCCCACTGTTACTCACCTAGTTAGCATAATTGACATCTGATTTACTATTGTAACTATTTATAAACTATACCTATGACTTCTTTAAGTTTGCAGGTTCCCTAAGAATCCCTGCCCACTGTAAAGTGTAACAATAAACTTTTACAATCCTGACTTAAAAGATTGCTTGGGCCTTGTGAATTCCTTCCAGACTACCCAGCAGGGACTCTGGTCATAGGAGTGCCTGATAACACCTATCACCCCCCTCATCAGAACAACTACTGCTGACTCACAAAACCTCCAAATTGAAAGGGGCTTCAGAAGCCACAGAGTCCCACCTTCACTTTCATATGAATCTCTTCTATAAGATATCTGAAGAGTGATAAATTTTTTATTGAAGATCTCCAATGAACAGGAATCCTAATTCTAATAGTAAGTCCATAAATATTTAGCATTTACTAAGTCCCACACACACAGCAGCACTTGGAATACAAAGAAAGGCAAAAGACACTCCCAGCCCTCAAGGAGTTCACTATCTCATTGGCAAGATAATACATAAAAAGAAGTCGAAAAGTAGATTAGGGCAGGGTTACTTCAAATGGGAAGGAAGCTAGGTGGCTCAATGGGTAGAATCAGGAAGGAATCCTGGAATCAGGAAGATTAATCTTGAGTTCAAATCCAGCCTTAGATACTTATTATCAGTGTGACTCTAAACAAGTCACTTAACCCTATTTGCTTCAGTTTCCTCATCTGTAAAATGAACTGGAGAAAGAAATGACAAACCACTTCAGCATCCTTTTCAAGGAAAATACCAAATGGCATTCATTTGTACACAACTGAAAAATGACTCAACATGAAAACTTGAATGGGAGTATGTTGAACACCAGAGGAATACAGATGGATGTGAAAAGATGAAAAGGATGTTCTGGGCACTCTCCTTAAGTGAAGGATATATCAGAAACTCTCTCATGTCCAGTGATAGCTATCCTCTGAAATCAGATGGAGGAAGGGGTTGGGGGTACTGGGGTTTCAGGACTGATGTGATCTTGCAGGAAGATGAGATTCAGGATGATGAATTTTTAGACCATGATGAAATCCAAGAAGGTTGCCAAGTGGAAAGTGATGAGGGGTAAGAAATGATGTGATAGTGTTATGGGAATGGTAATCTGAAGATCTTCCCTGCCCCTTGTTTAGGCTTAAGTGACTCTGAGAACCTTCCCTGATTTGAAAATATACTCTGGCCCCTAATAAGCTGAATGTGGTTACCTGGAGCCTGTGGTGGGTTGCTTGCTTTTCAAGAATGCCCACACCTTGTTACTTTGTGATTGGGTAGTGGGTCAGGAGGGTTGTTACATTCTCTGAGCCAGGAGAAGGCTATATATAGCCTGATGTGAGGTTTTTGCTTTGGGGCCTACTTTGGGAAGAGTGTGATTTGACCAGATGAGACTCTGGGCAGTCGTTGAAGCCCCACTCCCCAACCCCAACCCCTGGCTTTGAAAATCCAGATGTTGGTGCTTCCCTCTGGTAACTAAGTATGGATGTAATGGTCAGATAGCTGGGAGCCCTTTTATGTTTCTTTGTACTTTTTTTTTTTCTGCTTGTTACCTCTGTTTTTATTCTCTAAAGTTGGAGGTGCTGACCCTTTCCCCCTGAACTAGGTAAATGACATATGTTTGATGAAAGCAAGATTGTTAACCCATTTTGAGTTGCTTTCTTTTAGAAAAGCAGATCTAGGAACCTGTGCTGGCAGCCATCCTCATTATGCTAGGGTGTTTGCTGCTACAGATAGCTGCTCAAGGTCGCCTCCTTGAATGAGGCATTTCGGAGGAGCTTCCATTGTCCACCCTCTACACTCTTTGATCAGGGGGAGAAAGGGGTCATAGGGGTCAAGGATACTGAGGAAATGTGAATTTCAGAGTTAATATGATGTTTCAGGGTGATAAGTTTCTGGAGACCATTATCAGTCCAGAAGAGCAATAGGGGAAGTCATGAGTTTAATATAATGACTACACCATAGTTGATATTTAATGTTTATTGAATGACTGTTAAATACTCACACTTTAAATTGAGCAAATGGCATGATCTTGTGTCCTTTTATCATTTTCTGTATGCTCTCTAGCTTGTGTCCTACTTAAAATATAAGTCTTAGAACTGAAATCAGTTCTCCAATTATGGTCTAATCAAGATGAAGATCAGGAATATCACCTTTTTAGTCCTAAACACTATGGTGTTCACCTTTGAACATAGCTTAAGATTACATTAGCTTTGCTGACTTCCAGATCACAATGTTGAATGACTCACTAGGAACTTCTAGTTCACTCAGTTCGCTAGATGGCTCTCAGATGAACTAGGTGGCCCTAAGAAACAAAAGTAGGAAAGGGGAAGGCTAGAAAATGGTAGGGACCAAGCTGGGGGAGAAGAGCACCAATGATGGTACACTTCCCCAATTCTGTTCACTCTGAAGCTGCTTAGACCCCATCTGGTCCCCTCTTTGGGAAGACCTGACAGGAGGTGTACCCCTCCCTACTCCTTTTCCTTCCTATTTGTTCCTGGTGCCTAGGCCTTCCAGACCCCATCTAGGGGTCTTATTACTTTAAGTTCTTTAAGATTTCTACTTCTTATTTTGTTAATTCGGTTATTTTGTATTTTTGTAGGTAAATATACATTGCCTTTACATTATCAGTTTGTTTGTTTGTTTAAAGCAATTGGGATTAAGGAACTTGCTCAGGGTTACACGGCCAGTCATTATTTTTGTGTGGGTGCTCATTTTCTGAGGCCAGAACCGATCCCGGGTCATCCCGACTCTGGAGCCTGCTCTTACTCACTGTGCCACCTAGCCCCCTCAGTTTTTCTCAAATAAAATCATGTATAGCAAGATCTAATCATTCTTTGTAGCTCCTCTGTTAATTTGATTTCTCTTTGTTTCTGTGTGGTCAGGTTAGCAAAAAAGGTGAATTATCTTGTTAGAACTATTTATTATTTCTGTAATCTTTTTGTTTTCAATTTTGTCTATTTTCCTATTAAGATTTTTCTTTTGGGGCTTTTTTGAATCTTTGAATTTATTTTTCTAGATTTTTAAAATTGCATTCTCAGCTCACTAATCCTCTCTTTTAAATATTTTAATGTGTATTTACAATGAGATAATTTTTTCCTCTAAAAACTATCTCAGCGGCCCATTCATTATGTAAGATGTCATATCATATATCCATTCAGATCTATATCCTTTGTGTTCCTGAGTTTATTAAAGGAGTATTTAAGGAAAACTAGCACCTCTGGTGTAATACCAAGTACTTTCAGGGTTTCTCATCTACCCTTGGTGTCCACTACCTTCACCTAACTCTCATTGGTCATTCCAAGAAGCTGTAGCATACAGTGGCCACACCTGTTAAAAAAAAAAATCATGGTAGATACGCTAAATCAGGTTCAGGTTAACTGACAGACCTCAAACTTATCAGTGAATTAGAGAGATGTCTACCCCAAGCATTTGAAGTCTTCCCCTGGTGGAATTGGTAGATGTGAACAATTTGTTACAATGGCCATGAAGGCAACTGAAATATACACTGTAGGGCACTTAGAATTTGGTCAGGCATTGAAGACACCAACACCATCCATTGCATCCTGAGCCATTGCCACTCATCTTGACTTTTTCCTGCCACTGGATGTTGATGACTCAGAAAGGGAGAGTGAGGCTGAGGACTTTGTACAGTTCTGCCTCATTTAAATCCAATTCATGTGTAAGCCATTTGTCCCTTCAAAAAAGAAAGTATGAACAATTAATAAAAGGAAGTTTGGGGAAAACTTAGATAAGAGTCACGAGTGACTCTTGGATAGGCATG
Source organism: Gymnobelideus leadbeateri (assembly GCA_011680675.1). Lineage (NCBI taxonomy): Eukaryota > Metazoa > Chordata > Mammalia > Diprotodontia > Petauridae > Gymnobelideus > Gymnobelideus leadbeateri. Next base: position 286,609 of record WOXC01004584.1, on the reverse strand, counting down.
AGTGGATTGTGTTATATAATATTGAAGGAAATGTTTAAATCTATGAAATCAGATATGCATTTGAGATTTGAGCATAGTTATGGAGTATGAATATGTTCAATATTTCTACTTTTTATATTTTATCATAATTTCTTTTTGATAGCACATGATCTAGTTTTGTAAAGGTACTATATGGTCTTGGGAAATATCCTTCAATTAAGAAGATATCTTAGTTAATATTTATTTGTTAATAATAAAATAATAAGATCTTACTAAGATCTATTAAAATTTGACTTCTCTAACAGTCTGTTAGTTTGTACGTTTTCAGGGGAAAAATTTGCTAGATTTATCCAACTTTGAGAAAATAACATTAAAGTTGACTATAATTATTGGGTCATTGTCTCTGTATTTTTGTATTTCAGTTAGTGTTTCCCCTATGAATTTAAATGTTATGCCAATTAGCACATATATTTTTTATAATTACTCTTTTTATTATTTAATTTAATGTTATATAATTTATATTGTATATTTACTGCATTTTATTATCTGTGGTACCCTTTAGTATTATATGTTACCTTTTTATCTTTCAATGTTTATTTTTATTTTTCCTTTGCTTAATAAGCATAATTATAACTCCTGGTTGTTGTTTTTTTAAGGATCACATGAACCAAGGTTTCATTTTTTTGCTTTGTATGTATCTGTATTTTATTTTGAGAGGCATCATGTTGCAGTGTATAGAGAGTTGGCCTTTGAGTTAGAAAGACATAGGATCAAGTCCTGCTTTCAACATATAATAGCCGTGTAACTATGAGCAAATCCTTTAATCTCTCAATGCCCCCATTTAACTCTCTAAGTCTATAAGTTGCAGAGAATGTACAGTTCTGTACTGGTAGAAGATATTTTCTCTTTCAAGTTTCTTTTAACTAATGCAATCACAGGTCCAGTCTCTTCTCCCTCCCCCCCACCCCTTTTTCGATGAGTGATTCTTATAGGTAACAAACTGTTGGATATTTTTTCTTATCCAGTCACCCATCATTTTAATTTAATTTGATCATTTAAATTTAATTTGACTCATTCACATTTAAGATTCAGTTTTTAGGTGGACATTTGCATTCATTTATTTCTTTTATATTGATTTGTGCCCTTTCCTATTTTTTACACTAGTACCTTTTCTCTCTGAAAAGCATTATGTATACTTGTGTTTTGCTGCTTATTCTCACAGTTTTCCCTGCCCCACTCCAGACAACTTTCATGACTTTACTTAAATTATTTTATCTTTCTTTTCAAACTGTTTAATTACTTTATTTCTGTACCTATTTTGGCCACCTCCTTTCTCCATCCAGTCAGGTGTATGGTTTAAAATCTTCACTCCCAATCTCTATACCCTGCATAACGTTTTAAGCTTAAGAAATTTTATACAACCTCATTTCTAAGAAGCAGTCATTAAAATTTCCATCCTTCGTATTTCTGTCCCTTTTTACTCTATTCTGAACTTATATGCTGTATTTGTACAGATTCCTTCTTTATTTTATGCCCCTCATGAAAGGTATTGCTTCTGGACTGTCATACGCCCCATTCTAATTTCCACTTCTATGCTAGTGTATATAGTTCTCATCTTATCTTTTCTTTCCTTAATTTGCTTATCTTTTGGGCTCTTCTTCTGATATAGTTCACTTTTAGAAATCAATTTATGAAGGAAGAAATGCAGTGAGGTCAGAATCACTGTTTATCCCAAGTCATGAAGCTTACTCCTACCCTTTACCCTTAATGTGACTACATGATTGCTCAACCTTCTTAAGCCTAGTATATCTTACCACTAGATCTATTTTTCTCCCTAAAATCCCAGGTGCCACCAATCCTTAGGAAGTCATATACCCTCCCTCTTCGGGGTGAGATTAACTTCTGGGAAGCACAACCCTTGCAAAATGGTCGAGAAGCATATTCCTTCTAAACAAAATCCATTATGAGGCCCTTATCTTTTGCTGCCTCACATACTCCACCATAGGGAAAATTGTTTTGATAGTCATCTTTCATTTTCCATTCTTGCCTAAAACAAGTCTTTTGCTCTTCATTTCCCTTTCTAGTCCTTCCCTTCTACTTACCTTATTCTCCCATATCCCCACAATTTTGGTGTGATACTGAAAAAAAAAAAATATTTCTTTCTCTGATAACCTCAAAGCCAGTTAAAATACTGTATAAACAGAAGCTATAATTATTATTCTCAAACCTTGAATAAACTTCTTTATTAGGCTTCTACTTTGTGCCAAGAATTCTGGGTCATGTTATGTTATAAATATATAAAAACACTGTGAATAATTTTTAAAGGCCTATATCTTTTGCCCTTTGCTGCTAAATTCCTTGAAAAGGCTATTTGCAATAGATGCCTCTAATCTCTTTTCACTCTCTTCTTAAGACTTTAAAATCCAGCTTCTGATCTTATTTGAGGCATCTCAGTGGTGTGATAGAATGTTGGGTGAAGTCAGGAAGGCCTGAGTTCAATTTCAACAGCAAATACTTATTAGCTGTGTGATCTTGGCCAAGTCATTTAACATCTGCTACCGTTTCCTCAACTGTAAAATGGAGGTAGTAACAGCACCTCTCAGGGTTGTTGTGAGGATCAAATGAAATATTTATAAAGGAATTAATACAGTGTCTGGCATATAATTGGTGCTATATAAATTCTTATTTCCTTTCCCTTCTTCCTTTCTTCCTCTAACCCTTAACATTCTATAGAAACTATTTCCTCAAAAATTACCAATGATCTCTTTATTATAAATCAAATAACCTTTCCTCAATCCTCATCATCCTTGACTCCCTCCCAGACTCAGCCCCCCACGCCCAAGTCTTCAATGCTGTTGATCACATTCTCTTCCTTGATGTGATCTTCTCTCTGGGTTTTTAAGACACTACTCTCTCCTGGTTCTCCTCCTACCTCTCAGACTGCTACTTTTCTTTCTCCTTTGCTGGGTCCTCATCCAGATCACAGCCCTTAACCATAGGCTTCCCAAAGAGTACTGTCCAAGTCCTCTTCTCTTCTCTCTTTATCTTATTTCACTTGGGAATCTCATCAACTTCCATAGATTTAATTACCATCTCCATGTTGACTATTCTCCAATCTATCCTGCCCCAACCTCTCTTCTGACCTCCAATCTCACATCTCCAACTGCCTTTTAGACATCTTGAACTGAAAGTCTAGTAGACATCTGAAAATCAGCACATCCAAAATGGAAGTCGTTATCTTTCCCCCAAATCTTTACCACCTCCTTCCTCCCCATTACTGCTGAGGGCAACACCATCCTTCTATTCCCTTAGAATCCCAACCTATGAGTTATTCTTGATTCTTCACTATTTCTCACTCTCCATATCCAAGCTGCCAAAACCTGTCAACTTCACCTTTGCAACATCTCTTTATGTTGAGAAGATCTCTTCTCTCCTTTGACACTGCCACCATTCTGGTGTAAGAACTTCTCACCTCATGCCTTGATTGTTAAAATACTTTTCTGGTGGGTCTTTTTGCCTTGAGTCTCTTCACACCCCAGTCCATCTACCATTCAGTCACCAAAGTGATTTTCCTAAAATGCAGGTCTGATATATAACCCTCCTATTCAATAAACTCAAGTGGCTCTTACTGCCTTCATATATCCTGGGAAAAGATTCTACTTCCTCTCAATTGGCAGGTCTCTCCTTCTTTCAGGATGATGTGATTGAAGCAGTGGGAATTTATTTCTGGAAGTGGGTTATATTAGATGACAGCTAAGGCCCATTCTAGTGCTAAAACATCTATAAATCTGTGGTTCATTAGGATTCGCCAGCCACCTTTCATCAGTCTATAAATTTGACATTCCAAGATCTGATACTGTTCAGAAAAGTAGTAGATCTAAGTGTTTTGATCTACCATGATATTTCTTCATAATATATACAGTTGACAAAAATAATTTCTAGCCCACTATAAAAAGTTAAAGAAACCAATTTCATTGGAATAAGTTGGAATTCTTAGAACAAATCACATTTTCCCAACAGTTTAGAATGGAACCAAAGAAAGTAAACACCTCCTGATATGAAGAGCTAAGGGATACCATCTAATAATGTTCTTGGTGATTCTAAAATACTATCTTAAGTTTATCACCAGATCATTATCTATGACAGATTACCATTGTGACCACTTAATTCTCTAGAATACTTAGACTGATCCACTGAAACAGAGGGAGTTCTCCAAGAGGTTAAGAGGCACTTTTCCATTCTTTCCCTTGCCCTACCCAAAGCCACACTGCCATTTTGTGGTAGAAGCAGAAATACGAAATCTTGTTCTACACTGATGTACTATTCATTATGACTTTTACCCACTTTGAAAGTTGTCAGTATTTATATAACATTACCATCTTGGAGAAGGTGTTGCTGGAAAAATTGGTAATACTACTTCCAATCGGATAACCAAAATTAACAAAAATCCACAGTCTTGAGTAATACCCTTATCCATGTTATATTTTCTTTTATTTTTTATTTTTTTTTTAATTTTGTGTTTATTTTTAGTTTACAACATTCATTTCCACAAGATTTTGAGTTACAAATTTTCTCCCTATCTTTCCCCTACCCACCACCCCAGAAGAGCAATTCTACAGAATACCCCCTCACCCAATCTGCTCTCTCCTATGTCCTCCCCCATAACCCCTCCAATGTTCCAGTAGGGCAAGATGGATCTCCATACCCCAGTGCCTGTATATCTTATTTCCCAGTTGCATGTAAAAATTTTTTTTTCATTTGGAAGAACAAAAGGTCTAGAATATCAAGGGAATTAATGAAAAGAAATGCTAGGGAAGGTGGCCTAACTATACCAGATTTTAATCTGTATTATAAAGCAGCAGTCATCAAAACTACTTGGTAGTGGATCAGGAATAGAGCAGTGGATAAATGGAACAGACTGGGAACATGAGACTCAGCAGTTAATGATTATAGTAATATACTGTTTGATAAACCCAAATATCCCAGTTTTTGGAATAAGGACTCTCTTTTTGACAAAAACTGCTGGGAAAACTGGAATATAGTATGGCAGAAACCGAGCATAGACCATTATCTAACTCCATATACCTAAATCAAGTCTAAATGGGTGTATGATCTAGGTATAAAGGATGATACTGTAAGCAATCTGGGAAAGCAAGGAATAGTTTACCTGTCAGATTTATGGAGAGGGGAAGACTTTATGACCAAACAAGAATTAGAAAGCATTATAAAATACAAAATGGATAATTTTGATTATATGAAATTGAAAAGCTTCTGTATAAACAAAGCCAATGTAACCAAGATTAAGAGGCAAATGGAAAATTGGGAAAGAATTTTTACAACCAGGGTCTCTGATAAAGACCTCATTTCCAAAATACACAGAGAACTGAGTGTAATGGAAATGCAGATTTAAAGATCTTCCCTGCCCCTAGGCCCTTTGATTGGCTTAAGAGACTTTGATTGGCTTTAAGAGACTCTGAAAACCTTCCTTGGTTTGAAAATATGCTCTGCCTCCTAATAGGCTGAATGTGGTCACATGGAGCCTGTGGTGGGAGGCTTGGTTTTCAAGAATGACCACACCTTGATGCTGTGTGATTGGGCAGTGGATCAAAAGGGTGGTTACTTTCTTTGAGCCAGGAGAAGGCTATATAAACTCTGATGAGGGGCTTTGCTTTGGGGCTCACTTTGAGAAGTGTTGTGTGATTTGACCAGATGAGACCCTGGGAAGCCGTTGTCGAGAGCCCCCCGGCTTTGAAAACCCAGATGTTGATGCTTCCCTCTCTGGTAACTGTGATTTGGTTGGACAGTTTGGAAGCCTGTCTGTGTGATCTGTAAGTTCTGTAACTCAGAAGTTTGGGGTGCTGACCTTTTTCCCCTGAACCAGGTAATGTGTGTTTGTTTGATTAAAGTAAGCTTGTTAACCCATTTTGAGTTGCTTTCCCTTTGAAAAGCAGATCTAAGAACCTATATTGGCAGCTACCCTGGGGATATTGGGGTGCTTGCTGCTACACTGAGTCAAATCTATAAGAATAGAAGTCATTCCCCAATTGATAAATGGTCAAAGGATATGAACTGGCAGTTTTCAGAGGATGAAATTAAAGATATCTATAAGCATATGAAAAAATGCTTTAAATCACTATTGATTAGAGAAATGCAAATCAAAACAAATCTGAGGTACCACATCTCATCATTCAGATTGGCTAAGTTAGCAAAACAGGAAAATGACAAATGCTGGAGAGGATGTGGACAAATTGGAACACTAACAAATTGTTGGTGGAGTTTTGAACTGATTCAAACATTCTGGAGAGCAATCTGGAACTATGCTCAAAGGGGTATAAGTAATTTCATACCCTTTGACCTACTACTTCTAGGGTTGTATCCCAAAAAGATCATAAAAATGGGAGGAAAACCCATAAGTACAAAAATATTTATAGTAGCTCTTTTTGTGGTGGCAAAGAATTGGAAATTAAGGGGATGTCCATCAATTGGGGAATACCTAAACAAATACTGGTATATGGATGTAATGGAATACTACTGTGCTATAAGAAATGAGGTGCTGATGGACTTCATATTTACCTGGAGAGGCTTATATGAACTTATGCTGAGTGAGAAGAGCAGAATCAGGAGAAATTTGTACAAAATTACAGACACAACATATATGTGATGACCAGCTTTGACAGACTGGACTCTTCTCAGCAATGCAGTGATATAAGTCAATCCCAAAAGACTCATGATGGAGAGAGATTTCTACATCCAGAGAAAGAACTAGAAAGAACTGAGTTTGAATCCCGATTGAAGCAAACTATCTGCTCTTTTTCTTTTTCTTGTTTGGTTTTGTTTCCTCTTCCCCACTGTTCATTCAATCCAATACAATCGTTCTTTATAACCTGCCTAATGTCTAATGTGAAACTATTTGCAGATCCTATACTTGATTGTATTCTGCCATGGGGAGGGAAGGGCAGGGAGTGGGAGAAAATTTGAAACTCAAGGAATTGTGGAATTGAATCCTGTAAACTTAAAATAAACAAACAAATTAATAAAGACCAAAAAAATTTTAAAAATTAACATTTGATTTTAAAACTTTGAATTTCAGATTCTTTCCCCTCTTCCTTTGTCACCCACCCTTACTGGGAAGATAAGCAATTCAATATAGGTTGTACAAGTGTAGTTATCCAAAACATTTCCATAGTGGATATATTGTGAAAGACTATATTTCCCTCTATCCTATCCCACCTCCCACTTGTTCTATTTTCTATTTTGACCCTGTCCCTTTTCAAAAGTGTGTGCTTCTAGCTCCCCTCCTCCCCAATATTCCCTTCCTTCTATCAGCCCCCTCTTATCCCCTTCCCCATTATATTCCCCTAGGGTAAGATACACAATTTAGTGTGTATGTCATTCCCTCCTTAAGCCAAATTCAATGATAGTAAGGTTGACCAATTCCCTTTTGCCTTCCTGTTCTTCCCCTCCATTGTAACAGTTTTCCCTTGCCTCTTTTAGATAATTTACCCTATTCTGTCTCTCCCTATTTCCTCTCATTATATTCCTCCCTCACCTCTTAATTTTATTTTTTAGATATCATCTATTTCTATTCAATTGAACCTGTGCCCTCTATGTATACCTGTACACATATATACACATACTTACATATGTATTCATATGCACATATACCCTCCTATATAGACACATATGTATTTATACAATATGATTTATATTCCCTTTAACCATCCTCATATTGAGGAAAGTTTTATAATTTATAATTATTGTTTTTCCATGTAGGAATGTAAATAGTTCAACTTTAATAAGTTCCTTATGATTTATTTTTCCCTTTTTACCTTCTCATGCTTTTCTTGCCTCTGAATGTCAAATTTTCTATTCACCTCTGTTTTTTTTTATCATCAAGAATGCTTGAAAATCCTCTATTTCATTGCATAGCCATATTTTCCCTTGAAACATTTTACTCACTTTTGCTGGGTAGATGATTCTTGGTTTTAATCCTAGGTCCTTTGACCTCTGTAATATCGTATTCCAAGCCCTTTGATCCCTTATGTAAAAGCTGCTAGATCTTGTGTTATCCTGATTATGTTTCCACAATATTCAAAACATTTCTTCTTGGCTTCTTGTAATATTTTCTCCCTGATCTGGCAACACTAGGACTTGGCTAAAATATTTCCAGGGGTTTTCTTTTTGGGATCTTTTACAAGAGGTGACTGGTGAATTCCTTCAATTTCTATTTTGCCCCCTGGTTCTAAAATATCAGGGCAATTTTCCTTGAGGATTTCTTGAAGGATGATTTCTAGGTTCTTTCTTTGATCATGGCATTCAGGTAGTCCAATAATTTTTAAATTATCTCTCCTGGATCTATTTTCCAGGTCAGTGGTTTTTCCACTGAGATATTTCACATTGCCTTCTATTTTTTTTCATTTGTTTGGATCTGCTTAATAGTATCTTGATTTCTCATAAAGTCATTAGCTTCCATTTGCTTCAATCTAATTCTGAAGGAATTATTCTCTTCAGTGAGCTTTTGAAATTCTTTTTCCATCTGCCAAATTTGGCTTTTTAAGGCATTCTTCTCCTCATTGGCTTTTGGAGCCTCTTTTGCCATTTGAGGTAGTCCATTTTTTAAGGTGTTATTTTCTTCAGTCAGGTTGTTGACTCTCTTTTCATGATTTCCTTGCATCATTCTCATTTCTCTTCCCAATTTTTCCTCCACTTCTCTTACTTGATTTTCAAAATCCTTTTTAAGGTCCTCTATGGCCTATAACCAGTTCGTATTTTTCTTGGAAGCTTTTGGTGCAGGAGTACTGACTTTGTTGTCTTCCTCCCATTCCATGCTTTGATTCTTTTTGTCCCCAAAAATTGAATGTAAGGTTTGATTGCTGCGCTTACTTTGCTTCCTTTGCTTGCCCATGTTGCTACTCAATTACTTGACTTTTGAGCTTTTTGCCACAGCAGAACTCTGCTTCCAGAAAGGAGAACTTATCCGAAATCACTGGGATTTTTGCAGCTGCCAGGGGCTCTCTCTGTAGCCCCCTGCCCCCACATGCTCTGGATCACTGGTCACACACCCCAGGACCTCCACCTAAGACAGTGATCCAGATCCAAGCAGGTTATAGCAAGAATGATTACCCTCTGAATGGTAGCTTGGTTCCCCTACAATCTGCAGGCCAGGAGCTCTGAAGCAGCTACAGGGAGGCAGCTGCACAGCAACTGTGCCTCTGCCACTTCTTGCTCTGGGGACAGGGACTGGAACATACCTCCATTCCCCTCCAGTTCCAACAGAGTTCCACACTGACCTTTTAGTTTCTTTTTGGCATCCATGGATAGATATTTCTGGAAACCACCACAGCTGCTGGTGATCCACTCTCCCAAAGGCCACTCCAGCTGCTGCTGGTCAGGGCTACTCTGGGGCTAAAACCATGGGCTCACACAGGGTTGGGCTTGGCTCCCAGCATGCTGTGATGGACCATTTTGTACACCTGCCGGGCTGCCTTTAGTGGAAGATGTGTTTCTCTCTGTTACTTTGTGGGTTCTGTAGCTCTAAAGTTTGTTTAGAGTCATATTTTATAAGTATTTGAGGTGGTTATGGGGGGAGCTCACAGAGTTTTCTTGCTTCTACACTGCCATCTTGGCTCTGCCCCCTCCCTATTATATTTTCTCCAATAGGGTTGGAGTCATCTTACATTTTCATGTAGAATTTCAGTTTCATATCTCTGTTCACACCACTATCCAGAGCATCCCATTTTGGAATAACTTTGGTCTTACCCATGGTATTTAGAAGCTACTCTTTCCCCACCATTATAATTGTAGTCACAGAGTCAGAGACCTCAAGGTTCTTCTAGTCTTATCAATGCATGATCAAGCAACCTTTCCACAAAATTCTTGTCAAGAGTTTATAAACCATTGCTTTAAGTCAGTAAGAGGGAATTCATTTCCCCCACAGACAACCCATTTCATTTTTGTGTAGCTTCAATTATTAGAAAGGTTAACCTGACATCAAGCCTAAATTTTCCCTTTGCAATTTGTGTTGTCAATATGTCTATGTTGGATGTAGCCAATTGAATTACTCATTTTATTCCCCAGATACCTTCCTGCCAGTTGCCTTGGTGTCATGCATATATCTTCCTCCCCATATTTCATTTCATTTTTGTTCTGGAACCATAATCACATCAATATTGTTACTGCTTTTTCCCATTCCTTGTATAATTTTAGTCCTTTGGATACTTCTTGTTTATTCCATAAATGTTAAAAAAAATTCTCTGTTAAAATCTAGTATGTATGTCACTTCTCCTCAACATTCCCATCCTTTCCAAATGATTAAGCAATTCTTTTTGGTTCACCTTGGACATCATCAAAGCATTTACAGCCGGGCTGATGATTATTATAATAAAATCAGAGAATTCCTATCAGTAGAGTGAAAGCTATAGTTGTAGGTTATCAACCCAGTGCCTTTTTGGACAAAACTGCTATATTCTGCTTTAAAAGATCCATGATGATGCCCTCTAAATCACAGCTCCCAAACTATAGGGTCCTCCTTCTTCTCATATTGGTAGATGACCAGGAAGAATCTTATGTGTGAGAGGTCCTGGGCTTGGAGTAGAGTATAGTCATGGGTACTTCATAGAAAGAAGATTAGAAGTCAAAGGACTGAAGATGACATTTCATCTAGAACTTCCAGGAGACAAAAATAAGCAAAATCTTCCGTATTCACTACACAATAAGCTCCTGATCCTACATGTTAGGGAATTTCTGAAGGAGGTGAAATAGTGTAAAAAACAGCTGATGCCTATGATAATGAAGAAGCATGAAGACATTATTAGTCAATAAAAATAAATGCATAAAATATGAGAAATGATGAAAGATCAGAGTAGGGTCTAGACAAGACTTTATTTGGGATTCTAATACTTTGCCTGTGTTGGCTTGTTTTGTGAAGTAAACATCTATGATGACATGCTCATCTAGTGTGACTCACATCTCAATAGTAATGCCCTCTATATTTCTAAGGAATGGTAATACATATTCCATTTGGAAAGCTTCAGTGCTGAGAAACACATTATCTTGAAGAAATCTCATTCACTTTTAGTAGCCTCTGATAATCGGGATGTTTTTCCTTCTATCCAAACAGAATTGCCTTTTCTGAAACTTTCACCCATAAATCCTCGTTGCCATTTGGGACCAAGAAAAAGAAAGTCAATCTCTCTCTTTCACTGATAGTCCCTCAAATACTTAAAGACAGTTATCATGTCCCTTTAAATTTTTCTAAAGGTCAAATAGGCTTTCAGGGTCATGTCCATTTTTTTCTAATTATATCTCAGTATCATGTTCTTGAACTGATAGAAAAATTACAGTTTTAAGTTCTTGCCACAAGTAATAAAACCAAATCTCATCCATTCTGTCCTTTTGTAAGGGTTATAGGATTTAAAGATCTTCCATGCCCCATTGGACTTGCTGACATAGCAGGAGGGGGCAGGGCAAGAGGAAGAGGAAGAAAAGCAGTTAGAGTTCCTGTGGGAACTGTTGGTGCCCGTGGCAATAGCAGCAGCAGCAGCAGCAGCAGTAACTGCCAAGGTAGAGGTGGAGGCACAAACCCCTTTTTGAGACAGCCAGAATTTCTGCTAAGGACTCTTGTCCTAAGGACTGAAACTGCGGGGGGCCAGAGCTGTTGTGAGCACGCTTCCTGGATGCTGAGCAGTTGCTGTGAGTGGGGAGAGAAGGACCTTTGCCTGAGGTAGCCTGTTCTGTTTTGAAGGCTTAAGAATGTGGTTGGTTACTATATTAACTACTTGTGCCAATTTCATAACTACTCTGATAGCTTTGACTTTCTGGTTTTGGGACTCAGTTATTTGGTATTTTAATAAATGTTCTGGCTTTATTCCCCATATAGAGAGTCTGATATATTTTGTGATTAATAACCACATAAGCCTATTTATAATTGCCATAGGCATAGTGAATATTGCATTGTTAATACACCTTTATATAGACATTAACCAAATACTTTCTGGTAAATCAGAGTCCACTGGCCCTGGTGATGACAATGAACCACTAAGTACTTGTGACCTAAAGTCTATGCAGAAGGTTGGATTCATGCAATAATATCAAATGCATCCTGACTTTTTTTTTGAGATTCTCACATATTTTCAAGTAGCAGAGTGAAAGATGTAATTTGATATTAAAATCTCAAAGATCTCTGCCCAGGACAAACTAGAATGTCTCTGTTAATATTTCTGATCAGGTGTCTTTGTTGAGCAGGGAATCTTGAAGTAAAAAAAGAAAACTTGTTATTCTTTTCTTCAAAACTCAGTCTGAATTTTCTAGTTATTAAAATATTTAAGTAATTCTTCCAAATGAGAGAGAAAATGTGTGTGTGTGTGTGTGTGTGTGTGTGTGTGTGTGTGTGTGTGTTTGTGTGTGTATGAGAGAGAGAGAGACAGCGAGAGAGAGACAGAGAGAGTTAACAAAGTAGCAAGGTAACTCAGTGGTCACTGGGAGCAATGGGAGAAAAGCAAGGCTATTTAAGCAGAGCTGGCTCGATCCACATCTATATAGTATAGAAAAGCAAAGAACCTTAAAACTTCACATCAATTTTTTTTCAAATAATAAAAGCGAACTATTTGTTCCTGAGCTGACCTTTGGTGCCACACTTCAGCCTGCAGGTGAGTTATTAACTTCCAAATAAAAGGGGATTTATAATGGCAATTGTGGTCTAACCTTCATTTAGAAGTACCCAGACTGCATTGCTATCATAAAGACTTCTAAAAAGTTGGTAGGCAAAATTATCATTTATGTCATTTGGTACCTGGAGGCAAATTTTAAAACAATTATTTGTGAATGCTACAAAGACATGATTCCTCAGCCTTCTCATCAATAATATAGCCCCAACTGATGTGAAATGAAAAGACCTGCTAGGGCCCCAATTAAAGGCAATAAATGGTATGATCTACCTTCTCTTTCTGCTTTTCCCTGAGCACAGAGCCTAGAAATCATACATTTTGGTCTTCTGGCAGTTATGTATTAAAATGCCCCCCTTGTTTATACAAACCGATATTCATTTCCCAGCTTATCCCTTTACAGAGAATAAATAAGTGAAATTCATATGCAGTCCAGTGCCCAGTGAAGCTGTCAGCTGTAGTGTTTGTCATATTTCAATCAAAGCCCAAGCCAGCCAGCCATCTCTATACTGCACAGTCCCTACAAACTTGAGGACCAGAATTAATGAATTAGCTATTGATTAAATTCCACTCTAGCAAATCCACCATGGCAAATAAATGAACTACCCAGGGCACGTGTAGGCCATGGCCAGACATGTCCGGGCAATCGATCTGTAGTTAGTATTCATTTGGGATATAAGAACAGCTGATGATAATATGACAAGTAGGGAAGAGGCAATATAGAAACCATACCTATGTCTGAATAAAGGGATGATAAACTGAAAGGATGTGTCTTTTTACATTCATATGTTTTGACATTTTCTAATTTGTATATTTAATAGCAGAAATATATCTAGGTATTTCTTTTTTGTTTTGCCAAAACCAACAGAAAAGAAGATGTAAATTAAAGAAAGATGAGGAGCAGAATTGAATTCTTATCATAAAATAAGCTTTGATTATATCTGTAGATGTGGTTCCCAACATAGTCAGTTTAGTTTTACCCAGCAATTTTATTTTACCAAAATAAAATGGAATCTAAGGAGACAGCAGAGCATAGTCAGAGGAAAGTAAATTTGGAGGCTGAGGATCTGGGTTTGAATTCTGATTCTACTACTTACTACTTGTATGACCTTGGGTAAATCACTTTATTCTTTTGGCCTTTAGCTTCCTCATTTGCAAAGTGAAGGGGTTGGATTAGATTAGTAATAATAATAGTTATCATTTATATAGTACCTGCTATGTTACAGGCAGTGTACAAAGCACTTTACAAATATTAACTCATTCATCAAAACAACCCTGAGTATTATGATCCCATTTTACAGGTAGGGAAATGGAGGAAAACAGACTTTAAGTGACTTGCCTAGGGCAACACAGCTAGTAAGTGTCTGAGGCTGAATTTGAACTCAGGTGTTCTGGATTTCAGTTCCCAGTGCTCTATTCACTGCACCACCTAGATTCCTTCTAATGCACCTTCTAGCTTTCAATCTATGAGCCTATGATTTTATAAGAATAACAAAAAAAAAAAATCAAATTCAGTTCAAGGGATATGGAAACAAATCTAGTTACCTGGCATTTTCCTGAAGGCTTTCACACTTGATTTTGTTTGTTGTTAAAATCAAAAGAGACCCCACTCCCATCCAAACAGTAACGTAACGAACAAGTACACATTGCCAGAAATGTAATGAAATTACACCAACAATAACATGCACACAGGAGGCTAACTGCTTTAGTGTTTGGTATAATTTGGATAAATGGCTTGGCAGCCTCTACTTGCTAGTTATAGTCAGGCCTCTGGAAAATGTAGCTTCGCTATCACAGATCTTTTGAAGAAAAGAAAGTCATTGCATGCCAGTATCTGGCTGTGGCTCCCTTTTGCCAATCTTATTCTAGTTTTGCTACTGAAAAAAAATGCCAATCGCTCCAGGAGAAATGCAATGTGTGTGTGTGTGTGTGTGTATACACATATATATACATGTATATGCATATATATGTATATATATGTGTGTGTGTGTGTGTATATATATATATATATATATATGTAGAGGAGAATTTAAAATAAAATTTTTTTAGGAGGCCAACTTCTTTGGAGATAGTTTAAAGAATCACAGAAACAGAGATACACTGAATATTAGGGCTGAAAGGGGATCATAAATCATTTAGGCCAACCCTCTCATTTTGCAAATGGGACAAGCAAGGCCTGGAGAATATAAATGATTTGCTCAAGGTAAAAAGACCTGGCTGAACCCCAAACTTGGCTTTTTCCAACTCCCATTTCATTTCTGTGACATGGAAGTTCATTATTACTGTACAACTATGTTCCTTTCATGTCCCTGCCAGTCCCTGTTTAGCATCCTAAATCAATGATAATTATTCTTGCAAATGTTTCTGGTTGTTTTTTTTTTTTTTTTTAGGGGAGTGGCAGGGCAATTGGGGTTAAGTGATTTTCGCATGGTCAGACAGCATAAGTGTCTGAGGCCAGATTTGAACTCAGGTCCTCATGATTCCAGGGCTGGTGCTCTATTCCCTGTGCCACCTAGCTGTCCCTGTTTCTGGTGTTTTTAAAATAAATTTCCTACACTCAATGATAAGTTATCTGTATCCTTAGAAGTGACATTAAAAGTTAATTCTCCCAAATCTCACCAATGAAAATAAATGCTTTGAAACTTGACTCCATACTCTTTTGCTGGGGGCACAAAGTATGACTAGGTGGTGAAGTAGATAGAATGGTGGCTATGTAAGGAGACTTGAGTTCAAATATGACTTTAGAAACTTACTAGCTGTGTAACCCTCCCTAGTCACATCCTTTAACCTCTACTTGTCTCAGTTTCCTCATCTGCAAAAGGGGGATTATAATTTAGCACCTACTTTGCAAGGTTGTTGTGAGGATGAAATGAAATCATATTTGTAACATACTTTGCAAAATTTAAAGTACTATATGGATAGATGTTAGCTTTTATTTTACTCTGTTATTTAGAGAAGTCAACAGGGTAAAAAAATATATTACTTTTCCTTCATATCTTACATAGTCAGCCATAAGAAACTCCTTTACAGGAAAAATTATCCTGGAAAGGAAAGGGAAAATGAAGGACTTTAGTTAACTTTTTGTTGTCTGCTACTAGACTATTTGTACTGTGGATTAACCACAGGTAGTAAAAGAAATGTTCCATACTACTAACCGGTTGTGCCATCAATTGGGTTGAGGTTATTAGGCTGTTGAAGGAAAAGGAGAACTCCTGGGAAGAAATGGGTCAATTTACCCATTAATTGGGCAACAAAGACAATGTGTGACAGAAAGCCTCCATCATCGTTGTGTTGTGGTAATGAGGTCGGCTTAGCTGGATGGATTGATGGAGTCACTAATCTGGATCTTGTATTGCCTTACAGGATGTGTGTGCATTTCCTCATAATCAATCCTCCCATGTTCTCTATTTCTATTTCTATCCTATAGTCAGACCACTAGCTTGTCATATTAAGTTTCTCAGCCTGAAATTTGAGAGGTTCACATATGACATACAATACAGGTTACATAATCTATGCACGGTTGCTTGACTTCTTCATGGCTTCATGCCCGACATCCAGCATTACATGTATTGATAATCAATAAATCAGTAACTGATGAGGTACTTCATTCTCAACACTGTACAATGCAGGGCTGAAGATATGGTCCCAGAATTCAAGGAGCTTAAAGTTAGTTTATTCATGCTCCTTTCAGTGATAGTAAACATAATTCTTCTTGATCAGCCCAGGAAATCAAGAACCAACTAAGGGAAAGAGACCTCAAAATTTCAGACTGGAGAGTTCTATGAAGGAATTTTCTATCCCACCACAGGTGGATCAAGTCTATGTTTCATGACAGAAAATGACTGATTTGGCTTATAAATCAACCAAGATTGATTTATTAGGAATAATCTTAACCTGCTTTCACAGCTAACTCAATATGATGGGTTGAAATGATCATACTCCCATTTGACCTGTGTGGATCTGGAGGTTAAACTTCATATTTTGAATGCTAAAGATATACTGGTCAAAACTCATACGATTATGTTTCAGAAATTCTAGGAATCATGAGATACTGAGACCAAAAGTGAAATGCTAAAGACACTGTTAGCATTGATGTGTCTGATTCAAATATATAGATTTTTCTCTTACAATTTAATATTCAACTAACATTTATTAAGCTTCTAGCATGTGAACTCATTTTACTGAGCACTAGGGATATGAAAATGAAAAGCAACATAGTCCCTGTCCTTAAAGAATAGAGCAGATATTTTGCTTTACAGAAGGATTCATCACAGAAGTCCTTCAAAAATTAGAACTAGAAAGGATTTTAGAGATCATCTAATCCAACTCCCTCACTTTATAGCTGAAGAAAGTGAAACATAGAAAGATTAAGTGACTTGTCCAATGTTACCTAGCTAATAAATGGTATAGCCAGTGTTTGGACTCACATCAATAGGGAATTTGTTTCATACATTCAGGAGTTGGTTTGCAAATCATTAACTCTTTGAGGAAAAAAAAGGGAGAGAGGGGAATGGTCAAAGAGAAGCTCAGATCTAAAAAAATTAAGGGCCCTACCTCATGGAAACTAGTTAGCAGGAGAGGAACTAATATGACATCATGGAAGAGTGGAAATAATACTCAAATGAACTGATTTTTGAATCTTGCTTTCATTATTTGCTACTTGTTCAGTATGGGTAAATCATTTAGATTTCTAATATAAAAAATGGAGATCATTATACCAATACTACTGACCTCACTGGGTTATTTGGAGGATAAAATGAGAATGTGTAGTATATAAGCACTTCATAGCTAACTGGCAAAGTAGAGTTCCAGGCCTGCCTCAGACACTTACTAGTTGTGACCCTGGGCAAGTCACTCAGTCCTGTTTGCCTCAGTGCCTGCATTTGTAAAATGAACAGGAAATGGCAAGCCACTCTAGTATCTTTGCTAAGAAAACCAAATGGGGTCATGAACAGTCAGATATGACTAAAAAATGATAAAGTAACTGCAAATTATGCTAATATGAATTTTTGCTACTGTTACTATTTGTGCAATGATATGGTAAATCAGATTTGTACCCAACTTTATCACAACATGGCTAAATGGAATATTCTTAACTTCTATTAATCATATGTGCACCCTCTCCAGTGGGTTCTATGGGCTGAGAGGTATAATTAAGAATGTTAGTAGAATAATGTCCTATTATAGAATAATAACAACATGAATTCTTTCAAGTAAAAAATTAAATTGTACCTTGAACTGATTACATGTATTTTGGGTGCTGCTATCTCACATGGTATGCCTTCTACAGTGGTGACTTGTGTTCCTTGGCTCTTCACACAAGCATATTTGGTGCAGACTTCAACCTGTAAGAATTATTTAAATGATTACACCCAACAGTTTCTTTTCCAGTACCACTGACTTGTAGGGAATTAATTATGCCCTCATTCCATAAATAAGCACCCAGAGAATCATAGATTCTCTGGGTGCTTAGTAAGTGATAGTTTTTGATGGCAATTTTCTTTAGTGAGGTGAGCCCATATCAGAGGTAAAACTTGGGCCCATTACAATTTTCCCAGTCCTTAACATGGTGCTTTTTAGTCCCTGGATTGCTCCTACTCAAAAAACGACAGACATTAATCTACTCTGAGCAGACTCAAAAAGCAAAAGATGCCTAGGCGACATTTTGCGAGCATAATAGGTTATCACCACATCCCACTTTCTAGATCTGGAACCAAAGTAGGGTAATGATGATATCTTCCATAAGACTTGACATTTTGCAATAAATAGCTTCAATGCTAATGTGGACTAGAAGAAAAATGAAGCCTTGAGAGGTTTCCCACTATGGCTCAGCTATTTTATATCCATTTGTTCCAGCTGCAATAGTATTTTTACTCTAATCGCAGCAGAAAATCATCATTCACCCCCTTAATTCTGTGACTTAATCTGAATAAAAACCAAGGAGGACGGAATAACTGATCATTGGAAATGGGATCCATCAGGCATTAGCAACACAAAAGGAACACAATAGGTAAAATGGGAGGAAAGATAAAGAAGCATATTAGTAAATTTCTGAAGGAAGAGAGATGGAAAGAAAGGGGAGGAGAGGAAAAGGAGAGAAAGGAGAAAAGAGAAAAGAAAGGAAAAGAGGAGAGTAGAAGAGAGGAGAGGGGAAGGGAGGACAGGAGAGGAGAGGACAGGTGAGTAGAGGAGAGAAACATTACTCATTCTACTCACTGTAAATTGACAAGAGATATTGAGGGAAGTGAGAGACAGACAGAGACTGTCTGCCTGTGAAAAGAGATACACCAAGACAGATTTAGAAAGAGATAAAAAGAGGCAGCCTACTTCTTCCAAGGATTACTAGCTAAACTATCAAAGCAGGAAGAGACCAGAGTAGACTAAAGAGTCCTGAACAAACCTGATGATTAATACTGATGAGCCTCCCTAAATGAAGTAGTTTTATTTTTGTCAATATATGAGAGAATCCAAATGTTTCTCAAATTGCTTTTCAAAGACATCATGCTCATAGAGAAACTTTGTGTTTCAATAGGGACTGGAATAGATAAATCTACTGTAGTTATCTGAAACGTTTATTAATGTCTTGTAGCAACCTGAGGCAACTTTTAGAACACTAGCAGACTCCACCAAGACGGTCTGAGTGGATAGGTCTACGAGAATTAAACCTAACCTAAAGACAAAATTAAAACAGAACTAAAGACCAGAAGACCTAATTAATATTAGTAAAGAGGTAGACCATGTTAAATATAATGAGGGAGCTTACTGCATCATCCAAATATTAATGTCATCTACACGTGAGTGTTTCCTACAAAGGTCTGTTTTTGAACTGTGGCAGAATGTGTGAAAATATCATTTATAACAAAGGAAAGATTCTCTAATTTAAAGAATACTAATCATTCTATTCATATATCATGTTCCATATGCAGGTTACAAATCTAGATACAATATTTCAAAAAGTGGATATAAAACAATTCATATTTACAGATGAAGATGGACAATATTCCCATTACAAAGAGATCCTTCACATGTTAAAAGGTATTCTTCAAATAGGTAGCTCCCTGGGCATATTTAAATGTCTGTTTATAAATCATTAATGGCCTAATGATTTTCTGAAAATCATTTTCCAAGCCATAAGGAACATTAGTGAGTAGGTTCAGGTTTTCCAAATTCTATTAATTGTGTAAACATTATATATAGCAGTTGAACTATAGTGCTTATTTTCAATGTTAACAATTTTTTGCTTATCACATATGGCCTTGTATTATTAATTATCTTTTTTATGTCATAGAGCAATATGTCTTATTTCTCAAGTCAGCATGTAAATTCCTTGAGGGCAAGGATCATGCCTTATACTTCTTTAGATCCTCAATGATAATTTACACATAATAGTTGCTCAATAAATATTTGATCATCATTGACTGAATGTTTGTTTGATACAAGAATAAAATAGTACTAAATATTGAATTTCCTTCTTCTATTTTACTATATAGGTTGTGAGTTATGTAGAGGATCACAACTTTCAACCTGGAAGGGGCCTTAGAAATGATTTTATCCAACTCCTTCATCTTTACAGTTGAGGAAACTGAGGCCCCAAAAGTTATATGATTTATTAAAGATCATAAAAGTAGATTGCAGCAAAGCTAGAACTAAAACTAAGGTCTCCTGACAAATTCCAGTGCTCTTTTCACCAAGGTAGTGATGTGGCACAGTGGATAGAATGCTAGAACTGTAGTCAGGAAGACTTGAGTTCAAATCCAACTTTAGATACCTACTATTTCTGTGATCCTGGTCAAGTCATTTAACCTCTGTTTGCCTCATTAACTATAAAATAGGGATAATAATAGAACCTACCTTGCAGTGTTGTTGTGAAGACTGAATGAGATATTTGTAAAGTGCTTAGCTCAGTGCCTATGTAAGTACTATATAAATGCCTATTCCCTCTAGACAGATTTCTAGATAGATAGAAAGAAATAGATCAGGACAGCTAGGTGGCACAGTGAGTAGAGCGTTGGCCCTGGAGTCAGAAGGACCTGAGTTGGGATCCGGCCTCAGACACAACACACACACACACACACACACACACACACACACACACACACACACACACAAACAAAAAACCCTAGCTGTGTGACCTTGGGCAAGTTACTTAACCCCAATTGCCCTCCAAAAAAAGAAAAAAGAAAAAAAAAGAAATAGATGAAGAGATAGAGATGAAAGATAGAGCATTTATTAAACACTTTGTAGCCATTATATCACATTGCCTCTCTTTGCCTTTTAACTTTAAATTATAAGCTCACAGAGGGCAGAAAATATGTCTTGTTGAATTTGGATTTCATAGAGCTATAAATGTTGGTTTGATTAAGAATTCTATTAATTGTATGCAGGTGAGGGACTGACTTGTGCACTGTGGGAACATCTCTGCATCCTTTTTTTTAAACTAGTAATTACATTGACAGTCAATTCCAATTGATTTTCAAAGATAACTGAAACACTGAAGGGTTAAGGGACACCTCAAAGTCTCTCAGGGAATAAACAGCAGAGCTAGGGTGGCCACTCATGATCCTCGGTCTCCAGAACCAGGAGCCTTCCTGTTACATGATGCTGCCAGCCAGAGGCAAAAGTTGGGGACAGGTATGAGAGTGGGATAGCATTCAATCAAGTAGTAGTTTTGCTCTGCCATCATCAGGTACCCAAGGCAGCAAAAGTACCAAGAATGAAGGGACCTTGGTTGGTGGAACTGTCTCTCAATAATCAGATGCCTTCATTTTTGCCTGGATAGGAAAATATCATCTCTGTCTTTTTATATCCCTGCCATCATAATCTTCTCTGCAAAGAGACCCAAATGTTTGCCCAAAAGCAAGTCAATTTAATCCCAATCAGTTTCCCTCCTTTCCTGCCCCTAGACACCCCTTACCCAATCAAGACAAAAAGAAATCCACCTTGAGACACAGACCAGCATGTTTTATTTATGATACCCACAAGCTTAACTATCAAAAAGCAATGTTCTAACCTGTATGTCACAGATAGTGAACGGAGACAGGTCTCCCAGAACGAAAGACCCAGGCGCATTCATGCCAGTCTTGTAGAGCTTATTATTTACATAGACAGAATACTCAGTGACAACACCATTTGGGTTGGAAGGCGATGTCCAGATGACACGTACAGCTGTACTGTTGATGATGACAACCTCTGGAGGAAGCATGCCCTGAGGCTCTAGAATTAAAGGAAAAAAACTGAATAAACTCCAGCTGTCTCTGAAAAAGCACTTGTTTAACTAAATCCAGATTAGTAATTAGGTTTAGCAAAGGGTTCCCTGCTTATCTGCTTTCCTCTGATGAAGTTATCACAGTCTGTAGTCCTCTGTAAATTGGCTTATTATACTCTCAGTTAGAAACCATGAGAACCGGTGGTAAAATGCTTTATACCACCAGCATAGTGTTAATCTTCAGTGAAATGTGGCCAGTGGGATGTGATGATAAATTATTCACCCACCAGCACTGCCAGCACATATCTATTATCTACCTCTTCTTTACCATCCTTTCACCTCCCAGGGTTAATTTTTTTTTTTAATATTCCTAATACAAAAATACAACTCAAATGCATTGGTTCTAGAGGAAAATGAAAAAAAAACCTGATATTACTAGCCTTATAACTTAAGCAATATCAAGTAATAATGCAATATTGTCATTATGTAAATGATTTTGAATGTTGATTACCATAGGTAATGATGAAATCTAACACTAGAAAAAACTTGCTTAGCGTTAAATTACACAATTATTCAAGCATGTCAGAAATAACTATACAAAGACCTATTTTTATTATAAGAACCCATCTTAACTAGTTGAAAAATTGTCCTTGTGATCAATTCTATTTTATAAACAAAAGGTGTTGACCTTTGACACCACAAAGGGAAATGAGATCGGCACTTAAAGTGCTCTGTTAATGACCTGGAACACTTGCTTGGGAGGTAATGATATTATAATGTTTATAATGAGACTTTATAAAGCAAAAAAGATTAGAAAACCCATTCTGGCCACATTTCAGATTCACAAGTTGTTTCCCTACTCCCTCCCTCTTGCTAACTGGCTTGGAAATGACTCATAGGCAAATTTTCTCTGTGACTGAACTTCCACCTTCTATTTCTGGTGACTCAGGGAAGGCACTGTATTTGCTTGTGTCAGAAACCCATTGGTTCATGGAGTACATCTCTTTTAAAAACCATTAATTTTTTCAAAATGCTACCATTTGTTGACATGAAATCAGTTTCAAACTTAGTATACAATAGTCTCAGTACACCAAGAAAAAAGGGAACAAACTGGGCTAATAACCTATTATTAAAGCTTTGTGCTTCAGTCTTAGTGGGATGGCTTATTGATTTGCCACTTGACAGCAGCTAGCACTTAAGCATTTTAGCTTTTTACCCCCTCCCCTCATCCCCTCCTACCCTTCCTTTCCTCTCTAATACCGGAAATTTTATAATGGAAGGATGACTGATCTCAACCTCGACAAAAATCAATCAATTTCATTCCCATATCTGAAACCAAGCAGTCCTGAGGCTCTAGACCCACCTCCATCAAAAGTGGTCACATGTAGTACTTCACTGTTGATGCTGTGGGCTCCATTGAAGATGCAAATAAAAATCCGATACTCCGTGTTTGGTTTTAAGTCACCAATTACAAAATAGTTTACATCTGGCAGGATTTTCACTGACTCATTTGATGTAGCAGAACTCCAGAGGAGGGTATAATACTCAACATCACCTTGTAAGTCTTTCAGGGCTGTTAAATAATCAACATAATACCTTGTAAATGGGGTTAATCTTAGCAATGTTCTGGAATAAAGTTTGCATTGCATGGATTTCCTACAGCAGAGGAAGTGATCTTTGTGGAAGCGTAGAATGGGTGACCAAGGAAATCTTTGTAAGCCCCTTCATTGGAAGTCTTTAAAATAACAACAACATCCATTTTCCCAGGGTGGTTTGATTCCATTCTTATAACTGCCATTTCTTATCTGAGGCAGGAGACAATTTAACTTCCTTCAAATATTTTAACATTATGTTTTCTAAATTTATTTTATCAAGAAAATTAAGGTGAACTGAGATCTATAATTGTCGAAAAGGCAACAACAAAATAAACACTACTCATGGAACAACTCTTATGATTATAGTCATTATTGGTTAAAGTCAGTTTTGGTAGAAGAGGTCATCTACTCAATGTATTCCCAGATTTTAAGGTGAAATTTATGCACTAAAAACTTTATTAAACGATAGCTTAATGGTCTAGAATGAAGAGAATTTGTTTCAAAATATTTATATTGCATCAGTGTGCAATTTGTCTACCCTAAAAACTTGGTTCACTAGGTTCTCAGGAGGTGTCATTCTTATTTTTCTTTTTTTTTTTAGAGGGGGGAAGGCAGGACAATTGGGGTTAAGGGACTTGCCCAAGGTCACACAGCTAGTAAGTTTAAGTGTCTGAGGCCAGATTTAAACTCAGGATCTCCTGATTCCAGGGCCAGTGCTCTATTCCCTGCACCACCTAGCTGCCCCTCATTCTTATTTTTCCTAAGTTTTTCACTTTTGGATAGAATCCATGTGTTTTTCTAATAAGAAAGAAATGCCAGCAACAATGCTTCACCGTGTCACAAATACAGTTCGCTATTCGTTTCATGCTAGAATCAGGAAGACCTAAGTTCAATTCTGGCCCCAGACATTTATCAGCTGAGTGACCTAGGAGAAGTCACTTAACCCTTTTTGACTCAGCTCTTCATCTGTAAGATGAGTTGGCTAAGAAAATGGCAAACTATTGCAGTATCTTTGCCAAGAAAACTACAAAAATGGGTTATGAAGATGTGAACAAGACATGACTTAATCTAAATATTTCTATAGGACCTAGCACTAAGCCTTATGCATATCAGGTATTAAACACATATTTGTTGAATGAATGAACAAGTCTCATGGTGAATTAAATGTGAAAAACTTTGTTTTGGATGAAAGCTCTGATTCTTCTGATGCAATACAATTTTAGTAGCCTGAAGAATGAAAACAATACTACTTAGTAGTACTATTAAACATACAGGTCAAAGTTTATTCCAGGTAACTTCATAGTAAACATAGAGAAAACTAGTCATCGAATGTGAATTTAGGGCATGATAAAGTTTCTCCACTGTTATACTTTCATTCCTTTCAGTTAGAACATTTTGTCTCTCTTAAAAATAATAATCATCCTGGGAATAATAATACATTAAGGGATTATTAGTCATTAACATTTTAGCAGGATTTATTTTATAAAAAAAATCTACTTGTTTTTGTTGAGGGCCTAGTGAGAACACGTTTTGATGAGGAAAGATGGAAAGCCAGGTGTAATTGGTGCTATAAACAAACTCTTGTTGTCCCAGTATCAGCTCAGTTCCGGGCTCAGCTTGAGAGGGTCTGCTGCTCCCTCCCCTTTAACCTCCAAATCAGGACTAATCAAGTAACAGAAGAAATTGCAGTTTGTGGAGTGAATGAAGAGATACCTTTATTGAAGGTTCTCCAGAGAACCGTGTGTGCATGTGTTCTCTCACTAGACAAAACACACACACACACACACACACACACACACACACACACACACTCCACAGAAGCAGAACAAAGGTTATATAGGACCATTTGGCTCTACCCCACTTCATCCCACCCCCATTATAATCACTGGGCCCAGTCAGGTAGGACAACCCCTCTTTAGGACTGTCCCTCACATGAATGGTTCTCTTTTTTCCCACAGGTATAACCTATGACCAATCAATGGTCAGTTTGACCCCCAACCAGTTTGGTCCAGCTTGGCTTGGGCCCCTTCTCTAAAGATAAACTCACAGATTTCTTCCCATTGTATGATAGAGTGTTCTTCTCTTTCTCCCTCACCCTGACTTAGGTCCTCCCTCACATCCTGCGCAGGATCTGTTTCTGACACACCCATTGTTCCCTTAGAATCTGTGGAAACCAAACTATTAGTATTTCTCACATGGGATGGAAAGCCTGTGGACTTGAGGCCACATATGACCCTTTAGGTCCTCAAGTCCAGCCCTTTGATTGTTTTCTGAGTAATTTGGATTCAAAGGGTCACACTTGAGGACCTAGAAGGCCATATGTGAACTCAAGGCCACAGGTTCCCCACCCTTGGACTGCAGATCAGAGTGTGTGGTCTAGGAACGATGAAAAAAAATTAAATCAATTAATTAATTTATTTAAATTAAATAGACTTAGAACTAGAAAGGGCCATAGAGGATAGCCAGTTCAACTTCCTCATTTTATAGATGAGGAAAACTGAGACCCAGATAAGCTAAATTGACTTGTCTAGTGTCATACAACTAATCAGTTTTAAAAATAGAGTTTGAAGCCAGGTTTCCCTCACTTTGTGCTCCCTCCACAACATCATTCTTTGATTAGGTCATCCTCCTCAACTGAAATACTCATTCTCCTTTCCACCTTATGAATCTTATATCTCCTTCAATTTCTATCCCATTTTGTAACTTCATCAAATCTTCCCTCCCCACTTCATGCCACATCAATTCCTGCTTTTTTTAAACTTGAGTATTCATTATCTGTAACACATTAGACATCTAATCCTATAATACTGGGTTATGACATAGACAATAGAATTTTGGGGATGGAAAGGACACTAGGGATAACCTGGTTCAAACTCTTCATTTTATGCATGAAGAAAATGAGGTCCACAGTGCTTAAATGATTTGTTCAAGGTCAGTTAGTGGCAGAGCTGTGAATAGCAATCAGATTCAACTCTTATTCTGATGTGCTATTTACCCCTTAAATTGTTATTTTACTTTTCATCTGTATCTATCTCATCTGTTCAACTACACTGTCAGCTTCTAGAGGAACCAAAAATATAAGTTAATACTTCTCTAGATTCACATAGTTCATGGAACAGTGCTATCTATGCAAGAGATAAGCAAAACATACTTGACTGAATAAAAGGATGAATGAATAAATAAGCTCATAATTGTACAGATGCCTCTCATTATGTGATCTTTCCATTAAAGTCAAGAGGTCTCCAGCCTGACTCACAGATCAGAAAGATGACCATATTATTCTAAGAACCATAGTTTCTCTTCCTGAGGAAGGAAAATTCATCTCTTACAAATTTACCACTAAGTCACCTAGCAAGTTCTATCATGTAGGGATCAAAGGCTTAAATGTGAAGGCCTGGGGTAGCTAGAGGCAAAACAGCTAAGGCAACACAGACCATCTTCCTTAGTTTCCAACCTCCTCCATCTGGGGCTCTTTTGTTACTGTAGTGGAGAATATATGGTAGTGGCTATGTATAGCAGTAAGGCAGTTGTTGCCATCTTGGGACTAACCTTTTGTGATTCTTTAAGTTTCAGAGACAGCAGAAAATAGGCAAAAGGAGTCAACAACAGCATGTTTGTGCATTCCATGACAAGGATAGAGCTGTGTCACCTTTTGGAACAAGGTTTGTAGAAGGACGGACAGACAGCCAAGACCTCTTGCTATAAAGCAGCAGTGCCATAAGGAGTGTGGTTCCTGTATTTTCATTTCCAGTGTTTTACCATGTTGTGTGTGTGTGTATTCTTCAGGAAAGTCTCCTGCTTTGGACTGTACTATAAAATGCTTGAAACCTTGGAATATACAATGAGACTAGGTATTGATAACCTGATGTTAAAAGGTCAGTGACAATACCTTCTGAACCATTCCTTCTTTTGGCAATACTTATTCCAGAGTTTTTGAGGTGTAAATGTGGGTGTGCGTGTGCATTTAAATATATACACAGAAATATAATAGAAAGATAGAGACAAAAGATAGAAGAAAGAAGAGGGAAAGGAAAAGGCAGAGGAGACAAGAGATTAGGAGAGGGAGGATGGGAAAGAGACAGGGAGGAGGGAGAGAGAGAAAGAGAAAGAAAGAGACAGAGAGACAGACAGAGAGAGAGACAGAGAGAGAGAGAGAAAGCGAGAGAGAGAGAGAGAATTTTAAAATTTCTTTTAGGATAATAGAGTGTATACCCTTACCTGCCAACTGTGCCCTACAAAGCAGGAAAACAATTTAAAATTAATATTGCAGGAAATGACTGGCATTTTTTGGGCAAGAGGATAGCTAATTTACTTACTTGATAATATTGTTCATGGAAAGAAAATGATAAAGGACCAAGCTTTGGGAGAGATGACCCTCTTTCGATATTTAACCTTTATATTCACAAATAGGTGTCTGGGAAATTTCTATGGTACGAATGAAAATAAAAGCCGATTGCATTACCTACATCCCGAAGGTCAGAGGTTCAGATTACCAAGGTAATGAAACTTCAGTGAGCTGCTTCAGATCTATTAGGTTTGTCAGTTTTTATAAGCAAGCTTACTTCAGGCATGCAATTATAAAATAAAGAGCCCATACCAATGAAAATCCACCAGCCGATCTTTAACAGAAGTATTTGTAAGTCAGCTGAGGGGGGAGGATCCTGCTTTGTGAGCAAGTTTCCTATTTAAATGGGAGGGGGAGTGTTGGCAATAAATGATATATCCTAGCCCATCTCTATAGAAAGACTCACACATGCTCAAGTTGAAATGTACTCTTAACATGAAAGACTATCTGCTTTCCTTTCTGTGGTGTTTCAGAGAATATCCATGAGCATCAATTAACCTCTTTATCCTTCCATTAAAATGGTTTAAATGGACACATGATCCAAGTGACACAGTTTATTAGAATATGGCGTGCTCCTAATACCTCCAGGATTGATAACCATTTGTTAAGATGAGCTAATAATACTTCCCTTGTGCTAGTTATTTAGTGACAGTGTAGATCAACACAACTGGTGTCGGTTTTAATTTCCAATTAACGCTGCAAACAAATTGGGACTAAATCACTCACGGGACCAGTAATGAAATATAAAGCATTTCTCTTCTAGGCTGCTTCAAAATCTAGGCTGGGTCAGAAAGGAGTGGGAGTTGTTGTCTAGTCAGTCAGTTGCCTGGCAGCCTTTCGTAACTTTATTTCTCATTCAGAAAAATGGATGGTTTTCATTCATCGGGGTACAAAGTTTTTTCACTGAATTGTATCTAAAAGTGAGTTTTCCCTCACTTCCTTGACTTAGAGGAAATTCTAACAAAGCTCTACTGGCTCTGGCCCCAGGTTTGGTTTATCCATGTGGATGATCAGAATGACCATCTCCAAGATTTGTTTTGTTTTCATTGTCAACATGGATATGCTCATCATAGCTGAGCTAGATAGCACCTGAAAGATACATGGATCAATTGCCAAATACCATCCTAAGAGGGAGCCAATGCAGCCTCAGTGAAACAATATAGGGCTTGGAATAAGGAAAATCTATGATTCAAAGCCTTTCCTTGATGCTTATGCACTTGTATGACCATGGGCAAGTCACTAAACCTAGCATATGTAAAACAAGGAAAACATTGTCTACAATAGCTACTTTCTGGTTTAGTCTGAAGTTCAGATGAGATTATATTCATAAAATACTATAAATCTGAGAGTCATTTGCACAGAAAAGAGAAATAAATCTGTGAGCTGATGAACTCACAGTAGAGAAAGGTCAGATTAATGGGGATAAATCCACAGTCTGGGGGGATGATATGGGTTATGTTTTTCCTGAAAAGTGATCAGATAGTTAAGAGGTGAACCAGAAGAGGAAAATGTTACAAAAACTCAGAGAGAGGAACATGACGTCCCATAGAAAAAATATTTACTAGTATCAAATGTTGGAAAAAAAGTAAAAAAAGGTCAACTGATTTGACAATTAGGAAATTTTGTATAACTTTGGAAAGAATGGTTTTAGTAGAGTGATTATTCTGGAAACTAAATTGTACAGGTCTGAGAAGTATGTGGGGAAAATGGAAACAGGAGATGATATCATTTTAAAGTAGACTGGTTATGAAAGATGAAATACAGTACAAGAGCTTAAGATTTAAAGATCTATACAAATGTCATTTTTAAAAATTAACAGTCACATGCATATTCTGGCTACTGAGATGATGAGGTCAGATCATATCCATTTGATTGATCACCTAATCATTGAGTATTTATTGAGCAACTACTACATACTAAGCACTGTGCTGCTGAAGGGAACACAAACACCAAAGTGAAATCTGTTCTTTCCCTCATGGAACTTGCAGTCATACAAATGCCTACAAGGACAACCTAAAACTAGACTGGGTTTAGACCCAACAGTAACCCAGGTCCGAATTATATCTGTTAAAGCAGGAGTTCAATCCATAAATAACTGACTCATTCTAAGAAATCCAGTACATTGGATTGTATTCAAAGCTGTGTATCAGCAGGACTAAAAGGAATAGAGCTAGGGTCTGCTGGAAGGTGTTTCTTTTCATCTTATACAAGCAATTTAAAAAATTAACATTCTTTTAAAAATTCATTTTAACATTAAAACTTTTTTCAGTTCCATATTCTTTTTCTTCCTCCCTTCCCTCCTCTCTCTTTGAGAAGAAAAGGAATTTAATATACATTATACATGTGTAGTCATGTGAAACATATTTCAATATTAGCCACACTGCAAAAGAAAATACAGCACCCCCCAAAAGCCCCCCAACAAAAATAACATAGTAAAATATGTTTCAATTTGCACCATTCTTTCTGTGGAAGTGAATAGCATTTTTCATTCCAAGTCCTTATCTATACAAGCTTTTTAAAAAGAACAAAAATATTAGGAAATCCACTTACTTGGTTTAGACCATGCAACTTTAATTGCCGTGTGATTGAGATCCTGCACAACCAGGGTGGTACTCTTCTCTGGAAGTCCTGCTAATGTGGTCACAATTGCCTCCTTGCTTGATGCATATCCCACAATGTTATGCACAATGAGTTTATACTCATAAGTCGTATACCTAAGATATTTTTTTTGGTAAAAGTTAGCTTTATTCTCATCCTTAACAAAAGTTAACAACAGAAACCCAATACCATGTAATGTATTTTTTTCCCTTTCTATAAACAAAGCTAATATCTTTTTTCTTAACCACTTAAAGGAAACAGATTCTGCTAGAAATGCTGGATTATTTTAACGTTGCTGTTTAAAATGAATGCTATGTATAATTTCCTTTTTCTTATTTTATTCAGAGGTGGTAAAGATTACAGCTCAATTCAAGATGCAATTACAACTCTGGCAAATGGCCAGATTTTAGATCTAAATCTGATTCAAAGAATTTCCAAAGAGTTTTATTGTTTCTCTTTGGGGAAACTCATCTATTTTAAGGTATCAGAATTCTTCACAATTTCTCTTCTGTAGCAATGACACCTTCCCATAATCCCATTGATAGATAAACCACAAAAGTAAATCATAACTGTGGCCAATGCACATAATGCACACCTACTAAGATCTCTGCATGGTGCCTCCTGGAAATGACAGTATGGTTAAGAACATAGTTGACTTCATGATGTGAAAGTTGAATTGCATTTTACAGAAAGGGAAACTTTGGCAAAGGCACATAATCTAGACATAAATTGACCATGCCATAGACTAGGCCTACACGAGCTGTGGCCCACAGGTTGCTTATGGCCCTTGGACTGCTTGCAGCATGCCAAAAGATTTCTGGCAGCCTGGGGGGAAAATATAGAGGAAAACTTCTTTTGTATGTAGAAGAAATCCTTTGGTGTGCTGCAAGTGACCAGCCAGCTATAAGCAGCCTGTGGGCCACAGGTGGTGTAAGCCTGCCATAGAATAAAATAATGACAGAAACACAGGTATACATAGAGTATGGATTAGGTGCCATAGCACATGCTTCATGCATACAAGTAGGTAAAACATTGATTTCCTTAGACACATTGTCTGACCCAGAAAGAATGAGATTAAAGAGTATTTTCATAGATAGGGGAAGGGCTAGCAGGTGGACCACAGTCATACATGTACATTTTATAGGAAGCTGACCCACTGTGACTATATTCAGCATGAACTCTAAAGGCACACATAGCATGGAACAAATGAAAACGTATTCTCCTGGACCATCATCATCAGTTGAAACACTAGTAAAATTTTCATCAGGAATAAAACATTGATGTGTGGGCAAAAAAGAAAAAAAAGGAAAATATCTCACACTTACATGATATGGGCTGCATACATTCAACCCCAGTCCCACAGATTTCAGGTTGTTTTCTTTTTTATAAACTGGTGTTTCTACTTCTTTTAACCCCATTTTCTATAAAGCTCCAAATACTCATTATTATAACATGAAGCTCATCTATGGCAACTTGAGATGTCATATAATAAAGAGAATGCTGAACTTGGAGTCAAGAAGACCTGGGTTCCACTTCAGACATTAATAAATTGCGTGACCTTGTCATTTAACCTCTCTTGGCATCAGTTTCCTAATTCATGAAACAAGATATATTTGATAAGCTCCGAGATCCACCCCAGCACTAAACCTATGTTACAATGATTTCCTAAATGCTCTCTAAGTTAGAGATGACTTTCACAGTAACCATAACAGGGCATGGTGGTAAGTCTGTCAACTAGCATTTTTAAGCACCTACCATGCTCCAGACACTGAGACATGTGCCAAGGATAAAAAGAGAAGAAAAAGGCAAGCTATGCTCTTGAAGAATCACAGTACAATAGCTGCAAAACAGTGTTTTCGAGAACCTGAGTTAAATATG
This sequence comes from Gymnobelideus leadbeateri, assembly GCA_011680675.1. Classification (NCBI taxonomy): domain Eukaryota; kingdom Metazoa; phylum Chordata; class Mammalia; order Diprotodontia; family Petauridae; genus Gymnobelideus; species Gymnobelideus leadbeateri. Next base: position 254,347 of record WOXC01004584.1, on the reverse strand, counting down.
TCATTGCCATGTAAATGGACAGCACTAACTGGTTTGAAGAAAGGGTCTGCTCAGAATATTTCTTACTATTATGCTGCTGATTTTACAGATGTAGGATCAATTTATGCAGATGTCTTATTCTATCTACTCTGCCATCATGGAGTACAACATAGGTTCTGTCCAATCTTATGCAAAATTTCAGACAGTCACACTTCAGGTATCTGCCTCAACTATGTCTTAAATTTCCACTTGAGAATATTGCAGCTACATTTTAAGATGTAGCCCTGATGTACCTATACTCATTCTCCCCAAATATCTAATGACTTTCTAGCTGATGCAGTATTTCCTCTTTTTACTTCCTTTTAGCCTCTCTCCCCTCTTGATTTTCTATATTATCAAGAAGTCCCTTGACACAACTAATACAATTGTAAGAAGCTTTTGTTAAAACAGTAATGACCACCACCAATAATAAATTGCCCTCCTTATGCCACCAATGCAGTTGGCACTTAAACCTGACTTTTTTCAGTAGTGGGGATGGATTTGCGCTGATCCATTTAAACACTCTCACCCATACCCCCATGTGACCAATGGTATTCAGTTGAATGTTAGCTAGCCAGGGTTAAGAGTACAATCTGTGACCATGGAACAGAATGAAGCTAATGGCTCTTATGGGAATTGAACTCATGACCTTGGCTTCATTAGTACATTCCCTGTGTAAAAGACCAATACTTGTATTTTACTTTGTGAAAATAGGATCCCCAACTCACTTTGTGGCAATATTTGTAATTTATACTTAGCTTAATTATTGGCCTATACATTTAAGAAATTATCTTCTCACAGGTATAAGACATTAATGAAAATGGATACTATTTCTGTACTTCCTTTCTGCAAGTTAAATTAACATCAATGGGGGAACTAAAAATGCTAAGTTTTTAATAGCCTCTCTAGGGCTTGAATTTCGCTATGATGCCTTCTGTGGTTTCACCATTATTTAGTCATGGTAAGCATATGATTTAGGAACCCATGTGTGAAACTATGGCCACATATATAGAAGCAAATTGACCAACTGGTTTGCAGGATGATTTCATAGAAGAATACAGCAACCATCTAATCTAACCCCTTGATTTTATAAAGCAACTAAAGTGTGGGCAGGTCAAGTGACTTGCTTAATGGGAGAGTTAATTAGTGGGAGAGTTTGCCTCAGTCTCTCCTGGTTCCTAGTAGGGGTGTGCTGCCACCACAATATTTCAGATGAACTAACTAAAAGGAACACTATTTACATTCTTCATTTTATGTCATAACATTTTTCTGGTTGCTTTTCTCCAGCCATTCTTTCAGGTTATATGTATCAAGTATATCAATTATGTATATCAGATAATTACTCTTGCACTGACTCTTTATTTTTCCTGTAAAACAAGTTTTTTCCCCCAAGAATATGTTCAAATGCTCCTTATTATGTCTACAATGTTTCTATTTCTTTTAAAATGATTCTTTAGATTTTTAAAGCATTACTTTCACTAGTCCACTTGTGCAAGGCTGTAATTATGTGTCTTAAGTGTTTTCCAACTCCTCCCAAAATATCGGGTTATTTACTTTTTGTTTGTTGATTTCTCCATCTATATTGTTTATTTAGATAGAAGTAAAGGTTAACTACTGTTTAAAAAGTATAGGTTCCCATATGAAACAGTCCCATTAACACAGAGAAACAAATATTTTGTTTTTGTTGTGCAACAAAGGTGATGATTAAGCATTTCATAGAATAAAATTCATACTTAATTTATTAGCAGCGACCAATATTTCATTTAATTCCTTCTAAAAGTTTTTTTTCAGAAAGTTAAATATGTTATACTATCATATAATTAAGCCTGAGAGAGAACCTAGAGGTCATCTGGTCAAATTCACATTTTACAAATTGAAGGCATTGAGACACAGAAGAGCTAAGTAAGTGAGGACCAGAAATGAGGTATTTTAACTGAGTACAACTGGTCTAAATATTTTCAGAAATAACTAAGTTGGCAGGGAATTTTTAAGATCAGTACATTGATCCTTTAGATTACCCAGTGGTAGGAAACCTGTGGCCTCAAGGCCACATGTGACCCTGTCCTCTAGACCCTCAAGTGCAGCCCTTTGACTGAATCCAAACTTCACAGAACAAATCCCTTTAATAAAAGAATTTGTTCTGTAAAACTTGGACTCAGTCAAAAGACCACACCTGAGAACCAAGAAGGCCACATGTAGACTCCAGGCTACAGGTTCCGCACCCTGGATTAGACCCTCCAGATGGTATAAATCAACTGCTTTGTAATAAAAAAAATTACTTATTTGCATAAATACTTTAGGGATTATGTATATTTTTATTTGAGCCTTTCTTTCAGATCCCCTACAGGTACAGAGGAAAACTTTTCCTAAGCAAGGAGGGTCTGGTTCCAAATCTAATAGGTAAGGGGGTAAACCAGGGAAGTAGCCAAGTTAGGAACTAGAGTCTCAGAAACTTCAATATCCTAATATTGAAACAGAAACAAGTTGGAAGACACAGTCTGGGACATAGTAAGCACTCAATAAATGCTTGTTGACAGATGCTGAGAAGGATATAAGCCAAAAGGGGATGCATAAAAACCAGAAGCATATTGCCAATCACTTCACTGAAATACTATTTGATGCAGTCTTATACCTTTCCAAGCTCTGGTCTTTTATTCTCAATCAATTGACAAGTATTGATAAAGTACATTTTTGGGTCAATCACTAGGCTAGGGATTCAAATGCAAAGAATTAAATAATCCCCACTCTCAAAGAGCTTATATTCTATCAGGAGTGATAACCAGTGCGTGTGTATGTAGAAATAGGACAAATTTAAAGAAAATAACTATAAGACAGTTAAATGCAAGGTAGCTTGTGAGGAGGCATTAGCAGAAAAGCCTTCTTTTTGAAGATAGTGTCTGAGTTTCATTTAAAGGAAGACAGGGAAGCTATGAGATAGAGTTGAGGAAGGAGTTCATTCCAGGCACAGGGATGGGTGGATGGGGGAGCAGTCACTGAAAAAACTCAGAGGCAGGAGTCAGAATGGTGTATATGGAAAATAAAGAAGGCCAATTTGACAGGATGATGGAATTTTTTTTTAAAGCAACTGGGGTTAAGTAACTTGCTCAAGGTTACACGGCTAGTCATTATTTATGAGTGGGTGCTCATTTTCTGAGGCCGGATCTGATCTCGGGTCATCCCAACTCCGAGGCCGGCGCTCTTACACACTGCACCACCTAGCCGCCCCTTTAGGGCAATTGGGGTTAAGTAACTTGCCCAAGGTTACACGGCTAGGTTTTTTTATTTTTGTTTGTGTGGATTAAGTGTCTGAGGCCGGCTCCGAACTCAGGTCCTTCTGACTCCAGGGCCAGCACTCTATTCACTGTACCACCTAGCCACCCCGATGGAATTTTTTGAAGAGGACATGAAAGAAGACTAGAATAATAGGTCATGATTAGATTGTGAAGGGCCTTAAATGCTAAGCAAAGATATTTGTATTTTACCTTCTAATTAAGAGTTTTTAAACATACCTCTCACAACACCTTTGAGTCTGGCCTAAACCAGGTTAAAATGTGTTTGGAAAATATTTAACAAAATAAATTTAAAATGGAGCATAGATGATATTCCTAATATGCAGCTTGTAGCTTATATATAATTCAGCTGCCCTGTTTCTGTTGAGTTTGAGACCATTGCTATAAGCAATAGGGAGCCATTGAGGTTTGTTGAGTAGGAGAGTAACAACTGAGTTGTTACTGAATGAACTGAATGAAAATTGCTTTGGAAGCTAAATGAAGAATAGATTGGAGTGAGGATACATTTGAGGGAAGGATATCCATTCAGAAGCCATTAATAGAATCTAGGGGAGAGATAATGAGGGTTTCCACTAAGGTGGTAGAAAAAAAGGAGTCAAACATAAGATACTTTGTGAAGGTAAAAATGTAAAGATTTGGCAATTATTTGAAGTGAAATGAAGATGCATGAGGACCTGGGAATAACACTAAGGTTATAAACTTGGGAGACTGGAAGAAAGATGATGTCTTCAACAGAAATAGGGAAGTTAGGAAGAAGGATGGGGAAGGGAATTATATTTTATGCATTTACATTTTGAGATATCTCTAGGATATCTAGTTTGAAATGTGTAGTAGTCAACTGGTGATGTGGAACTGATAGAAGAGCTAGCTATATGGATCTGTGAGTCATCTGCACAAAATATTCATTAAATGCATGAGGTTACAAAGAGAAGACTATAAAGAGAGATGAAAGGAGTACCCAGGACAGAATCTTGGGGAATAACCACAGTAAAAGAATATAATATAGAAGATGTACTAGCAAAGGAGACAAAGGAAAATCAGGTATTAGTTCATTTTGAAGTCTTTGAGCTTAGTTGTCTTTTTTTTTTTTTGTTATAATGTACTATCCTGAGATTATACCTGAAATCCACTGGGCTTTTTGATCTTTGCATGGCTCTATTGACTATGCTGCAATAATGAACATTTATTCCTTTTAGTATATTTAATTGAATCTCAACAGAACCACAGAATTTAAATATAAAAAGGAATCACAGGGACCATTTGGCTTAGTGAACAAGAATCCACTCTACTACATGACTCACAGTCCACTATTTGCTTGAAAATCTCTAGTGAGATTAGAGAAATGCAAATTAAAATAACAGTGAGGTACCATCTTACACCTATCAGAAATGACATATGTTGGATGGGATGAAAGAAAATAGGTAGACTAATAAACTGAAACTGTGTATATATAGCCTTTGGCCCAGCAATACCAATTTGGGTCTGCCTCCCAAAGAAAACAAAGAAAAAGGAAGAGAACCTATATGTATTAAAATTATTTTTAATATAAAATAATAAAATAATTTAACATAAAATAATATATTTAATATAAAAATGATATATTTTAATATAAAAGCAGCTCTTTTGTGGTAGCAAAGATTTGGAAATTGAAGGGATGTTCATTAATTGAGGGATGGCTAAAGAAGTCATAGAATATGATTGTGATATATTACCATGTACAACTGTGCTATAAAAATGACAAAGGGGGTGGTTTCAGAAAAACATGGCAAGAATTGTATGAACTGATGCAAAGTAAAGTGAGAAAAACCAGGAGATCACAGTGCACACGTAGTAAGAGCAATATTGTAATGATGATAAACTGTGAAAGACTTGAATACTCTGATCAATATAATTATGTGAAACAATTCCAAAGAACTCATGATGAAATAAAAATGCCATCTACCTCTAGAGGGAGAACTGATTAACTCTGAGTGCAAAATGAAGCAAACTTCTCTCAATTTCTTTATCTTGATTTTTTGAAATACAACTAGTAAGGAAATATGTTTTGCATGATTTCACATGTATAATTGATATCACACTGCTTGCTTCTCTTTGGGTTGGGAGAAGGTGGGAGGGAGAGAGGAAGAGAATTTGGAACTCAAAATTTAAAAGAAAAGAATGTTAAATAAATAATAAATTAAATAAAAAAAGAAAATACTAAGGGGGACTATATAATATCCCAAGACAATCAATTCTACTGATAGTTTTAATTGTTGAGAAAATGTTCCTTCTCTATGTCTAAAACAACATTATAAAAGGTTTCCAACACTTAAAGTGAGGTTTGGTGATGAGTGGACGATTTCATTGTTAAATTATAATGGGTTATTATAAATTACTGTATATAATTATTTGCCAGCAAAACTGAGAATTTAAAGGAAATGGATGATCATGTGCAAACATATCATAACCAACCCACTCTCTTAGAAAGATAAATTAAATACAGCATCAATAAACTAACACAGAGGAGAATCTTGTCCAGATAGATTCATAAGTAAAAATCAAACATCTAAGGAACAATTAATATATATGTCAATAAAATTATTCTAAATAGTTGAAAAAGAAACATTATACCAAATGCCTCTCATGAGACAAATACAATCCTCATACATAAGGATGGAGGAATAAAGCAGAATGAGAGATTTATAGACCAGAATCGCTAATGAATATTATTGTAAAATTCTGGATAAAATACTAACAAAATACATTTAAAAGTATTCACTATAACCAAATTGTAATTATGTAAGATATAAAAGTATGGCTTAATATCAAAGAAACAATTATCATATGTTCATATAAACTGCATAGCAAGCTCATAATTATATCAACAGACACACACACAAAAAAAAACCATCTAAAATGCTTCATTTATCCTCAGAACTCTAAAAACATAGTCATATAAGCATTTCCTTTTGATAAGATAAAAGCCTATCCCAAACTGAAAGCTAGGATTATTGGTAATGGAAAAATATTAGAAACTTATCCAGTAGCTATCAGGATAAAGCAAGGATATCTTCTTTCCTGGCTATTGTATAAGTTTAGAAATGGACAGTAACATGGGGAAAATGTAATGTAAAATAATTAAAGGTATAGTCATCAGCAAAGCACATTATACCTATTTACAAAAGGCAAAACCATTAGTGTTAACTCAAAAAACTCCTAAAAACATCAAATAAACTAACATAATTAGTAGTTTTAATAAAGTTGCATATAAATAATTCTTCAAAACTTGTAAACAATTCTATATGATAATAACAAGAAAGTAGAAAATGATGGAAAGAGAAATTTTATTCAAAGTAATTTCAAAATAGAATCTGGGTCAACCTAGAAAAACACACTTAAGCTGCATAAATATGACTACAAAATACTCTTTACAGAAAAAAAGAAGTTGAAGCAGAAATTTTAAGAATATTACTGCTCATGGACATGCCATGCTAAAATAAGAAAACTGATGAAACTAAGTTAATTTACAGTTTTGTATATCAGAATATAAAGGTATCATTTTATAAAACGACAAAATATTAACAAAATCCATTTGGAGAAACAAAAGGTATAGACAATCAAGGAAAAAAATTTTTTAAAGTTTAAATTAAGGGAAAAATAAACTTTCTGGACTTTGAAATATATTAAAACAAGTACCGATTTTCAAAAGAGAAACAGATCGGTGGAAGAAACTAAAAAAGCAAGAATGAAGAACAGTTTAACAGTAACTCTTTGCTCAGTAAAACTAATAAACTACTAGGAGGAAAAAATCTCTGTATTTGAAAAGAACTTCCAGTTAAAAAAGAAAGAAATTTTACCCAAATAAAATTATATATTTAGTGCCATACAATCAATTTACCAAAAAGCTACTTTATATGGTTAGAAAAAATAGTAACAAAACTTATTTAGAAGAACAAAGGGTCCAGAATCTCAAGGGAATTGATGAAAAGAAATGCTAGGGAAGGTAGACTAGCCAGACCAGATTTTAATCTGTATTAACAGCAGCTGTCATCAAAACTACTTGGTACTGGCTGAGGAATAGAGTAGTGCATCAATGGAAAAATTGGGTGCATGAGACTCAGCAATCAATGAGTATAGTAATCTATTGTTTGATAAACCCAAAGACCCCAGTTTTGGGGATAAGAATGCACTATTTGACAAAAACTGCTGGGAAAATTGGAACATAGTATGGCAGAAACTGGGCATAGACCATTATCTAACACCATATACCAATATCAAGTCTAAATGGGTGCATGATCTAGGCATAAAGGTTGATACTGTAAGCAATCTCAGAAAGCAAGGAATAGTTTACTTGTCAGATTTGTGGAGAGGGAAGGACTTTATGACCAAACAAGAATTAGAGAACATTATAAAATGCAATGGATAATTTTTATTACGTTAAATTGAAAAGCTTCTGTACAAACAAAGCCAATGTAACCAAGATTAGGAGGGAGGTAGGAAATTGGGAAAGAATTTTTACAACCTATGTCTCTAATAAAAGACTCATTTTTAAAATATACAGAGAATTAAGTGGAATCTATAAGAATAGAAGTCATTCCCCAATTGATAAATGGTCAAAGGATATGAACAGGCAGTTTTCAGAGAAAAAAATTAAAGATATCTATAAGCATATGAAAAAATGCTCTAAATCACTATTGCTTAGAGAAATGCAAATCAAAACAACTCTGAGGTACCATATCTCACCAGTCAGATTGGCTAAGATGACAAAACAGGAAAATAACAAATGATGGAGAGGATGTGGGCAAATTGGAACACTACTGCATTGCTGGTGGAGTTGTGAACTGATCCAACCATTCTGGAGAGCAATCTGGAATTATGCCCAAAAGGCTATAAATAATTCCATACCCTTTGACCCAGCAATACCACTTATAGGGTTATAATCCAAAGGGATTATAGAAGTGGGAGGAAGACCCATATGTACAAAAATATTTATAGCAGCTCTTATTGTGGTTGCAAAGAATTGGAAATTAAGGGGATGCCCATCAATTGGGGAATGGCTAAACAGGTTGTGGTATATGCATGTAATGGAATACTATTGGGCTATAAGAAACAAGGAGCAGATAGATGTCATGTTTACTTGGAGAGGCTTATATGAACTGATGCTGAGTGAGAAGAGTAGAACCAGGAGAAATTTGTACACAATCACAGACACAACATGTGTGTGATGACCAACTATGATTGACTGGACTCTTCTCAGCAATGCAGTGATATAAATCAATCCCAAAAGACTCATGATGGAGAGAGATGTCTACATTCAGAGAAAGAACTAGAAAGAACTGAGTGAATCCTGATTGAAGCAAACTACTTGATCTTTTTCTTGTTTGGTTTTATTTCCTAATTACTGTTTTTCATTCCATCTAGTACAATTGGCCTTTATAACCTAATGTCTAATGTGGAAGTATTTGCAGATCCTATACTGGATTGTATGCTGTCGTGGGTGGGGGAGGGATAGGGGAAGAAAATTTGAAACTCAAGGAGTTGTGGAATTGAATCTTGTAAACTAAAAGTAAACAAATATTAATAAAGACAAAAAAAGAAAGGAATTTGTCAGAAAAAAAAGAAGTCAGACTTACCACACTAAGTTCCTTGTGTGTTTGTATGTCTCTGGGAAGTAGCATCTGAATTTGTGATTTATGAGTCATATTAGTGAAGGCAACTCTTACAGTATTTATTTTTACCATGAGGATATATATATATATAAATATATATGTATGTATATACACATACATATATATTTACATTTTGATTTCCAAGTTCTCTCCCTCTCTTTAACCCTTTTCCCACTCATTGAGAAAGCAAGAAACTATCTCTCACACTTGTGAAGTTAGGCAAAATATATTTCCATATTAGTCATGTTGGAAAAAAGCAAGGGAAGTAAAGAGAAATAAAATACATTTCTATCATTAGTTCTCTCTCTGAAAGTAGATAGCATTTTTTTATCATAAGTCCTTTGGAATCATCTTGGATCCTTGTATTGGTCAGAGTAGTTAATTTTTCACCGTTATCATTACGATATTGTCATTACTTTATATACTGTTCTCCTGATTTTCCTCACTTCACTTTCATCATTTCATATAAGTCTTCCCAGGTTTTTCTGAAACCAACCTAATTATCATTTCTTAAAGAACAATAATATTAAATCACCATCATATATGACAGTTTGTTCAACCATTCTCCAATGAATAGAATCCTCTTGATTTCCAATACTTTGTCATGACAATAAGGTCTGTTATCAATATTTTTGCCCATATAGACCCTTTAGAAGGGAACTCTTAAGGTAGAAATTCCTATCTCTAATGCAGTTCAGCAACTCATCCATCTAAAACTTAGTCTTAGAGAGTTGTCTGGGACCTTGAAGGTTCCAATGACTTGTTCATGGTCATGGGATTGTTATGCATTACAGGAAGAACTTGAACCCAGTTTTCCTTACCCAAAATCTAACCCTCTCTTTTCTAGGCCATGCTTCCTCTCCCCAAATGGATATGTTGCTTGATTTTAAAATGTCACATCATTAAAAAAATAAAAATAGAGAATGGAAGGAAATGTCTTTTACAATTATGGCTAGCAAAATTTCTGAATTCAGCAAGGGACAGAGGTAATCATATAAAAGAAAACAATTTCAATTTTATAAAATTTTAAAAGGTTTTGCACAAACATAAGAAATGTAACTAGGAAAGGAAGAGAAAATATCAACTGCAGAAAAAAATTACTTCAAATATTTCTGACAAAGTCTGATATTCAAAATATATAGGCAGTTAACACAATCATATGAATGGTTTTCCAAATAATAATTGAAAAGTATCAATAAATTTATAAATGGCTACTGTAAATCACTGAGACAAAAATGAAAATAATCGTAATTTTTACCTCAAACTCAGAAAATGGGCAAAAAGAGCAATGCTAGAGGAACTATAGGAAAACAGACACACTAATATACTATTGACAGAACAGTGAATTGGTCCAACAATTGTAGAAAACAATTTAGAATTATGCTATGAAAGTGAATAAAATGTCTGATACAGAGGTTCCACTATCGAACACATACTCCAAGAAGATCAAAGTCAGCAACTTACTAGACGTAACAAAATACTTATAGCAATACTCTTTTGATTACAAAGAAGTGAGAAAAATCAGGTAACCATCAACTGAGATCTAAATAAATAAACTGTTATATTTAAATTTAATGGAACATTATCATCACTTAATGATGAACATGAGGAATTTATGGATGCAAGAAGCTTTGCATCCATCAACTGATCAGGTGTAGTCATTGCGTGGATTGATTTTTTTAAACAGTTTTCTTTGTTACAATGCAAAACCTCATTGAGTTTGTAAGTATGTGAGGAACCAAGGAATTATTATGAGGTAAAAACTAAAGACATCAATAAAATTCACTATCATGAAAAAAGAAATATTATGGAGGTGTATTCTGAATCCTATTATCAATTTCTGGTCTTAAAAATTGAGACTGCTGATTTTGAAAAAGAGGCAATAGAGTATTATATTTTAAAGTTGTTTTTTTTTAATGTTGCTATCCTTACCCTATTGATCCTTTAGAAAGGAACCCTTCAGGTTACCAAATGCAATACCCTATTGGTATTGCATTTGTCATGCATTTGTATTTATTCTTCTAGTCTATCAAATCTGAAACTAATATGTTGCCATTTTTGTTATTCCTACATGATATGTGGTCTTTCGGTCCTGAAACAGCAAATGCTTTGCTGGAAAAAAATGGAAAATCAAAATTTGTCATCTTCTATGATGAAATAGAGATCTTAACCACTAAAAGGCAAATTCTTCAAAACTGAAGTGGAATATGATGGTTTACAACATGAATTCTATCTGTTAAGATCTAGGCCACCAAAAACAAATGCATGCAAAGTAAAAGTACCATCTGTGCCTATATCAATATCAGGAAATAGTGAAATGGATATGGCCTTCCCTCTCAATCTCCCCTTCTGTTGAAACAAATTCTCCCTTTGTAATGTGGGAGGATGCTTTAGAAAATACTATCAGTAATCAAGATGGGGAAGGAGGTGGGGAGAACTTTCATTTTTACTAATCTTCCAGAGTTGTACCTTATAAATTATTTCTGCAACATCATGCAAACACTTTCCATAGTAACAATTCATTTTTAAATGAATTATGAAGCAAATTATTTCTGCTGTATAGCCTAATCTCAGGATATGGAAGAGGAGTGCCCATTTTATTACCTGGAACTAAAATTGTATTGACCTTACTATTGCCCCAAATAACTAGGCTATCTTCCAAAGATTTGAATATATTTCTTATAATGAAATTGTGATTAAATAGAATTCATTGTTGCAAGAATTAAGTTTTCTTTACTTTCTAGGATTTATATTTAGATAGATTAGTGATTTGACTTTCAGAAAGTACTACTTTTTAAACAAGGGGAAATATACTTATTTTTCTTTTTCTTCATTTAAAGATAATGCTACTAAGTTTCTTTGCAAGAACATTTTTGAATATAGTACAGTAATAAACAGTGGCATTAAAAACTAAACTTCTGCAGAAAATTATACATGATTGAAAAGGGTAGCAACTATGGCACATTTCATGATGCTACTACAATGACAAGCTATTAAAATTGTCAGCTCTGTGTTTCCCCCACTGAAATAACAGACTACAAGAGAGTATTCCCTATTCTTTATTCTGCCTTAGTTTGTGAATGAAGTCCAGAAAAAAATAGTACTCTTTACACATTTCCCCCTCTATCCTATTTTTTTTTCTAGCTGAAGACCCAGAAACAGAGGCAGTAAGTAGGTAATGCTGAAAAGCCTAACGATTGATTGATAACTGAAATTGGGGTAGTTCCTGCCATCTTGTCAAGCCCTTCATGACAGGGGTTTCATGACTCACATAGGGCAGAGCCATGCAACAGCAGCACGTTCACCAGATTTTCCAAGTGATGAAAATGTCAGGAAATCCAAAGTTATGGTTCCCCCAACAACCATAACTTGGCCACATTGCACAGAGTTATTAAGGGAGAAAAGTTAGAACCTGACAGGTAGCATAAACCTATGGTTACAGTGGGGCTGTGTCTACACATACAAAGAGAAATAGAGTTTTGAGGTCATTATCAAGATAATTCAAGGAGAAAATCTCCTTTTGTCAAAAATAGCCATGTAACTAAAGGAGAAGGTTTTAAAATTTTGTTTTGCTATTGTTTCTGATGGATTATTCAGGCAACCACTCATTTTTCCACCTAATATGTGTCATTATTACTCTGAAGTTCACAATTTCATTAGTTCAAAAGGATTGGGTTAGTCCATGTGTATAGACACTTCTTTGTGTACAGACTTCTATGTGTACAGACACTGTATAGCAAGAAGAAGCCTTGATTTGGGGTGCAAAGAATCTGACTTTAAATCCAGTTTCTGTCATTTGCTCCCCAGGTGACTTGGGTAGCCACTTAGTCTCTCTGGGCCTCAGCTTCCTTATAAAAAATTTAAGGGGTTGAACTATATTAGATGGTCCTTAAAGTTCCTTCTAGTTCTAAATCTGTGATTCTAAGAAAAGCAAGCTGTTAGAGAAATTGGTCCATATATATATATATATATATATATATATATATATATATATATATATATATATATATATATATATATACTGCTTTCAAAGAAATACTCATTTGAAAATTTAAACTCCAAACTTTTATACCCCATCTAGGAGAGCAACTCCAACCTCATCAAAATAACTACACACCTTGGGGGCAGCAAGGTGGTAGGTACATGGGCTTAAGTATCGGAGTTGGAGTCAGGAAGACCTCTGTAGTGCTTTTTCTTTAAAATCTTGTTATGTATATTACTGAACCCTGAGAGCCAGAAACTTAACTTTAGTATTGGTTCTGTTACTCATTAGCTTTGAGATCTTAGGCAAGTAATTCAACTTCTCTTCATGAACTCATCTGTAAAATGAGGCTGGTAGGTTTCATGATCTCCAAAGCCCTTCCAGCTCTAAAATCCTAGGATCGCTGAACAACCATTATTCCCATCCCTCTTTCTTCACTATTATCTCAGTTCAATTAAATAGCTGTTGGATCTCAGCAGGCAGCACCACCTCAAGTTTTCTAAGAAGTCCCAGGATAGCTCTGCCTATGTATTTCTTAGATGTAGGAAAACTTGCTTACACTGACCAACAGAGCATTCTTACCCTATTAATAACATGTCACTTCAATCTACTATGGAATATAAAATGGATGATTTTGATTACATTAAATTATAAAGGTTTTGCACAAACAAAACCAATGCAACCAATATCAGAAGGAAAGCTGAAAACAGGAGGAATTTTTATATTAAGTTTCTCTGACAAAGGTCTCATTTCTTGAATGTATAAAGAACTGAGTCAAATTTATAAGAATACAAATCACTGGGGCGGCTAGGTGGCACAGTGAGTAAGAGCACCAGCCCCGGCGTTGGGATGACCTGGGATCGGTCCTAGCCTCAGAAAATGAGCTCCCACACATAAATAATGACTGGCTGTGTAACCTTGAGCAAGTTACTTAACCCCAATTGCTTTAAAAAAAAGAATACAAATCATTCACCAAATGAAAAACAGCCAAAAATATGAATAGTCAATTTTGGGGTGAAAAAAAAACAATATAGTCACATGAAAAATCACTACTCCAAAGCACTACTAATAAGAGAAAGACAAAACAATTCTGAAGGACCACCTCATACCTATCAGATTGGATAATATGACAGAAAAGGAAATTGACAAATAATGTAAGGGATGTGGGAATATTGGGACACTAATGCACAGTTGGTGGACTTGTGAACTGATCCAACCATTGTGTAGAGCAATTTAGAACTATGCCCAGAAGGACCATAAAACTGCACATACCTTTTGACCCAGTACTACTACTACTACTACTAGTCTGCATCTCAAAGAGATCAAAGAAAAAGGAAAAGGATCTATATATGCAAAGATATTTATGGCACTTCTTTTTATGGTAGCAAAAACTGGTAATTGAAGAGAGGACCATCAACTGAGGAATGGCTGAACAAGTTGTGGTATATGATTATGATGAAATACAGTTGTGCTACAAAAAAATAATTAGCAGGGTAGTTTCAGGAAAAACCTGGGAAGATTTATATGAATTAATACATAGTGAAGTAAGCAGAACCAAGAAGCATTATAGATAGTAAAAGCAATATTTTACAACAATCAATTCAGAATGACTTAGTTATTCTCAGCAATATAATGATCCAGGACAATAATGAAGGACTTATGATGAAAAATGCTATCCACCTCCAGAGAAAGAACTGATGGAGTATGAATGCAGATCACAGCACATTTTTTTAGCTTTCCTTATTTCTCTTATTTTCTTTGGTCTGTTTTCTTTTGCAACATGGCTAATATGGAAATCCATTTTGCCTGACTGCACATAAATAATCTATAGCAAATTGCTTGCCTTCACAATGAAGGGGGAGAAGAAGGAAGAAGGGAGAGAATTTGGAACTCAACATTTTAAAAAATGAATGTAAAAATTGTTTTTACATATAATCAAGAAAAAATTAAATTATAAAAATTTCTTGGCTTAACACGCAAGTGTTTCTGAAATTAGGAGCTATCCATACCTTTCTAGTGTCGTATTAAAGGAGTAGCATACATCCCACTTTGTTTGGCCCCATGGGGCATGATACAGGGATTTTGGCCTCTCACTAAAGAACATAGCCTATGTACGTTCCCCACCTCATAAGTGATATATGAAAAATGCCAATGAGCAGTCAGAAGATCTTTAAAAAAGAGTGAATCTGATCTTAAGCACTTCCTCTTTCTGTCTATAGAATTCATGAGAATTCAGAAAGTCTTTATCTTGGACTTCTTGTTGGGGGGTGTGCCACTTCCCAACTCCTCTACACCTGTCATAGCTATTTGCACAAGGCAACTGGAACAACTGTTGTTTAGGTCAGACTTAATCCTCAGTCTCCAGCCTGCCTTTTCCATTTCTTTCCATGAGTTTAGCCGATGAAACCGCCATCTTGAAAGATGAATTTCTGTGGCTATCTTGATCTTCTGGGAAATCCTACTTTTCTCAATGCTAGCTAAACAGCAGGAGGTACTCCTTACAACTACCATAATGCTTTTTAGAGGAGATGATCATTGGCAGGAGAATGAGCCCAAGCCCTAGCCAGAACCTCAGTGAATTTGATCAGGCAATGCAAAGCCAAGGTGAAGGTTAAATGACTGTTAAGACACTTATAAAATGTTTAATATTTTGGTATTTTAAGTATCAAACTCCCAGAAGGGAATACTTTCCATTGTAATACATGATTCCCTGGAAAATGTAATCAATGACTTAAAATGTATTTTTCAAAAGGAATGAAAAGATTCCTTGAGGGTTAGTGTGATATAAAATGGAAAGAACAGTAGAATTCTGGCCAGAAGATATGAATCTGACATCTGCTCCCACTACTGACTAACTGTGGCCAAGTTACCAAACCTTTCTGATTCTCTAACTTTATTTATGAAGTAAATATAAATCATTTGATGGAGATTACTGTGGGGATCCATAAGTCAGTCAACAAGCATTTATTAAACACATAATACAGGCTAGGCCTGGTGAAAAGCACTGGGAATACAAAGAAAAGGTGAAAAAAAGAGTTCTTTCTCTCAAGAAGCTAATATAACGAGGAAGATAACATTTAATTCACTATGAATTTATAAGATACATAGAGTGGAAATGGGAGGTAATCTCAGAGGAAAGGCAAAAGCAGGAAAAGGGGTGTGCTATGTTAAGGGGGGCTATAGACTAAGGAAGGTCTCTTCCTGAATGTGGAATTTGAACTGTATTTGAAGAAATGCAGAAGTTAAGGTGGAGATGACTAGGAAGGGTATTTCAAGAATAGGGTACCTAGCCACTATGGGAACTAGGTGGCACAGTGGATAGAGCACTGGGCCTGGAATTAGGAAGACTTATCTTCATGAGTTCAAATCTGGCCCCAAATTTACTTACTAGCTGTGTGACCCTGGGCAAGTTACTTAACCTTGTTTGCCTCTGTTCCTCACCTATAAAATGAGCTGGACAAGAAAATGGCAAGATACTACAGTATATCTGCCAAGAAAACCCCAAACAGGGTTATAAAGAAGTTGGGCACAACTGGAATAACTCAACAACACAGAGCCAGTTAAAACAGAGATTGGGGAGAAGTAAATTGCACGAAGATTGGAAAGGTGGGAAATGTCTAGGTTGTGAGGAATTTTAAATGCCAAACAGATGATTTTTTTTTTTGGAAGGAGGAGGGCAGGGCAATTGGGGTTAAGTGACTTCCCCAAGGTCACACAACTACTAAGTGTGAAGTGTCTAAGGTCAAATTTGAACTCAGGTCCTCCTGACACTAAGGCCGGTACTCTATTCATTGTGCCACCTAGCCACCCCAGATGATCTTTATATTACCAAACTTCTCTGGTTTTTAATCTTCATCTGTAAAATGGAAATCATTTTGTTACAATTACCATAAGAATCAAACAAAACAGAACATGATAACTGTTTTGCAAAATGCTTTACACAAAAGGGAGCATTTTGATTACTGCTGCCATGATTGTTATTGCTGCTACTGAAGTATTTCTCCAACCCACCCTGTGCTGTAACACTGTCAAAGTTCCCTCTTGAATAATGTATCTCTGTAGAGAGTATCTGGCTGCAAGTGAAGATACTGACATCATCCAAAGTCTAGCTGCAAAACATTTTTAATGTTTTTAAATGTGCAGTTCAGAGTGACGAACAATTACCCTTCTGACTGTTGTAGTACAGTGATTAATGCTGTGGATGAGAACAGAACATGTTTTTATTACATAACTGATAATCTGATCACACAACAGAGACACGAAGAACACTCTGAACTATTGAATACACCCTAAACAAAATGCCAGCGTTGGTTTTTATAGTTTGTGTAATCTCACCTGCTAAGACCCTTATCTTCGTAAAACCGCTGAGTTCCTGAGTAAATAGTGCGCCACAGATTTAAATCTTCAGGGGGATTTGATGCAAGTGGTTGCTGGATTTTACGTCTCAGAAGCTCATATCTAACACAAAAGACAAGCAGAACACTGGGATTATCTCAACTAATGTTATTACCAAAATTCAGGTTGTGTGTGTGTGTGTGTGTGTGTTTAAGGAAAACATATCATTTTGTTCTTACAGCTCCCAACTTTCACTGAGAAGTGTTTTTTTTTTTGGGGGGGGGGGTTGGGGGTCTGGTGTTAGGCTTTTAGTCAATTATTTAAAAAAAACTGCTTGAAAAGGTAAGTGAAGAATTTAACTTTATTTAGTTCTCAACAAGCTTATCATTTTGGATACCTTTTGGCATACGTAGATTTGCCAAATGCTGGTGTCATCTGTAATTTTAACAGACAAAATATTTTAAAGTTCATGATACAATATAACTGTTGTTGCCAAAACATATCCAATAATGAAAATATAGGGTGTCCTCAAAGTACTTATGTAATTTAAAGCTATTAAAATGTCAAACTGCTCTAAGACTTTGGGGACAAACTGTATGTACCTACTATCAAACAGTATATTCTGCTCTATGGGTCAAGTTCAGCTTTTGAAAACTTATTTTGAGATGCCAGTCTGGTATAATGAAAAGAACACTGGCTATGTAGTTGGAATTCCACTTTTGATGATTATTACATGTGTGACTTTAGGCGAGTCATTTAACTTTCTTGGGTCCCAGTTTCCTTATTGGTAAAATAAGGAGTTTGCACCACAGTACCTCTAAGGTACCTTCTATGGAAACTCCATAATCTATGATCTACGACCCAGACATTAGTCCTTAATATAGCAAATAAAAATATGAATTTTCTTTTGTTGTCTATACTGCCTGTATTTTTCATGAGTTTTCTAAAATGCAAGAGCAGTAGTAGTGATGGTTTTTGTTTCCAGTTTTTAACCCTATTTTTGCCAAACTTTTTACCCTTTAACCCTCACTTTCCCCCAAAGTTACTATGTACAGAATCACAGAATTGCAGTTTTAAAGGATCTCAGAAACTAATACAACTCATACATGAAAAAATAAAGGAATTCCCTACCACAAACTGACAAGTGACTTTTGCTTGGAGATCTCCAATGAAAGGCAATATACTTTGCATAAGCCACACTTTAGCTAGCTATAATTGTTAGGTAGTGTTTCCTAATTTGAAGGTTAAATTTGCCTCATCACAATTTCCCCTCAATGCTACCAGCTTTGCCTTTGGGGCTTAAGCACAACAGTTTCAATCCTTTTCCCTTATGACAGTTAAATCCTTGAAGACACCTTCCTCCCTGCCTCCCATTACCTGCACAAGTCTACTCCATGTTACATATCTCCAGTTCCTTAAAATCCTCCTCCTGTGTCATTAAACTGAACTTCTTTTGCCATTTTGATCACCCTTCTCTGTATATTCTCAAGATTAGCAATGTCCTTTTTCAACTGTGGCAACCAGAATTGAACACAGTATACCAGTTGTGTTCTGATCAAAGAAGAATATATTGGAACTATAACTCCCTAATCTCTGAACATTCAAATGGACCTATAGAACCTCATTCAATGGATAGTCCATCCAATGTTGTAGGTGACAACCTGTCGATTCCTTACCATCCCATTGTGCCTCTTGTCTTCTAATCAGTTCCCCACAGGGTATCCACCTCTTAATTGAGACTCTTCACTTTCTCCTAACATCATGAGGATCCCAGGTACTCAGCCTATCAACCAATTTTCTCTAAACTTTTGCCACGTGACCAGCCTATCTTTCTTTTCAACCATATGCTTCTCTGATGACACCTTTTAAATTGCCCCTTCTTTGGAGTTCTAGATTTGTAATGTGTTACAGGCTAATCACACTTAGAATGAACCTCTCCATTGTATTTACTGCAATATTCACATTTAAACACTGTTACTTAGAGAAATGTTCTATGACTTGGAGTCATATAACTCTGGTAAAATATTGGTATTAAAATATGGACCTGCATTTAAAGGAAAAATTTAAGGTCATTAAAAGAGTTTTATAATTTCTCCAAGGAAATCCATTCCACTTCCCTCTTCTCATTTAATTTTAAATAGGCCAACAGTTTATTTTAGTGTATGTGTGCACACACATACACACTGATGAATATACTCTGTAGATTGCCCACCTAACATAAAACTCCATACCAACACCTGAATGATATATTTTTCATCCTCTTGATTTTCCTCTGTGGATGGTTACAGTATACATTTATGAGAAGTTATAGGTTTCTCATGTGGTTCTATAACATTGCCATACCACAATGTCATCCACAAAAAGAAGCATCTGGAGAGCTTTACCTTCATTCTATACAAAATTCCTTTTCATATGGGCTCTGCACTAGATAACCTCAATGCCAGTGAAGTATACATCTCCCTGCTTTATACCTCATCTAACATTTATGAGTAGCAGGTCACAAAATAATGTTATTCATTTTAATATACCTTTCAAGAAATCTTGATGGATGAAATGGAGGTACCTTGTAGGAAGAGTACCCTTAAAATGCCATGTCGCTCTATTGTGTGACTTATGAAATAACTGAATATATTATAGATGTACAGATGCATACATATGCATATATACATATACATGTTTGTACACATAACAAACAGAGATAAATATAGATCAAGATACTCATTATTTTATACAGAGTGTAGTTGTTTTTGTCCATTAGTCATATTTGACTCTTTGTGACCCCATTTGGGGTTTCCTTGGCAAAGATACTGGAGTGGTTTGCTACTTCCTTCTTTTTTTTTTAAAGCAATTGGGGTTAAGTAACTTGCTCAAGGTTACGTGGCCAGTCATTATTTATGTGCGGATGCTCATTTTCTGAGGCCGGGACCAATCCCAGGTCCTCCTGACTCTGGGGCCAGCACTCTTACTCACTGCACCACCAAGCCACTCTGCTAGATCCTTCTACAATTCATTTTATAGACGAGAAAACGGAGGCTAACAGGATTAAATGATTTGCCCAGGGTCACACAACTAGAAAGTGTCTGATGTCACATTTGACCTCAGGTTCTGCTGACTCCAGGGCTAGTAGTCTATCCACTGCACCACCCATCTGCGCGCGCTCTCTCTCTCTCTCTCTCTCTCTCTCTTTATAGTTCAAATGTACTCAGACTTCGAACAAAACTGGAATACTTTATTCATTTCTGGGTGCCTTATTTGAGGGAAAACTTTAATAATCTTGAGAATATCTAGAGAATGGTAAGCAAAACAGTGAAAGAACTTCAGTTTATTCCAGAGGAAAAGTATGTGTGTGTATATATGTGTGTGTGGTTGTGTGTGTAAAACAAAAAAAAATGTATATACACAGACATGTTTTGATCAATATTGTTTATTGTGTAATATCACTTAGGAAAAACTGCTTTTCTTTTGTCTTTACTAATAGTTTAATTAAGTATATCCTTAATGCTTATGTAAATTATTGCGATAAAAAAGTTATTAAATGGGAAAGTAGGCGGATATTTGGTTATTTTTGTTGTGTTCTCTCTCCTTTTCAGTAGTAATGAGGTGTAAAAATTTTCCATGCTTTTGATAACTTTCCCTACTTCAGATAGTCTGTGAATCGGTCTTTCAATGCCTTTACAATTGTATTACTTGTAGTATAATTCTCTATATACATTTGGTCTAATCTATTACTTTTCACCTTTTTATTCTTTTTAGCATCATTTCTGTTTCTTCTATGAGCATATTAAGGGCTGTGTGGTTATAATATACATATTATAACTCACTTTTCCTTGATGACAAAAAAGAATTTGCAGATTTTTTCTATTTTTCTTCTCTTTTCTATCTTTGTTTTTCCCTCCATTTTTATCCTTATATGCTCTCAGGATGACTCTGATTATTTGAGTCATTCAACAAATACTCTTTATACTTATTTTATCATCCACCATTTTTCTGTTTTATGAAGAGATATTGATCATAATTTTATATTATTATTCTCCAATACATTTTAAAGAGTTTAAAAACTGGTATTGCCTTTAGCTGTAATATATTTGACAAGTAAATCAAGTATCTAATAACTAAGGAGATTTTTAGTTTTTTAAGTATCTTTATTATGGCAATTGACCAACACCAGCTGCATTTCACAATAAAATTATATACCTAAATTATTATGAACTACACCTATATTTTCATTTATATATCATTTTTCACTATCATCAATAACTTGCTTGGACCTTATGGCTCTCATAGTACAACCTAATGTTACCTTATTTTTTTCTTACTGTTATATCATATTAAACTTAGAAGTCACATCCAGATCTTTCTCAGGCCAACAACTGTCTAGCTATGCTTTCCCCACTTTGGAATTGTGAAGTTTATTTCTATCCTTATAAATTTAACCATATATTAATAGTTAAACTAGTATTTAGTATGTTAACTTGATTAGTAAAGTATAAAAAAATACTTTTTTTTTTAATTAGGAATAGGCATTTGTATGGTGACAAAGATAGTTGTTGCACTGAGTGGACCTAAGTATTCACAGTATTATAAAATGAATGTTAACTCTTATAATTATAGTGCCATATCACTTCAAGCACAAGATGTGAAACATCTACAAATAAAAGCAGTTTGATACTTGTTTCTCTAGAAATAACATATTTAGATAAATTAATACTAAAATCACTTACCTCAAATGAGGCCCATTTGGCCTACTGGGTGGCTGCCAAGAAACTCCAATATAAGACTCACTTACTGGAGTCAATGACAAAGGATTAATACCCTGAGGTAGGGTGGGCTCGGTTGTGATATAAGTAGGCAAACTCTCTGTACATCCTCCAAGATGTCCCCCTCCTCCTGAGCAAGCCATTATGGTGACTGAATAGTTCGTGAAAGGAATGAGTTCGGTCATTATTTGACTAAATATTGAGGTATTGCTGCTGGGGATAACTATAATTCTTGGGTCTGGCATGCAGACTTCATAGCTGAGTATGTCTCCATTTGGAATGAGAGGGGGACTCCAAATGACCTGTATGGAAAGAAATGTTTAAAATCAGCATAGGCATACAGAAAGAGGACAATTTAATTTCACAAAACTTGGAGACATGTTCTGTCATGTCTTTTTGTTTTCTTCTAATGAAATCACCTTCTAAGTATCCACTTGCTATAGAATCTTTGCTCCTGAACTGTAATGAATGATTTTGGATCAATTAACAGTACACCATGAACTAAATGAAATGTTATTTCCTTGATCTGGCTTTCCATCTCAACATGTTCTAGGACTGTCAAATACACAGCACCTTAGTGATTCATCTCCACTGTGGGTGTGTCAAAGAACACTGAGTAAACACATGGAGAAAATTCACACATCCCCATGCATCAATAGGGCAGCCACAGGATTTGATAAGTTTGCTCGTTTACAACTCAATTACCTAAAGCACCAGAATCCTTTATCTCACAATTTTCCTGTGGATTGTAAATTGCTATACTATTGTTGTTGTATTCAATAAAACCAGACAATGTTTTCAGATTTTGGAAGACGTTGAATAATTCAGTTATCAAAACTTTTTGAGATTAACGCTAAGTACTTTTGGAAAAAAAAGTCAAGCACTATAGTAAAAAGACCACAAGTTATAACCAGTTCTCAAGGTCAATGGATGGCTAGAGTGCATTAAAAGAACAAGCAATTTTCTGATAAGTAAGAATATTCCTTGGGTCTAGGAGACAACATGCAAGCAACTCTGTGAAAACAAGAGGTATAGAGGAGAAAAGGCAGATAATCTCACAGAGAAGGTAGGAGGAATAGGCTTCTTGGAGAAATTGAAACCTAAATAGAGGGAAACCAGAAGGCGGAAATAAGGAAGAAAATTCTAGTCATGGCCAGGTTGGAGCCAGCTTTTTGAGAGCCAACTGTTAAATTTTCAGCGTGAACATTTACACTTCAGAAATGGGCAAATGCTACAAATTGGGACTAAATTTATTGTTTGTTGCTAAACCTTTACCTGAAACTCCACTAATTATTCTGGAATCAGTTTGGGGGCTTAGCTATCCCCTCCTCCATTCTTGAAGCCTTTCCTGATTCCTCTAATGGGCTATAATTTCTCTCTTTCAAAATATCAAAGCACATCAAAAATTTTTGAATGTATATATTCATTAGGTATTTCAGTTTTGTCTTGAAGTTTAGTTGCTATTACACTTGTTTAATTTCCCTCCCTACATGGTAAAAGTCCACCCTCCTCCTCCAAGGCAAAGGGTATATCCTATTCAGCTTTCTATCTTACATAGTGCTTAGCATTCTCTTGTATAGAATAGGATCACAAAATGAACAGGTCTGAATCACATGAGTAAATGAACACACTTCCAAACAACTTTCTCAGTCCCTTTTCCCTTTTCTGCAAGTATTCCAGAACAATTGGTCTCTCCTAGTCTCACAAATAATCCAAGCATATTCTGCCTGCCTAAGTCTTACTAATATTTCAAGGCATATTTCATGTATTATTTCTTTTTTAAATTAAATTATTTATTTTTAGTTTTCAACATTCACTTCCACAAGTTTTAAATTTTCTCCCCTTCTCCCCCCCCAAGATGACTTGCAATCTAATATGGGCTCTACAATACATTCCTAATAAATACATTTTCACATTAGTCATATTGAATAAAAGAATTATAATGAATGGGAAAAAATCATGAGAAAAAAAAACAGCATAAAACAAAAGAAAGCAAAAAAGAAAATTGTCTTCATTCTGCTTTCCAACTCCATAGTACTTTCTCTGAATGTGACTGGCATTTTCCATCATGTGTCCTTGGGAATTGTTTTAGGTCCTTGCATTGCTGAGAAGGGTTAAGTCTATCAAAATCAGTCTTCACACACTGTAGCTGTTACCGTGTACAGTGTTCTGGTTCTGCTCCCCTCACTCAGCATTGGCTCATATAATTCTGTCCAGGTTTCACTGAAGTCAGGTAATTATTTCTTTAAGGAAGCGATTTCTATCTCTTGAAAACTTATAATGATCATTGTCTTTACCACTTGATTGGCATTTAACTTTATACAATTGTGTGATTTTTTTCATTATAGTCTTGTATTATTATTTAACAGGTATTAACATTTAACTCAGTGCACATTTCTTGTCTTTCCAACTGAACTGTTTCTTCATGGTATCTGAATTTCCCACAACACTTACCATATGATATACATGTAGTAGGGGGACAAATAAATATTTACTGGATGACAGGCTCCCCACTTTGTATTATCTCTTACACAAAACTTTTGGGTTTTATTTGAACTCAAAGACTGTGAAAATATTATTATCTTAATTTTATAAAAAATGGAGGTCGTTTATAGAGAGATAGTCCACAGTCACACAACTAATAAGCATCAGAATCTAGACTTGAACCTGAATATAGTGACCTGAAGTCCAGGGCTCTACATTGCTTCTCATATACCACCACACTGCCTTCTAATTATGAATTACTTATTGGGCACACAAGATACTTTACTGAAATATATCACAGAATACTATCAGTGTGTGTGTATGTCGGGGGGGAACCAAAACAATTAGGGGAGGCTGTGTGGTACATTAGAGTTCTAGATTGCAGGTTTAAATCCTAACTGTGACCCTGGCAAAGGTGCTTTTTTTCCTTATATCTTAGTTTCCTTATATGTAAAAAGAAAACATTTGACTATTTTTGACTTTTAAATTTACATCTAAATCTATGATCTAATAATGTGGACCCAAGTAAGACTTCATTACTTTACATTTCTTGAAATTTCTTCTGAGATAGTTAACTCTGAGTAACAGATAATATGCCCTATATGTCAGAGATCATAGGTATATTCTTTCCACAACATTTTTTCTTTTTAATACTATCATGTTGAAACCGTAAAAGACAAACTCACATACATTGGTTCAGTTTCAATCTAAACATGCTATCACAGCACAGATAATTATAAACAGAAAGGAAAACCAATCAGATTGAATAAGACTACAAACGCCTATCTTATAGGAAAGGGGAGAAAATACCTTTCAGAGAGAACAGGCTAATGATTTTCAATACTTTGCTTTGACTAAGATTGGAAAACATAATGAGAATTCCCCAAAGGTCAGCATTGGCCCAGAAGCTTTTCAGAAGAAAATATCAAGAGTTTAACAGTGGTCCTGATAGTTCTAGAAACTTTGCCCTATGGCTGAATGGCATGACAATTTTTCTTACTGATTTACTGACTTATTTAGAGTATGCTGGAAGAAACAAAGTTCTAGGTGGGATTCTTATGAACCAGAGAGAATGTGACTCACTATAGGCTATAACAAATAAATCTAAAGCAAGTAAAGGTACGTGTGTGTGTGTGTGTGTGTGTGTGTGTGTGTGTGTGTGTGTGAGAGAGAGAGAGAGAGAGAGAGAGAGAGAGAGAGAGAGAGAGAGAGAGAGAGAGAGAGAGAGAATACACCATTTCTTTGTGAACTTGAAGAATGAGCCAAGGTCAGGCTCTGGGGACTGATTGGGCCTTCTAGTGTAAGAGCTATCACAGCAACAATCCATGTGATTGATCCATGTTACACAACCTCCCCCTTCTTCATCCTGAGTCTTCTGAGAGTTCAAGCCAGACCTTGGCAGTACATGAAAGCAGGCGATATGACTCAGAAGACAGTCTGTGTTGGATACAGGAATGGCTTGTTCATTGATTCAAATCCCAGTGTTGAGGCTATGAAAGGAAGCACACTAGAGAAAGCCCTATTGAGGAAACTACTGGGAGAGATTAACTGATTGAACATAATTACTCTGGAAACTGTCATTTAAAGATCAGGAAGCCTTATTTTCTCCAATAAAAAAAATTTAAAGGGATAGGAATTTATCCCAACCTTGGAAAGCAATTATTTTTGACCACAGCCAGTTGGTATATTTCAATCTAAATCTACAAAGCATTTTAATAGAAATGGTGATAGCTGTCTAATATGGGTCACTATATCTATAGGACAAGATGTTAATCTTTAGAATACAAATATAGTCCTGAGGGACAGAATGGCAGAGGGGATAGAGAGCTGGCTGTGTGACCCTAGCTAAGTCATTTCATCTCTAGGTTTTTCAGTCAACTCTAAGACTCTATGTTCTTAATAGCAGTTCTCAATACTCAGGTCTCATTTCTCAAACTCTACACACTAAAAGACTGCTTTTAAATATACTTTTTGATTTTTTCCTTTAAATTGAATTTCATCTTGTTTGACCTCTTTGAAAGTTTAAAAGAAATCTGTACTCTACTCAATGTCTCCCCCATAAAACAAACAAAAAGACAAACTACTCTATGTTGCAGAGGAGTGATCTGTTTTGGTAAATGGAATTCCTCACAAATAGTTACAGGTCCAGTAAAAATAAAGAAGCAGAGTCCCAGATGGTCCTCATCTGTGTTTTCCATGAAGGTAGAAGAACAGTAGGAAAGGGAATAAAGGATACTAAGAATCACACAGTTTTTAAACTAACTATAAAACTGAGTTTAATTATTGGTCCTGCAGATAATGAGATCTTTGTCCACTGACAAGCAATGGAGGAAGTGAATTATATCTTCAAGCAATTAGAGGAAGTGAATCATATCAACCTTGGCCATCTTCTAGAGAAAAAAACCTGAAGAAAAAAAGAAAGCTGGATCTAAACAGAAATATAGCTCCTGGGTTCTTTTTAGAAAGACAAATAAAGGGGTTGTTTTATCACATAACATATGTGGTCATTGAATATTGAGGTACTTATGATGACTGCCAAAAAGTTTCCATGGGATTTAGGTGCCAATGTCTAGAGGAATTCAAGAAAAAACAAGGTTAATTTGATAAATATACTTGGTTGCTTTAATATGAAGGAAGTCGTTGGAAATATGGTAGGGTATATGTCATTAACTGAAAAAAAAAATTAATAGTACAGGGTCAAGAATTTCTCCTTGTTGCCTCTTCTTGCCTTGACATTCTAGCAAATCGTTGATGGCTATTCTATGCATCTGGTCATTCAACCGGTTCCAAATCATTGTATTATCATTTAGTCTATTTCAATCCATCTCATCTAAAAAGATATTTTAGGAGCCTTTATATGTATAATAAGTCGATAGCATTTCTCTGATCTATCACTCTGGTTACCCTAACAAAGAAAAACATGAAGTTAACATAGCAGGAACAGGCTGTTAGTGATCACTATTTCCCCATAAAAATGCTCACAAATTATGCCTCTAATAATTAATTCAAGATTTTTTTTAAGAATCAAATTCATGTTCATTGGCCTCTGGTTAGCAGATTCTATCATATTCTCTTTCTTTGAAAATTGGGACATCTTTCCTTGTCCAGAACTCCAACATTGCTTTATGAAAGCATCACTGCCTTCAAAGGTCATCACCAATAGCTCAGCAATTGTTATCTGTTTCTTTCTGTACCTTATCTATTAATCATCTCGAGGGTCCAGTGACTTAGAAGCCATTGAAGGCAAGTACGTGCTTTTATTTGGGGTTTGAACCCCTATTTCTTTGAAGTAATCACTTAAAAAATTACTTCTAGTATAACTATTATCATGCATGGGAGAAAAAACAGATACTAGTTATGATACAGCTTCCTCATTAATAAAATGAGAGGGTTCAAACAGATGACTTCATAAGTGTCTTCCAACTTTATGTCATTGTCTGTATCATCTATGGTCCTATGAGGATGAATGTTGAGAAATTCAGGCTCTCACAGCTGTTCATTATCATTTACCTTCTTTGTCATCATTGCCTCTTCTCACCAGCAGAGATTAAAGGAACTCATTTTTGTTTTCCTCAGCAACTGTCACTAGCCTCATCTCATTACAGGCATCAATGGCCCTGAAATTATTCTTCTGCTATCTTGTTATTCTTTGTACATTTTTTTCCATCCCAGATTCTTTACTCAATACAAATCTTTTAGGCATATGAGTTGGATGATAAGTTTCCTGTGTGGTCCTGTTAGTATCCTCAGGGAGTTCCTCTTTTCTTCTTCATTGGCATTATTTGTCCATTGTCTAATCTCCAGAATTTCATTCTTGAGAGCTTCCCATGTTGAATGAGCTGGCTATCCCTGCAAGATATTAGGTCACTCCATTAGGTCACTTTTGATTCTTCCTCTGAACCTAAAGTCTGTCTCTTCAAATCCATGTTTACATCACAGCATATGGAGCTTTCCTTTGTTTCTCTATTGTGAACTCTGAGATAGAGCAATCATTTGTAGCCCAAGGCCCCTATTATTTATACTTCATTTAAGTTTCATCCTTTAGGTTGGTCAGGATCCAATCCAGAATTACAATTCCTCCCATGATTTCTTAGGAAGGGTGAAATTACCATAAAGTAAATCATGAATTTATTAGCTGCTTTTTAAAAATATGTGTGTGTATCCAGGGTAGTGGAGGAGACAGAGACAGAGAGACAAAGATGTTCCGGCAGATTTCTGGTTTGATGAAGTCCTTCAAAACTCCTTATCTAATGTATCATCCTGTCCAGCTGATACGTAATGTACTCCTGTGACAATATGATTTTTTTTTCTGATAATCTTTGTCCGAATATTGTTCTCCACGATGTTCCTCTAGCATGGTTTCTGGATTTGCTCATTTGACAATTTTTTTCTTTATAGATAATGGTGATAATAATAACAATTATTGTTGTATTATTACATTAATCTAATATTCTTAAATTTCCCAAGCCCTTTACATATGTTATTTCATTTGATTCCTACAACAGTCCTGAGTTAAGAGCTATAACTATTGTTACTTCATTTTTACAGAAGAAGAAACAGGCTATGAGAGGGTGACTCGTCTAGTAGCTAATAAATGCCTGAAGTAGAATTTTCAAATTGTATAAATCTATGTAGTCAAAAAGTCTGTCTAATTTCCTATGAATAATGTCATATATCCAATACTATGGCTAATTTTTAGGTAGTTTAAAAAGTGATCAGGCTAATATCTTTCAATGACTTTTAGCCTCTAAAAAATAACCTAAGAGTATGAAAAAGCTAATGCACCAATTTAAAGAGCTTAAACTTTATGTTAAGTTATTCTCCAGGATAAAAAAAAGCTGTATAGTATTTACAATATACCTTGGGTTTGATAGAGTTAATGTATATTAAAAATAGAAACAACTTCCTCTCTTCACTCTGCTGTGTATCACATATTGAATATGTAGTGTGATATACAGAGTGTAGCACTGACAATAAAGAATAAGCCTCTTTTTTGGTAAAGACAATGTCTGTTTAAGAAGTGGCCTGAACTCTCCTGAAGAAAAAGTCCGAGTTAGCATTAGCTGAATGTTTAAAAATAGTGAGGCATTTTAGAAATAGCAAAGACTTAGGAATCAGGAAATGTAGGTTCCATTTTCAGATCTATGTGATGTTTGGTAAATTACTTAGCTCCTATATGTTCAACTTACCTTAACTGAAAAATGAAAGAGAAGCATTAGATGATTCCTAAGGCCCAAGCACTAAAATCCTAAAATCATATTATTGTCTCTATAAGATGTATTATGGTGCTCTTATCCAAAATCACTGGAAAAACACAGTCACAAAGCAATCCTTCCTAAAGGTAATATAACTAGCCCTTGTTATATACAACTAATGATATGGGCCAAATAATATCTTCCATCTCTTCAGTATTATGCCATCTCTCTCCTGCCGATATCAGATAGAAAATCCATAAGGTTAAATCCTTGACACTTCATTACTTGGAGGTTTTACTGTGCTCCTTTTCCTAATTTCTCTGACAGAGAACATAGAAAACAGAACCATGACAGGAGAATTCTTGGAATTCCTTGAAGTTGATCTCATATTCATATCCTTGATGTTTAACATGGTGATGGTTAGCAAGAGTAGAACCAGTAAAACCAATGTTTTAGTAAAAAGAAGTAAATATTTTTTTTCAGGTTGATATTTAGACTTCTGAAAATATACATACCTCATCTTCAGGGAATACACCTTTCTTAAGAAATAGGGAATTCAGTATGATTTTTAATTCATAGTTTATTAGAGCTACAGGTATTAGCTCTTGTTTGAACATACATGTATCTTGTAAAACCTGAATTGACTAATACCTGAACATTTGAATTGGAGAAACTTACCTTGTAAGCTTTCTTAAACTGGGAAAATAGAAAACTCTACAAAAGCACATTATTTTCACCATTTCTAAAGAGAAAATCTACAACACTACATACAACTGTCCTTTGCTTTCAGGTAAAATTTCAAGGAAGTTGATTTTATTCCATATGTCCCAAAAGGCCATGCCCCTTCCATGGTGCATGCATGGTTCCTTGGACCACAGAGCATTTTGTTTACACTTGTCTTCTGCTGTTATCACATTCTATTAGAGGCAACCAGTTACCATAGTGGGTTAGACTGTTGGACTTGGATTCAAGATGACCTGAGTTCATCAATAGAGATAATACATCTACAATGCTTTGCAAACCTTAAGGTGTTCTACAAATGTTAGGTATCATCACCACCACTATTTTGTACTATGACTATTAGCATATGCTTTCAATGCTCCTGCTAAACAGTAGGCTCCATGAGGGTAGAGACTGTTTCTTAATAAATTTTTTGTCTTTCCCTTAGTTTCTTCAAAGGGTCTTATAAAACATAGATACTTAATCTATGTTAACTGAATTGATTCAATACCACAACAGTTACACTTGGCACATGAATTTATAAAAATTTTCAGAATGTATTATATATGTATGCACTCTCTCTCCCCCAGTCCTCAAGGACAGTTTTCATGTCTGTCTGGTAAAAAATTCATCCATTTTTCATTAAAAAATAAAATAAATTTGTCCCCTTCCCTTGAGCACCTAGAACAGCTCCTGTGCAGGTGGTAGTTACTTGCTTCTTTCGTATCTGCTGACAGAAATGTCCAATAGGTTTGTCTCTTCTGCATGTCTGCCATAAAGACAATCATCAGCCAATTACTAGGAATCCACAATTAAAAAGGTAAGGACAGAGACCACTAATTGAAACCAGTAATCCTAGGCAACGATCATGATTCAAGTCTCAAAATGTCTCAAACAGATAGAGGAGGTGGAAGAGCACATGATGGAAGAGCACATAGAACATGGAAGTTTGGGGCATTATGGCTGCATTTTAGCAGCATACCATATCTCGGGGTATCTTGTATCTTAGAAGGAAACTACTCACACCCAGAGATAAGAATAGGAGTTTTGGAATCAAATGGGAAAGTATATCCCTTCCAAAGATTTAACTAAAATACACAAGATACTGCAGTAACATTAAGGAATAGCTTCTCCCCCTCCACTTCCCATATTCTTTTTAATATCTTCAAGCTTTCTGTCTTGAGGCTAAAGGTCAGTCACTGTTTCTCTGTTCAACAACTATGCCCCATATTCTGAAAATCTTCAGTGTATGCTTAAGATGCTATTTCTTTTTATAATTAGATAATATGAAATTATCCTATTAAAACAACTGTTTCCAAATGCCTAACCAAGTTCTAGATGAGACTGAATATTCTTGCTGATTCTGCCTTTTGATAGCTTTTTATTTTCCTGCAATAATTTGAACACCAATAAAAGTTAGATTTTTTTTAAAGTCATTGCTAGTGCACAATTTCTACATATTTCAGGCACCAAGTCATATATACTTTCAGATTTCTAACCTGGGGTTATCATTGCCCCAGGGGACTCATGGGAACGCCTAGAATTTATGTTGGAACTTTAAAAATGATCCACATTTTGCCCTCTCTGTCTCCCTCATCTAGTACAACCTTTTCCATTTCAGGTTGACAGGCTGTAAGTGTGATTTTGTTACTGGATGAGGTGAAAAGTAGGAAGGGGGCAATCAAAGGAAATGGGAAAAGACAATAAGTCTGACAAATTGTCTTTGCCTACCTTTGATCCTCATGCAGCTATGCTGAGCTAGACAGACCTATGCATGAATGGCTATCGTTCAACTAAAAATGAAAATGATTTGGTCATTTTCAAAGTTTACCTGAGAAGTAATGCCTAGTTGTTCAAATTCAAAAAGAAGAAATTCCAGGATATACCCATTCCGAAGCTTGCCATTATGAAAGAGGAAGACTTGCTACACAGTATCTTATCAATTGGTATGGCTACTAAACTTTTTGTTAATCCCACCAGTAAAAATTAAAAAAAAAGTTCCAGAATGATTATCCCCTTTAAGGTTGGTTTTCCTTTAAATGGAACACAATTCCAAAGATTACCAACTCATCTTCAGGAGATTAAATCTTTTGATGTGCTGAGGAATTTTTAAATATAATTGACCTGAAAAATTGATATAGTAAACATGTTCATCATAATCTTTAAATTAATTCTTCTTAAATGCAGAAACAAGATAAAATTCTATAGACTTTTCATGTTTCTAATATTAAAAGTGCATGGCTCAGTCTGTCTCTCATTGATGCTAATTAATGAAAAAAGGGAAAAATGTAGCTTTTATGGTTTAAATCAATTTCTTCTAACTATATTTTTGAACATTATTTATTGTTCCCCTACTGAAGAGGTGTGAGACAGGAGGGCAGACATCAACACAATAGAAACCCAAATAATAATTTTAACAGATGAACTTTGCTTTTATGCAAATGGCCTTTGTTTTGTGCTCTGGTGAGCAAGCTACTGAAGCTACTGTACCAATGCTTTTGGCATTAGTACAAGACTGAATCCATGGAAGCATGTGTGTATTTACACAAAAGAGGCTTCTAAGCTACAAAACTCCCTCCTGTTTGGTTACACTAATTTCCCTTGAATGAAGTTTGTATGCAAGCCAAAACAATGGTAGTTATCCTGTCCTCTAGAGCTCATTCCCAGATGAATGTTGTGAATAATTGAAGACTTCCTAGATAGACCTGTAATATGCTATTTTTACTTCATTTGCCAATCATTTTGCTCTTTGATCATTTTTTAATCAGAATATTGGTAACTTGGACCTTCTGTTAGCATACTAATCCAGTCCTTACTATTTTCCCAACTCTTCTCATTTTTTGATCTATTTAAATCTGACGTGGTGGTTAAGCTAAGCATCCCATTGTGACATTCAAAGCATTTCAGGTGTGTGAGGAAAATGGAAGCATCTCAACAATATAATTAAGGGGATACAGGAACAGATGAAAAACTGACACCGAATTCAAAATGGTTTGGGCCACTGGCCAGAAAGTTACCTTCTTCAGCTAATGCCTAAGGCAGTAGAGATACTAGTTTTGCCAGTAGATGGCTCTGTTCCACACAGAGTCAATCAAGGGTAAGTTTGCAGAGGGGAAAAAAGTAATAATTATCCTACCTTGGCCGTATCTGGTCCTAACACCAGCACCTCAGGTGGTTGTACCCCAGCAGGCCTTGATGGTCTTGTGGTGACTTCTACCCACGCACTGCTATTTGTGCCTCCGTTAAATGTGCTCATTAGTATTCGGTATTCATACCTTGTCCATGGGCTAAGAGCAGTAGTTTGATCAATAAATTTCATGGAGTGATTCAGTGGGAGGGTCACAAGTGTGGTCACTTGTTCCATTCCTTTGGACCTTCTCTCAATAGTAAAGTTCTCCACTAGACCATTGGGGTAAAGAGGGGGTTTCCAAGATATAAGCACAGATGTTGGTGTATCAGAATACAGTTCCGGGCTTGGAATACCTTCTGGTGCATCTGGAAGAGTCCATACAGCCTGGGTCTCAGGTGAAAGAGAGCATCCTTTTGAAGTACAGCCTTCTACCTGAAAATAGTAGGTACTGTTGGGGCGTAAGTGAAGCACCGTGCTGTTAGAGGCCTTTCCTGGGATCACTGAATGAAAATGGCTGTTTTGATAAATGTTATAATGAGTGATAACACCATTGGGTCTTGAAGGATGCTGCCATTTGAGAGTCATTGTTCTTGACTTCACATCCAAAAGAAATGGAGGATCAATGGGTCCCGGTTCTATAAGGGAGAAGAAATAGAAGTGATCTAGACAAACTTAAGACTTTTTTCTTCTCCTCCAGCAGGATAACAAACAGTTAGTAACCTTTAAATTATATTTTCCTCTAGAAAATAAATTCTACTTTTGCTTTGAGACCAAAATCACCAGGGGTGACTTTAGAAAATACTATCTGATGTCATGAAACCATCCTTTTGGACATTATAACACAGGAATGGAGATGTGCAAAAAGGCCCTTTAGAACTGAAGTTCTAGCTTTTGTTGACATTTTTCTAGAGCACTTGTGACTAATTATAACCAATAACATTGTCATAACCAACCTGCATGTTTTACAACCCAGTAAAGTCTTTCTGCATCTCTCATTATATATTCCATATTTTACCTCATTCTGTTTATCATTCTAATCCATGTTTTGCAATTTATCTACTCCCTGTTAATATTATAGGTGATTTTTTACTGTGACTGTGACAGAAGCTGCCGATTTAGCTCTTTCACCTACTGATAAATAAACAATGCACAGAGCTGACCTTTAGGTTAACAGGTTTTATGCTTGCTCCACTCAGCACTCTAACTGATTCAATTATCATAAAGGTTCAGGAGGCTCCATGAATACTGAAAAAGGCCCACCATATGCCTGCATAGGTACTGTGGAACAGCAAATACACTGCAGCCCTCCAGAGAAATTCCTTAATTGTAAATAATTTCACCATGCGACACAATCAAGTCACCTTGAATGCAAACCCCTCAGCCTGCGGAGGCAAAGTGTTATTTAAGCTTTACTGGGCTGCGTTAAATTCTGCAATTTGAAGGGCTGTTAAGTTTTTCAATTGAAATTTCATTTAAAATGCAGGTGCTTTTTATTATATTGAGGCTTTACTGCTCTCTAGGTACAAGCAAGAACATGGTGCAATAACACAAATCTGGCTCAATCACTGATCAGTAACAGCTGTAATTCCAGAACATTTAGCATTCTTATAAACCACGTCCTGAAATCTATAAATTGCTACAACAGATCAAGAAAATACTATATCCCCCTTTTCTGCCCACAGCAATTTTGACATTTATGAGATTTTTCTGTGAACATTAGATTTTATTGAAAATCTTTAAAAAAAAAAAAAGATATACTTGGATTTAGTAATTGTTTAAAACAGCTTTGATTCTTTTTCTTCTCTTTCCTTTTTTTTTTGCCTTTAGTTTCCAATATCGGTGATTTCAATCTTAAAATGCAATCATGAATGCCTAAATCCTGTGATTCTGCATTATCTGCTGGGGCTATCTTAGCACTAGCAGAATTTTACGAAGTGGGATCTATAGCACATATGTCCATTGGCTACTGAACTGACAACTAAAGAGCACTCTGTCCTTTTTTAGAGGAATAGTCCTATAAAGCACTAGCCCTGGGATCAAGACATTTTTTTTGGCAGTTTGGGGGGTACAACCCAGTGGAGGACATAAAAATACAATGACCCCAATACAGATGAAGGTCATAGGGTCATAGGCTTAGAGATGGAAGGGACCTTGGAGGCTATAGAGTCCCTACCCAATCCCCCTCCATTTTACATATGAGAAAAATTAGTTCTAGGGACAGGTCTAAGCTTTAGTTTTCACCTTCTGCTTGATTTCCTTTGAGAGAATTCCTAAGGTCTCCATGACATTGTTTTTTCTTTTGTTATCTGGCATACAAGTGCAATTATTGCATCAAAGTGGGAATGACCCTCGCCTTTTTCTTTAAACATGTTATTTAGATTAGAATATTTTTTCATCTACTATCAAGTATAACTTGTGAAAGGTAGCAGTATTTTTCTGCAAAAATCAAAATCCCCTGAGATTTTAGATTGGCAAAGTCAATGATGAGAAGAAAGAAGGGAAGGGAAGGAAGGGATGGAAAAAAAAAAACAGGAAGGAGGGAAGGAAGAGAAGGAAGGAAAGAAGGGAGGAAGGAAGAGAGGGAGGGAAGGAGGAAGGAAGGAAGGAAGGAAGGAAGGAAGGAAGGAAAAGAAGGAAAAATGGAAGAACAGTAAAGCTCTACATTTTCTAATAAGGGTTACACCAGTGTTTTATCTAATTATTCCTTGTCTATGAGTTATCAACCGGTGAATTTTTTTAGGGAAAAGAATCAATAATCAGGTAGTTTTTTCTTCCTTATGGTAAAGGCAAGCCTTTTATTTCTTTTGATTAAGATGCTAGTATTATAGGTGAAGCATTCACAATAATGAGATGAACTTGTACTTGAAACCCCCACAGAGCACTGTCTTTCCTTAAAGATGATCTCTTATCTAGGGAAGGAAGAGATGCTCAATTTCAATTTTGTAATCCTCCTCCCCTTCCAGACCATCATACATTTTATTAGCTTCCCTGCCTAGCTGAGTGTTCATTCTTCTCTTGTTGCAGTCCTTAAACTCATGCAGCTCAGGAGGGAAATCTCCGAGTGGTATCCTAATTAGCCCCTCTGGATAGGAAAGTGTTAAAGACTGGCTTCCCAACCTTATTTCAATTTAGTGCTTTTTTAAATGACAAGCCGAATCATCTAATTCTATATATACAAATCAACTAGCATGCTACTGCATGGTTGAAAGGGTCACCACAATTATGTAAAACATGAGTAATAACTATAATTGGGGTAGTTTGCTAATACAATAAAAAGCTCTGAACATGAGAAAAGTTATGCTCACAGCAGTAGCTATCACTTTCTAAAGTAAGAATTCATGGATGAAATGACATGAAAGAGATGGTTATAAAATTTTAATGGAATGATAAAAGGCAAAAGTCAGCCTCTCAGCTGAATTCTTAAAATCCCTATATATCACAATCAGCTCCTTAACTGTAAAATCAATGTGGAGTATAACATGTTGTCAATGCGGTTGTCACTGGAGGGAGGGCCGGGAAGTCTGACAGCTACACAGCTCAGCTGGCCAATGATGAAAATAAACCATAAAGCTCTTTCCTTGGGTGTAATTGTTTAGAGAACTAACTCCTGGAGAAGCGAACACAGGCATCCTTTCTGTTAAGACCACGGATTCATATTTCAGGCCATTTCATTACAGCATTAATAACAGAGAGTAGTTTCATTTTGGCAAATGAAATTATCTTTTATGGGAGACGATTTTGCTCATATGCTTCGAAAGTTCAGTCTCAACTGAGAAAAAAAAAAGGTAGGAGATAGTGATTAATCTTTTCTAATCACATGCCCAGAACCCAAAGGTTTGTATTTGTTTACTTTTTGCTGGAATTAAGAAGCCTTTATTCCCAAAAGGGTGGGTATGTTTGTGTAAACAGTGTTGGGAGGCTGACAGCCTAAGTCTGTGAAATTCTCAGTGGCTGAATGGATCTTCTGGCCTTGCGCTGTTAGGAGATACTAAGGAACATCTAATTTTCTTGAAACAACTTTTAACCATTCCAGGTCCCCCAACTGACCTCTTCATTAAAGTGAAATGCCATCCCCACTGGATTTATATTCACTCTCCCCATTAACATTAAAATTTACTCCCAAAGCAGTCCTCTTTCCCCCCAAACTCTAATTCCTAACTTCTCTATTCCCCACCAGTGTCTTAGTTAAGACACCCCTAGGTATCTTAGGCCATCTTTGCCTCTTATAGTCAATGATGCTCAGGTTCTCATAGATTTTTCTTTAATATGTCCATCAGATTCACGACTTCCTCAGCATTTCTACTGCTACCAACCTAAGTACATACTGCTACTTAGCTTGTCTCAAGTCTTTCCCACAATTGATCCTGCAAACTAGCAGACTAATCTCATAATGTTATATTCACCATCACCCACTTGCTCAAGAATATAGTGGAAAAAGATCTGAGTACCTGGTTCAGGTCCTACCTATTCCCATGTTTGGTTGAGTGACCTTGGATAGGTCACTCATCATCTCAGTCTCCATTTTATTATTAAATTGCAAGGGACTTTTGTATCTCTGCCAGAGCCGAGTACGAAGAGTAGGCACTTAATATATGTTGAAGGTGTTTATTCCATTAAATGGTATATAGAAAAACCAAACACAAAGTATTATCCTGTAGTTTGATAGCCAACATAACTTTTAGATATTCATATAAGAGTTTAATTGATATCACAGCAGAAGGGAAAAGTAAATTATCCTATTCCCAATAAACCTTAGGCACATCTGTAGAATAGAAGGCTATTGGTAATAGAGAGATCTCTAAGTAGGCAAACCTATATTGTTCAGAATTACTTCTCTAAAATTCTGCTAAGAATAAGGCCAAAGGGGGCAGGCTAGGTGGTGCATTAAAAAGAGTACAGGCCCTGGAGTCAGGAGGACCTGAGTTCAAATCTGGCCTCAGAAACTTAATACTTACTAGCCGTGTGACCTTGGGCAAGTCACTTAACCCCAACTGCCCTTCCAAAAAGCAATAATAATAATAATAATAATAATAATAAGGTCAAAGGAAATTTTAGCAAAAGACATTTAAGTTAGCTCTCAGTAAGAACTTCCTGACTATAATAACAACAAAATATATATTGTCAAGAAAAGTTACGAATGACTCTTATTTCAGGGTTTTTTCTTTTTTTTTTTTTTTGGAGGGCAATTGGGGTTAAGTAACTTGCCCAAGGTCACACGGCTAGGTTTTTGTTTGTGTGTGCGTTGTGTCTGAGGCCGGATCTGAACTCAGGTCCTTCTGACTCTAGGGCTGACGCTCTACTCACTGCACCACCTAGCCACCCTGAATTTCAGGGTTTTAAGATAACTGTATAGATTGGTTTAAGAATGGTTCAACTTTGGAGCAGGGAAATGGATGGAAACCACCTACCAACTAAAATCACTGAGGATATTTAGTCCACCCCCATCTCATTTTCTACCCTACCACCTTTAAGAAGGTGACATTTAAACTAGTCTTGATATTTTAAATAACTTATAAAGCAGGAGACCAGGAAACCCCACATTCCCAGCAACTCATTCCAATGGTGAACTGTTATTAATGCATTGTAAATATAAGATATTTCATTGTGTATAACATATTACATAAGTTTTAGTTAGTTGCTTGAAGCTCAACAAAGTCAAGTGACTTACCCATGATCACACAGCTAGAAAAGATCAGAGGAAGGATTTAAATTCATATCTTCCTAATTACATGCTCAATATTCTATCACGGCGGGGGGGTGGGGTGGGGGGGAACAAAGTTGCACAATGGACAGAGCTCCGGACCTGGAATCAGGAAGGCCTGAGTTCAAATCTGGCCTCAGATAGTTAGTAGGTATATGACCCTGGACAAGTCACTTGATTCTGCCTCAATTTCCTCTTCTGTAAAATGAGCTGGAGAAGGAAAAAAAAATTTGGTATTTTTGCCAAGAAAACCCCAAAGGGGTCATGAAGAGTTGGACAAGACTGAAATGACTAAACCACAACACTCTATGGGATAGCTGTCAATATGCATACATTATATATAGTATGTGCATGTATATTCATTCATATATAAACATCTTATATGCATGCACATGTTTATTTCTGTATGTATATTTGTGCACCTATGGTGCCTAGCACATACTAAGCATTTAACGAATGCTTGTTGACTGTCTATACTACACCCCATAACTATCTTAATTCCCCCTATGATGGATTTGGAACTCATTATCACCTTTCATAAAATGAGGTTACAGGGATCTTCAAACAATTAATGAAGTGGTATAATTATTTTCTTATATACTATAAAAGATGATAAATTATGACAAAATGAACTATTATGGATTGTGAGTAAGTGGGTGGCAATCTATTTAATGTGTTTGGATATAACAGAAAACATGTCTTACACATAATAAATAGTATTAGATAACGAAAATGGGAATGGCCAACACTGGGTTACTCTGATTACAGCTGCCAATGAATTTTCCTAGGTGTTCCAGGCTATCATCCCCTGATTGAAGTCTCTGCTCTGATTCATTGCCACTCACTAGTATTTGACCATCTTCAGCTGATAAAGGAAATTCAAAACAGCTGCTGTGGCCCTTAAGCATTTTCGGTTGTTCAAATTTGGAGACCCGAAGGTATAAAGTCATTGTTAAATAATTGCACAGTAGTCAATAGATGACCAGAAAATAGGATTTCTCTATACTTTTTTAGAGTTGAAATTCATTGAGAAGAATATTCCATGGCCTAGCATCCCATTATATTCATTTGATAAATAAATGATTTGAGAAAAGGAGAGAAGTTATTTATAGTTTCAAGTTTAATACCTAAAAACCCCCACATTTTCTATAGAGGCCACTGGTAAAATTAAGTGAATATAACTTCATGTTAATTTCATAATTAATAAAACTTTATTATATACATCGGTTTATAAGATAACAAAGTGTTTTTTAATCTTCAGAATATTACGAAATGTGATAATACCAAGATTGCTGAAACAACTGAAAGAAACCCTTGTCCTTTCAGGGTGACTGGAAAACAAATTTTTTCCTAGGAAAACACCATATGCAGTAGTAACAGGCAGATATCTTACTTGTGTTTTAAAATCAGCTTTCTTCATTTATCTCTTCTAATCATGAATCTACAGAGGAAATCTCAGTGTGCAATCTAGATGCCTGCTTCATTGTTTAATGCATTAAACTTGTCAGTATGCTAGGGAGATAATCTTTAGAGCAATTGCAGGGAAAGGTCTTTAGAATAGAGAGAGGGAGAATAAATCTCATAGTACTACTGAGGCGGTTCATGTTTCTTCATTAAAGATAATGAAACCCATTGATATAACTATAGTCCACCCTCATTTTAGGATGTTCTCATATTTTTTTTTCCTCTACAAGAAAACTAATATGTTAGGAATACAGGTTGGGATATTAAACTCTAAACTACACTAATAACAAAATGTTTTTAATGCCATACTTGTTGGATACTTTAAATTAATTTATCAGAAAGGTTACATGTTCCAATGTACACAAATACATCTGTTAAGTCACTTTAAAACAATCAACCAAAGTGGGTTTTCCTAGGGTAGTACTATCCTTAGGAAATAACAGTTTCTGCCACATGTATGACCTATTTCCTTGTCAGTCTAGACTTTTTCCTTGTTCTCCTTCACTTCCACATCTCAACCACACACAGTGAAGAAAAAGAAAAGGAAGTGTGTTTTTCCTTCAATGTACATTTTTCTGTTCTATTTTGAAACAGCACATGATTTTTGGACAGCAGAAGCATGGTTTACAGCAGCAGTTCTCGAGGTGCGGTACACAGACCCCTGGGAGTTCCTGACACCCTTTCAGGGAGGCTACCAGGTTAAAATCATTTTTGTAATAATGCAAGAAAATATTTTCCTATGAAAATATTCTTCCTTTTCCCACCTACATATATGAGGCCAGGTTTTCTTCAGCCAAAACACATCACAACAGATTGAATACAAAAACGGACATCGGAATCTTGTTGTCTTTTATTAAGCCAGACATTAATTGTATATATGTTGTTGTGTATTAGTTATATATGTGTGTATCAGTATATGTATGTGTGTGTTACTCTTCTATTTTTTTTTTTAGAAAATATAGCTAATTTTAATAAGATGTTAGTTATGTTAACATGTTTTCACTATCATTAAATGAAAGAAATATTTTAAAATTTTAGCACTTTTAATTTCTAATTATCCATAAAATATCAACATACATAATCCAAATAAACAAAAGTTCTTTAGAGTCTCAATAATTTTTAAGAAGTTAAAGAGACCCTGAGACCAAAACTTCTGAGAACTGCTGGCATACAAGAAAGACCACTACACCTAGAGGCAGGATATCTATGTTCAGATTTTGGCTTTTACACCTACCAATTAGCCATATCAACATCTTAAGCAAGTCCCTTAACCTCTTTGAAACTCAGTTTCCTTATTTGTAAAATAGGCATACTGATAGTTTCACTGTCTACATAAGAGAGCATTTACATTTGTTATTTTAAAAAGTTGTGACAATTTACTTTTTGTCTTGTACAGTTTTCATTAATGATTTCTTGAAATATAGCTCTAAAAAACAGACTTTAAAAAGCCCATAATGTTTCAGATAGAGCTAAGACTTTAAACCCAAGTGGCTCTAGCGTTCACTGAATAGGCATTGCTTCAGATAAACTGAGAAAGACCAAGGTCACCCGCCACATCCTGGGCCATCGTCAATCTTCTTGACTTTTGTCTTGCGACTGACTGGACTTCGATGACTCTGGAGGAGAGAGTGAGGCTTATGCCTTTGTACAGCAATGCCTCACTCAAATCCAATTTATGTTTAAATCAAGGCATCACCCTTGTCATTGGTGCTTTTCAAGAAAAAAAAATGAGTGAGATGTATTCTATATTATTGGAGGGAATACATTGTATTGAGATTTGTTGTTCAATTGATGACCTCATTTGGGATTTTCTTGATAAAGATACTAAAGTAGTTAATGATTGCCTTCTCCAGTTCATTTTTTCAGGTGAGGAAACAGAGGCAAACAGGGAGTGACTTGCCCAGGGTCACACACCTAGTAAGTGTCTGAGGTCAGATATGAACTCAGGAAACTTGTCTTCCTGACTAGAACCAGCACTCTATCCATTGCACCACCTAGCTGCCCCTCATAAACACTGAGATTTTAGATCCATTAAATTACTTGCCCTCATAGGATGGGGATTTTTTTGGTGAGGAAAGTTATTTGCAGACATTAAAAGTAGAGAAATGAATTATTATTATGTGGAATATACCCTATCTGCTGAGATCAAGAACATTAAGTTAAAGGTATAGCTCACTGCTTGACATGAATGGGGAGGGTGACTTAGCTTCTCTTCTATACACCTTTCCTTCATCTCCAGCCCATGCCTCAATGATTCTTCTCCCCCTTCACAGTTTGGGGTTCTAACAAATTCCTCTGATATCCTTCTAGTCAAGAAAACCTGAAATTAGTTTGGAAAGGAAAACTCTAAAACAACTTTTCAATTTCTTGAAAATCTTCTATCTTTCCCTCTGTCTCCATTTCTCTCTGTTACACACAATAGTCTTGATTAGGACTGCTCTTTGACTCAAATCAGAAAGGAATTTCAAACCCAATGGGAAAATGTCCAATTAAGATTACAAAATCCATCATAGTCTAAATCTGGGAGTGGTGCTGAGTCTAGATGTTTAGTAGAGGATTTTTGGCCTCATGGCAGCTCAGTTAAAGTGATCAGCACATACTTTACAAACAAACTGTGGTAAGAACCTCAAGGATTAATGAAAGCTTCAGAGGGGAAAAGTGGGGATCTTGAGACCGAGGTCCTCCTAATTTCTCTTATTATTTCATTCCAATTTTAGAGAGTAAAATTAGAGGAATGATAATAGACATCAATATACCGTACGTGGATCCAATAAATAATCATAATGGCTAGCATTGATATAGCCCCCTAAGGTTTACAAAGCTCTTTATAAATATGATCTCATTTTATCCTCACTATTACACTGGAAGGTAGATGCTATTATTATCATCCCATTTTAGAGTTGAAGAAACTGAGTTTAAGTGCCTGGGTCATACAGCCAGTAAGCAATTGAGGTAGAACTTGAACTTGGGTCTTCCTGGTTCCAAGACTAATCCTCTATCCATTGCATGACCTAGTTACCATGATGACTACATTTAACTAAAATAAATAAATAAATAAAGTGCTATATACTTTCATTTCGGTACCATGTCATAACAAGACCCATAATACATAAATAATTTAAAATATAATTTTTATATTTTTATTATATCATATACCCACATTATATATTATAATATATAATAAATAATATGATATAATAATTATTATTTATATTTATTATTTATAATAAATAAAATAACATAATAATAAATAAAAAGAAATAATAATTTTAAGGGAACAACTATCAGAAAATAAAAGCAAAAAAAATCCAATGGTTATATATGCAAAAGTTATAAAAGCCATGAAGTATAATTTTGTAATTTTCCCTATTTCAATAGTTCTAAACAATATATAAATGTGGAGTCCATACTACATAATTTTGAAAAATCACCAGATATTTTAATGGCATCCTTAAAAGCAGTCACTGAATAGGCTGCCTACAGTCAACTCATTTTGAGTAAAATATGAAACTATTTTAATGAAAAATTTCCATATAATATTGGTGTTGCAAATATTCCAATGTAGTGATTAAACTGATTGGGATAATGGTGCATCTTGAAATCTACACACAGAGAATTTTGAAAAAAGAAACCTAGTTCCTTTTACCCTAAGAGAAATCACATCATTAAAGGAAAGTGAGAAATCTTGTCTTCCTTTGGGGTAGATTTGTAATAGATCAGAAATCTGTCCTTAGCCTTTGAGTCAGATATTCTGAATGCATTTAAAAGAGTTTAAGGGATTAAGATGCAGAGACACAAAATTATATGCCCAGGTATTAGCCTAGTCTGGAAGAAAAATACTCATTTGAACCAAAACCTACAGTTTCTGCATGTACAAACTGAACAAAAAACATTTATGGGCACAGAAAGTGAAAGACATGAGTAGTGTGGCTCCTGTAGACAATCAGAAGAGATGGTTACACCCAGTTTAAAATTAGCTTAATTTTAGAGTGCTTGATAAGAGACTTCATTTTATTTATCACATGCTCCCAAGTCTAACACAACCTTAATGCATTTTCTGCAAGCTGCATACATTCCTGGTACTTGGAGTGCCAGCGGCACATAAAGAAAATT
Organism: Gymnobelideus leadbeateri; assembly: GCA_011680675.1. Lineage (NCBI taxonomy): Eukaryota > Metazoa > Chordata > Mammalia > Diprotodontia > Petauridae > Gymnobelideus > Gymnobelideus leadbeateri. Next base: position 209,510 of record WOXC01004584.1, on the reverse strand, counting down.
CATGTATTGTTTGTGTTTATCTGGTTGCAAATAGTCTAACACTACACTGACCAAGTTGGCTGGAACAAACATCTTTTATTAACACATGTTTAACATGGTTTAAAATATTCATAGGAAATGTGCATTATTATTATTTGGCATCAGCACACTAGATTTTTTAAAATGCATAGAATTGGGTACTGGTGGCACACAAATGTAAATGACAAAATATTTGAAAAATCTATTAAAATTCCCCACAGCCTTTTCCTTCCATGAGAGCTTATCTTTATACCCAAGGATTTGTTTCCTTAACTATAACTACTTTTTCCCCTATGCTTGGCTCTCTTTGATTGTTTCAGCTTCATCATTGGTTTGATGGAAATCACTGTTTTGATACTAAAAATATGGACTTCGATGACTCACTCTGGCAGACAGATTTATTTATTTATTTTTGAATCGGTGGCTGATGCAATGAAATGTGCTTGTTGATGGTGTGAAATTCAAATGCGGGCATGAGGTGACTTCTCTGTTTCACTGTGTAAGATGATATGTGAAATTTCTACATTGGAAATTGCACTTAGAAGTGTGAGGGATGCTGGTCAGGATCAAATATGAAGTGCAGTTGTGGCAAGGAGCTGTCAAGATGGGTGGTTTTATAAGCAATGAGATGAAGCTCTGACAGAAAGACTGCTTGTGCCCAGTGCCAATCACTCAGTCTTTGTCAACTCAATTGCACATACTTTCAGCAATGGCATCCATCTCCATTGACACCCAAAATATAGAGTGCACTGTCACCGTGTTTCAGGGGTGAAAATACATTGGTAACTTCAATAGGGAAGGCAAATAGCCAGCCCCAGACTTCACATTGATGCAATCTGCTTTAGAGTACACACACAGGGCATTTACACAAAGGAATAACTTATCTCTTTGAAGTAGGATGATCTTTTAAAATATATTATAGATTCATGGATGTGAATTATGTCAATAGGACTTACCAATGAATGAAAGGTTAAGGCATATTTTGTTTCTCTGAGTCTGTTAAGAAGTGAGCCTTTAGTGGTAGATAGCGTATGCAGGGGAAAAGTGTGGTATAATAGGGGTTCTTGGTTTGAGTCAGGAAGACCTGAGTTCAAGCCTTACCTCTGATATTTACTAATAGGTAAGTCACAGTAAGGTCACTGAACTCCAGGCAACTCTCTGAAACCTTGTAGTCATAGATGTGTTACAATCAATGGATGGAGTCACTACATTGACAAAATCCAGATCCTTGAAATATTGATAGGTCATTGTGTCCAGTGTTCTATGCTTACCTCATCATAATCACTACCAGGTATGGAGTGAGAAAAAAAAAGACAAACAGTTATAAACCATACAGAAGGATAGGTCACCCTCTGTTTCTAGAGGATACAGCATATCTGGCCACATAGGTGGAAGTGATTCTGCATACAGATGTTCTACCCACATTGTTAACTGGCAATGTTTACTTTAGGATGAATAGGTAAGCAGGGGTGATGCAGGAAGCATGTTAATGCAGTAAAGTTGCATTGCTCACAGGCTTCCCTACAATATCTGGAATCTGGCTTCATTTATAGAACAGAGACAAGGTTAATCCCAGACAACATCATGTTAAGAGTGTGAACCCAGGTGGATATCTGTGGACACTGAAATGCCACTTCTTCTACAAGGGCTAAGTAGGAATTAAAGGTGACAAAGGGAGAGTTTTCTTCACTCTACAGCATAACATGACAGAGAGTAATCTTTTAGGTATCAACATCAGTGAGTTATTTTTCCCCTTCTTTAAAGCTCATATGATTAAATAAATAAATATCATTATGGACAGTAATATTTAATACTCAGACCAATTCTCCCCAAACGTAAATTACTCCCTGAGAGCAAGTTAGGTACTTTTGAAGGGCACATTAACTCAATTGGTCCTCAAGGGAACCATTTGGTAAATCGTGAGTGAAATGCAATAAATGGTCCCCCAAGGTCTAGCACACATTAATATACAGGTCAGAGTGCTGAACTTACATATAAGAAGAATGTTCTGCCCTAAGGGAACCTGATTCTTTGATCAACAAAAGTATAGAATAACAATACACATGTATACACACATATATTTACACAAAATATTGCATATTACATATGCATACATATCTACATATTTTCAAAGAGGTTAAATTTATGATGCATCCTTTAAAAACATCTCTATTTGCTTATGAATGTGGGAGAGAAGAGAAATAACCAAAAATAAGCCAGCTTCAAGGTGGTTACATAATGATAGGACTCAAATAATAAATATAACCAATTTTTCAGCTAAACCTTAAAGAAGAGGGGGGAAATGACTGATTCTGAGCTTTATATATCATTGACATGGTCAAACTAAGGGATCTGTACTGAAAATAAAATCTATCTGTAATTGGTGTTATTTCAAATGCCAGTAATCATATGTTTTTTGCTAAGCAATATATAGCCTTCTTGATGGTAGGAACCTATCCTGTTGTTTGCTAAGCAAATAACCTGGCAACCAAAGATATAATTAGGTTGGGGTGAATGGGGCTTTTCCTCAGGGCACTGATATTTAGAGAGTCAAGCTTCTTCCTCTATCAGTCAATAAAACCCTGGTCCACTGGCCCACACCTTGAAATCTTTCTTCTGTCTTCACACTCTAGTTCCTGAGATCTTCTGCATTACTTAATGGGGTCAAAGAGAGATAACTGTTGATAGACATCTCCCAGTGTCATAACATTCCCACACCCTTCCACCACCAGGGGACTGGGTTTGGGGTAAGCAACTAACTGTTAGCTATACTGCAGGGAAGAAGGCCAGACTTTCTGGGTGATGGACTACTCTCCCAGAACAACTAAACCTTATCATGAGTGTCTTCATGTCTATTGGGAGGTGCACAAAGATGATCAATGTCAATACATCTTTAATGTGCATTCCAAGGGAGTTTTGCCTTGGCCCAACCCTGCCCTGATCCCTTCTTTGAGATAATCTCCTCAGTAACAACCTCATGGTTTCAATTTGAGACCTTTTTTTTTTTTTTAACATTTTTTTTTTGTAGGGCAATTGGGGTTAAGTAACTTGCCCAAGGTCACATGGCTAGGTTTTTATTTGTTGTGTGTTAAGTGTCTGAGACCAGATCCGAACTCGGGTCCTTCTGACTCCAGGGCAGGCGCTCTACTCACTTCACCACCTAGCCACCCCGAGACCTCCTTTTAACCCTACCACTCCAAATCCCCCTTCCCTCAATCCTGCCTAGGTACTTGAATTCAGAGTAAACTTTGTGATAGCAAAAAGTTTTTGCAACACAATCTCAAAAGAGTCTGGATGATTTAATAAAAAGACTTGAAAAACCTGAAAGTTCAAAGATATGAAATCCTAGTTCACTTTGTACATACAGATTGAATTTATAGTGGGAACACACATGGAGAATTCTTGGGCTTTGTTTATATACACTGAATCCTATTAGGGCAAATATATTAAAGCACATCATATTTTCCCAGTGAATCTGGGCAAAGTCATAGAGAAATAATAAGGAACATTCTCCATGTTGGGTGAATCAGGCTATCCCAACTATATACCATTGTAAATCACTGAGATAGCTATTTTCTCTGAATTAGAATTCCTCCCTTCAGTAGAGTCAACTGCTACAAAAGAGGCTGCTTTCAGAAATAATGTATGAAGGCTCTAGCTAAGCATTCTTATATAAGAATGAGAGAAGTAGGGAGTATATAGGGTATCAATAAACATTAATGGACAAACTTAAAATTGTGAAATTCTTTCAAATTAAAAAAAAGCAATGATTATAATAGAAAACTAGCTTGCATAGTGGTCAGAGTGTTGGACCTGGAGTTAGGAAAACCTGAGTCTAAATATCACCTCAGACACTTTCTAGATGCATGACCCTAGGCAAGTCACATCCTGTGTTTAAGTTTCCTCATCTGTAAAATGGGGATAATAATAACAGCTATCTCCCTCCCAGGGTTGTCATGAGGATCAAATAAGACATTTGTAAAGTTCAAGTGTTAAAATACAAGGTGAATGCTAGCTGTTATTAGCTAGCATGCATCATAACATTTTAACATTTGTAAAGACATATGTGCATATACACACATACAAACATGTACATATATATGTATATATTTATATGTGTGTATATACTTCATTTGATTTGAACAACAACCCTAGGGGTAGATGTTATTGTCTTCATTTTATAGATCAGGAAATCAAGTTTGAGAAAGGTTGACTCACCCAGGGTCATTCATCTAGGAAGCCATATTTGAACTCATCTCTTCCTGACTCCAGATCCAATGATAATCTAGTTATATCACTGAAATGATGACAATTTTTTTACCCACTCAATTATCCAGAGGTATATATACAAAAGAGGAGATGTATGAACATCATTAATCACTGTGAGTGAATTGTCATGGTCCCAATCCTCAAACTCTCAAGCCATTTCCTTTTTTTCCCTAGGTTCTACATTCCCTACTCATAAAAGAATGCTACCACCTAATCATGTGTTTGGGGAAAGAGAAGACAATTAGGACTCCCTATTGTGATGACACTTAGCTATGCACTTCCAGATACTTACTGTCCTCTGTGGTCACAAATGAAGTCCAGTTACTGTATGTGCTACCATAACCATTGGAAGCAATCAACCTCAGTTCATATGTTGTATATGGCTGGAGATCTCCAACTACATAACTTAAGGATGCAGATGGATGGGAAAACAGGCTATAAGGGAAGAAAATAACATTTTAAAAACTTAGAGAAAACATAGGCCAAATTTCATTTTAATACATTCCAAGCACAGGCTCTCAAGTCAAAGGACCTGGGTTGAGAACCCAACTCTGACACTATCTGTGCACCTTTGGGCAAGAACCTACCTTGGACTTAGTTTCTTCATCTACTAAATTATGGAGACAGACTCTATGGCCTTGGTAGTTCTCGCAAGTTTCTGGTCTATATGATCCCATATGACATTCTTTTGAGTTCTGAAAATTTGGGGATTCAGACAGTTTGCATGTTAAATTAAGGTGGATACTGACTAAAACTTGGGAATCAAGCTTTATTGGAAACCCCCACTGCCTATTGGAAGTGGGACTCTATATAAATATGGTGAATTTTCATGTGTGGCTTGTGAAATTAGTCTTACACTCCCATTCATAGGTTTTGCTCTATTAGGTAGGTTTCACTTTATATAATCCAAGTGGTATGTAAATCTGATATTAAAAATCAAATCAAATTTTAAATGTGTTATTTTTTTATGAAACAGAGGGTGAGTTCCTGCTTTTGTTTTTGTCCATTTTTAAAAACAGTTTTAAAATAACAATTTTGCTAAAATTGAAGGTCTGCCAATATTCATCACAATGGGAATTTGACCTCTTATACAAAAATTATTACAACAATTAAAATAATGACCATTCTTTGGGTAAACCATTTGAATGAAATTATATATATATATACATATATATGTATATATATATGTGTGTATATATATATATATATATATATATATATATATATATATATATCAGAGATATCTAGACAGAGACAGATAAAATTCAATACCCACTCTAGAATTTCATCCATGGAGTGACTAGGTCTCATCTGGAGTCGGTAACTGGGAGAGCCTGGAGCATTGTTGCGAACTGGTGTAGACCAGACAACCTGAAGACTGGTTGGAGTGGCAGATGAAAGCCTTGGAGGCAGCACGCCATCTGGAGCTGTCGAAAAACATGGATGAATTAGAGCAGAGAAAACTGTGGAGAACATATGCTGGATGGGATCGAAATGCTCCATATACTGGAAAAACTGTTCCTCAGGATCAACAGCAATGTTAGCATGGTCCATTTAATTTAACATTTTCAGTCCTGAACTACTATGCTTCTTCATGTTCATCATTCCAACATAATTACATTAGTATTTCAGGCCTTAAAGCAAGCCCCCAAACATCAAGAGAAGTGAATGTGCAGCATATTCCCACCTGTACTTCTGCTTGCTTAATTGAAGACTGGTGGGGAATTTAGTGGAATAAATATTACATTTCCTTTTTATTTTTTTCCTTTTTGTTCAACATATCAAGAAATCTAACATCTCTTATCTAGATCAATTATCTATTCAAAGAGCTCAATGCCCTTTAATAATGTCCCTACATAAGAATACATAAGATCATTTTTTCCTTACTAAAATAGTATATTTATTTCTGGAATGATAAATGCAAATGATTAGCTGGAAACCAGCATATAATGCTTTTAAACCTTTCCCTCACAAATTCATGTAAAATGTATTTCTCCCCTCAGGTGTTTGCAATTGTCTTGCACCTTCCTTAGTCTCCCCTGGTTATCTAGGCAGCAAGAAGACCCAGCTATTTTTTTCAATTCTTGTCAGGCTAGCAAAAAAGCTCATCTACTAAGGATCATACATTAAACCTGTCCTCATATTCAGCCCCCTTGTAAAGAAGCAAGTTCATATAAGCTGAGAGGACCACAATGCATACTTTCCAGGTCTTTCCAACTGATATGTTTATTGGCAGTGAGGGAAATAAAGACTGAGTCTTCAGATAAAAATAGACAAGAGCTTTCTAATGGTTGAATTGACTTTTATAAAAATTATCTGGCCATAATCATGACTATCAAATGAGTATCTATCTTATATAGTCAAATTTCTAAACTACATTAGGTTAGTTTGGGTGTCTTTTTGGAAAGTCTCAAGTACCATTCGAAGAAAAGGAAAGCATTTTAATGTGAGGTGGTAGTTTAAAGATGATTTCCAGGCATATTTTTAAATGTATTACCCACTTTTAAGGTTTCCTATGGGGGAAAGGAAGAAAAAGTGGGAGGAAAACAATAAATAAAAGTATGGATAACTCATTTCAGGACCTCTCAGTTCTACTCTTTGTATGTCCTTGAGGGATGTGTGCTTTTCCCATCCTATACAATCTAAATGCATGTCACTGCAAGTAATAAGGCTGACAAATGCTTAATAGAGAGTAGGGAATAAGAGAGTGAGAAAAAAGAGAAATAAAGAACATAGTTCATCACTAAACTAGAAGATCTTGGTATAATCCATATCTAACTGTAAAATTCTATCTTTGGTTTGAATTAGCAGGATAAATATTTTTCTTCCATTGTGTCTCCATGAACATAAAAGTATTAATAATTGCATAATTCTTTACAAATTATATACAGAGACATAGCATTTTAAATCTGGAAGAGACCTTACAAGTCATTACACGACCAGTTTGTTCATTTTAGGGATAAGGAAACTGAGGCTCAGAACTAATTAGTCCCAGATCCCAGACTAGAAACAAGCTCTCCTATATCCACACCTGGCATTCTTAAAACTGTACCTCTTTTTTTTTTAAAGCAATTGGGGTTAAGTAACTTGCTCAAGGTTACACAGCTAGTCATTATTTGTGTGTGGGTGCTCATCTTCTGAGGCCAGATTCGATCTCGGGTCATCCAAACTCCGAGGCCGGCGCTCTTACTCACTGCGCCACCTAGCCGCCCCAAACTGTACCTCTTTTGATGAGTGTACAATACTACTTCAATCTTCCATCCATAAAGGCATATATGACTTTAGGCAAATCCTATGTTCCTTAGTAAACTATCAAGCCTTTATGAGTGGTTGTGGCCAAAAAAAAAAAAAAAAATCATTACCTTAGAAGCAACCTGCTTGTGATGAGCATATCTGAATTTGGGTAGGCCAGTCCTTGTATGGGAGTTGGCTACCAGAGAAATATGTGAGATCTGTGACTGAGTCCATACTTTTAAAGCCTTTCTCACTTATTAGGAACTTGAGCTTCACTGACACAGCGTTTGAGACTTCACAATGCTATACTGGTATAGGACTTTAATGGAGGAGAAGAGTGGTCCATGAGGGAATTGAACCCATGACCTTGACACCATGTTCTAACCAACCTAACTTATTGGCCTAACGGATCATAATAATACACAAATAAATGCAACTTTTCCTAGATTAGTCTGAAAACATGACCAAAAAGGCAAAACCTAAAAATAACAAAACCCAAAAATTATTCTGAATCTGGATTATCAAGGTCAAGGAGCAAAATATATAGTCATACTCTGAAAATCAGCACTGAAAAACATCAATATGAGAAAATGACTAGCTATGTGTATGCTGTACATATGTAGAACACCACATTTATAAAGGGATGCTGGCAGCGTTCACAGAGGGTTTCGCTAATATGCACTTGAGAAAGAGCAAAAAGAGAGTACAAAAGTAGACTATACAGAAATCAAGTACTTTGGAGTCTCTATTGGGTAGTAACGAGAAAGGTGCTCTATAAAATTGGTCACACTTTGATCATTAAAACTACAAAATGCTTCCCAAACAAACTGATCGTCTTAAATCACCTGCAGAAAATCTACTGCTTATTTCATATTGTATACTTCAAGTAGCACAGAATTTTAATGCCATCTTTCACTCAGTTTAACCCCTTTTATCCTAGACCTATTCCCCAGGGACTCTTTAGTATTAAAGCTCTAACTGGGAGCCAGCCATAATTCCACTGCTGGTTTCTCAACAGAAGAGCCATGTTTCTATCAGCTTGATATATTGTCTCCAGTATGCAGTGTTGCTCAAAAAGCTTCCCTCAAGTTTTAATATGACCCTCACGGGGCAACCACTCCACTGGCAACCTCCTGAATCAACACATCTTTTCCAGGAAATAAGAACTTTGTATGGCCACTATGTGTAGCAGTTGCCACAAAATACAAAATAAAAAAGATTTTGTAAAATAATATATCAAATCTAAACATTAGTATAATGAAACATAAGCCCAAAGCATCATGGGATATATGAAATTAAAGAAATTACAGGAGCTTCCTTTCATTCAGAATTTTATTCCTTTTGAATGATACACACACATACCTACATAAGGCACTTTCCTAGTTATAAACATCCAAATGATGAACACCACTTACATAAAAATAGTTGACTAACCTCTATCATACTAAGGACAGGCCCTGGAGAATATATGGCATGGTATGTTGAGTACTGGACTTCCAGGCAGGAAGATTTGAGCTTGAATTCCACCTTCAACATTTACTAGCTGTGTGATCACACACATTCAAAAATGTCTTAGGTTCAGTTATCTCATCTATAAAAATGGCAATAAGGCTGCCTATATTAAAATTATGCCATCAGAGGTATGTGTATGTATCTCTCTCTCTATGTGTGTATATATATATACACATATACACCCATGTATATGTGAGTGTGTGTGTGTGTGTGTGTGTGTGTGTGTGTGTGTGTGTGTGTAAAATTGGATGATGGGCCAGTCACATAGAAAAAGTGGGAGACAACTAACAGACTATGTGGTTCATTGATACGCACTAAAGCTCAAGTTATCTATAGGTATGTCCCTAGCATGTTGGCTGTATCCTCTGTGGTAGATTTATAGGAAAATATGGACAAGACAATGAGTAGACATTGATGGATTGCACTGTGCAACATTAATTGTACTTATATCACTAAGACCATTGGAGCCAAAAGCAATAATACTTGTTTACAACCTCAGAAGATTGTCATGCGTCTCCAAGTGAAAATTAGAATTGTTGTTCATTCTTCATGTTCAAATAGGACCAAAGGAATAATAATAATAATAATAATAATAATAATAATAACAGCAATAGCTAGCATTAGTATAGTGATTGAGATTTTGAAAAAAGTTTTATAAGCATTATTTCATTAATCCCAGCAATTCCTCTGGAAGTTAGATGCTATCATTATTCCCCATTTTACAGATGAGGAAATTGAGGCAGAATGTTAACTCTGAGAGTGTGTGTGTGTGTGTGTGTGTGTGTGTGTGTGTGTGCGCGCGCACGCGCGCGCTCACACCCAATGGTCAAATTCAGTGTTTCTTTTTCCTCTCAGGACTCATGCTTCCTGACCTCTGCAGCATTTTGACACTGTTGATATCTTTTTATTTTCTTCCATCCTGATACTCTTTCCTCCTCCAATTGTGAAACTATCCCTACCGGTTTTTATTCTGCCTATGTATGCTGTACATATGTAGAACACCAATTTCCTCAATCTCTTTTGCTACATCAGTATTCATGTCCCACCCACTGAACATGGCTATACACAGGAATCTCTGCTTGGCCATCTGTCTTCCTTTATCTCCCTTGGTGATTTCTTCAAACTCTATGGGTTCAACTATCATTCTTAAGCAAAAATTTCCCGATCTACCTATTAATCCATCCTTTTCTCTCTCCATTCTTACATTACCAACTGACTATTGAACATCTCCAGTTGGATTTCCTATAGCCATCTCAAATTCAACATATCCAAAAGAACTCATTCCTTTTGCTCCCCAAAACCATTCTTTCTTTTTTGTAATTCCTTCAAGGGTAAAATCATCTTTCCATTTACCTAGGGAGCCAATCTCATGGTCATTCTTACTTCTTCTTCCCTAACACTCATATTTAATCAGTTGCAAAATCTTGTCCATTCTACATCTAAATCATCATTCCCCTTTGTATATTCACATGGGCCCCATCCTAGATCAAGTCCTCATCACTTCTTACCTAGACTATTCCAGTGGTCTCCTAACTGGTATCCTTGCCTCAAGTCTCACCTGCTCCAATTCATCCTCCATTTAGCTGCCAGACTGATCCTAAAGCACAGGTCTGACCACGTCAAGGAGCTCAAGTTCTTGCCTATTGCCTCTAGAATAAAATATTAATTCTTCTGTCTGCTTTACTCTCTTGTCTTTTCTACCATGTTTCAGTTGCCTTTACCCTCCACTGCTGTTGCTCCCTTCAATTGGTGAACTCTTCCTGAAAGCTCTTGAATAGACTGTGTTCATCTACTCTCCTATAGCTCTACTCACTATCCTTGTAACTTTCCAGAACCTAAGTGCTCTTCTGGGCTACATCTACCCCATATTGGTTGTTTCTATCATTAGAACATTTGCTCCTTGAGCACAGGACTGTCCTTGCTTTTTTAAATTAAATTAAATTTAATATTATTTAGAATTTAAGAAACAAAACAAACATTTTCATAACTTTGTAGAATAGGAGGGGAAAAATGATTATAAATGAAAATGCAAATCTATTATATACAACTTGCTATTCCTTTTAAATATATAATAGTTATCATGTAACTTTTTTTCTAATTTTCTTCCCCTTGATGGCTACACACACACACACACACACACACACACACACACACACACACACACACACATATATCTATACACACATACATACATTCACACACATGTATATGTGTAAAACCATTCTATAAATACTTCTATTTATCGATTCTTTCTCTAGATGCAGATAGTATCTTCCTTCATGTGTTCTTCACAATTAATTTGGGTATTCAAAATAGTGTTTTGTTATCTCTATATTAAGAACTCTGAATAGTACTTAATATATAGTAAGTACCTAATAATTTTTGTTGCTTTTTCATTCATCTTTGTTAGGCATTCGTGTAATTCTCTGTCACCCCCCCCCATCACTATATCTTAAGCTCTGGGAATGCAGAAACTATACATTATTTCATATTTGTATCTATAAAGGACCTAGCAATTTGCTCTTCAATTATATGAGGCACTTAATAATGTCCATTGAATGAATGCAGGAAGGAGAGATTATTATATAATTTCATTCTAGTTGGAACATTTTTTCACTTCATTGGGTGTTTTAACAAATGTAACCATTTTTACCTAGATTTCCATTTAGAAACCATCATGATTCATCCTCCCCTTGTGGGGAATGTGTTCTTCATTTATTTTCAACTATACCTGTTATCTTCTATGTCTGTTCTAGTCACATAATTCTCATCATTGCTTTCTCCATAATTCTCTGCCTGGGCCTATGTTTGGTTTCATTTAACTCAGTGAATGACCATAGGAGATTGCTTTTTTGTGTGTCAACTTCACGAATGTATCATAGTCAATCTAGTTAAGTTCTTAACTCTTTCATGGTTAGAATATCTGGTTCATCCCTTTGTACTCCTTAAAACATCTTCAACACTTTTCTAAATAGTTTCTTATTGATAAATTTTACATATATGCATACATGTACATACATATTTGTATGTATTTGTATTTCTATATGTGTATGCATGTATACACACATATATACATATACATATATATATTTATTTATTGCATGTCTTTTTCCTCTTGTGTTTATCATAGCTCCTGCTTGACCACAAATTCATTTTGAATAAAGAGTATATACATATATAGATTAATAAGATAGTACATGATGGACAAAAACACTGACCTCAGAGTGAAAAGTTCTTATTTAGCACTTACTGTGTGACTGAACCTTGGTAACTCATTTAGACTGTGCAAGCCTCAACATCTGGGTCAAATGGAAAGAATAACACTTATTCTACCTATCTTCTAAGTAGGTGTCAGGAAGCTGCTTTGGAAACCTTAAATGTTAGGGTAATATAATTTATTAATATTTCTTTGTAAATCTTTCTGTCACCTCTCTTACAATTCTCAGAAAGATAAATCTCAACATTAAATCTTCCTACTGTACTCACAAGGACCACACTGCCTGTGAAAACCAAGGTGATCAAAATCCACACAATGCAAGAACATTTTTTGAAATCCTGGATAATGTGAGTTTTGATTAGTTACATATTCTGTGTAACAAAAAATTCTTATCATACATAATTGCATTATTTTCTAACTATTAAATACATTGAAATATACTTAGCTCTAAAATTATATAAATACAACATATTCCAAATATAGATACTTTATGTGTCCTTTAATTATTATTGTCCAATATTATAAAAGTGGAGCATTTAGGGGATCACAGGCTTATAGCTAGAATAGACCTTGGAGATCATCTAGTCCAATATACCATTTTATAGAGAAGGGCTAACCAGATAGGTCAAGTTATTTATCCAATGTCACCCAGCTAGTATAAATGACAGAACTGGGTTGTGATTTCAAGTCATTTGGTTCCAAGTCAGCACTCTTTCCTTGGTATCACTCTAGACAGTTAGACAAACTTAACACCTGTCTATGCCACACACTGAAAGTTACCTTTTATAAACAAACATGAGGATCACATGATACACAAACCAGCTAAACAGATGCTTTGTGAAAATTTCTTCAATATCAGAAGCTTAAAAGAAAGGGATTTTGCACCACATAATAAGTAATTATAGCTGAATTTATATGATAGGACAAACGCTCCACATATGGTTAAAAATCCCATGAATTAGCAAAGAAGTACAAAATCTAAACGCTTTATTTCAGCATTCTCACTCTGAATTAGTTCTGCAGATAGGATCCAGTGAGTACAAGCAAGTATAGGGTTTGCTCACAGCAGTGATCCAGCCTAATACTACCCAATCCTGGAAGAAGCAGCAAACACTGATTCTGCTCTGCAATACAGGATGTGGGACAGATGGACAGAGGAAAAGCAGAAGGTGCTCAGTCATATAATAGAGGGAAACAGTGTTGGATCTGTGAAAAAGGGACTAGAAATACAATTGGGAATGGGCATCTCAATTACCCTTGGTTCTTTACCCTCCCACACACCTTCCCATACACACCTTCCATAGCTAATCATTTGCTAAATCTTGTCACTTCCATGTACACAACATCTTTGTAATCCTTACTTCTCTCTTCATTCACAAAGTCAATAATCTAGTTCAGGAATGAACATTCTATTAGAATGCATTCTATTCAAAATCTTCCATTCAGTTGACCTCAACTCAAAAAAAGGCTATCCTTTGGCATCTTTTATTCAACTAATTTTAAATCTACCTAACTGCTATTTTCTAGGACAAATCTCTTCATCTCAATGATAAGGATGGCAGAAGAAACTTTGAAAAATACTTTGGTGAGATTTTTCATTTACTATTAATTCAGTATTCTCAGGACCTACTAGTCTAGTTACTATCAAGAAAGGAGGTTAGATTGGCACGAACTATTCTTGAAGAAGCCATTTGTTGTTCTTCAGTTGTTTTTAGTCACAGCTTTGTGACCACATTTGGGGTTATCTTGGTAAAGATACTAGAGTGGTTTGCAATTTTCTTCTCCAATTCATTTTACAGGTGAGGAAACTGAGACAAACAGGATTGAAGGACTTCTCCAGGGTCACATAGCTAATAAGTGTCCAAGGCCAGATTTGAACACAGGAGGATGGGTCTTCCTGACTCCAGGGCCAGCACTCTATCTACTGTGACACCTAGTTGCCCCATGCTCTTAATTGTCACCATTTCCTAGTCTAAATACAAACTCTGCCTCTGAAGTTTGCCAAAATTGAAGTCAAGCTTACTGACTGCTAAGAATGGAAACTTTCCTCAATCTCAATTTCTGCTTTGTTTCATTTTGTTGTTTTTTGGTTTTTGTTTTTGTTTTTTTTGAGATGTAGATATGGTTTAGTCTATAAAAAGTTGGCCTTGGAATCTGGGGGATGTTAATTCTTGGCTCTCACACATACTGGTTATATTACTCTGGGCAAGTTACTTAACATCTCAATGTTATCAGTAACTTTCTAAGACTCTAAACCATAGTATAGTTTTTCATCAGAATTGGTAGAGAAAATTTTCTATTAGAAGTTCCATGTGAAATCACAAATCTAATTCCCAAGTGACATCATCATCATTATTATACTTTATACACCAACAAGGTATATATCTTGAATGACTGACCCATCATTTTTTCATATAATGAAATTCACTTGATTTGAATGAAACTGTAAATTCAAGCAACATTTCATGGGAATGAAAATATGAATCAAAACTGATGAAAATATTTATCAAAGTCTGAGTGAAATGAAATTGGCAGATCTCACAAAACCTAAGTAATTATCCTTTAGAAATTGAAAAATTGCCTTCATGTCCACTATGAATGCCTTAAGTAGATTAAGAAATAAAACCAGGAAGCATCCTTCCCTGGTTTCAGCATATAAGAAGAATGACAGAGAAACTGTGGACAGAGATGTCAATTGAAGGCAAGAGAATAAAAATGTGCAACTGAATATTGTTATTGACCATTTCTAAAAAAAAATGGGTCAATATGACCCATTATCCCTAGGACCAAGGCAATATTCTTGTACTCCCATATCTCTTAGTGATTAATATTGAAAAAGGTGACTTAAAACTACTGTGTAAGCTTATTTCAGTGAGTTTGTTAATCAAGCAATATCAGACAGTCTTAAGTCAGCCTCAGTTAATTTTAAAATACCCCAAAGCTGTGAATGATAGAGCTGATTGCTCTCAGAGAAAAAATAAGGATTTTGAATTTCATTAGATACATCATTTGTTCAATGAGCATGTGAAACTCTCTCTTTGTCAGACTAATTAAAGGCCCCAAGGTTGGTGGGTATATCATCTAGAATTGTTTAGGCTTGAGTCTTTGTTTTTGACATCTTAAATCACTGATCAGATTCTCTTTTCCATAAAGAGATTGCAGATTTAGACATTCTATTCAAGATTTTTTATTTTTGACATGAGAATTACTCTTGGGAATTATATTACTTTGAATGTTGCTTCATTCATCCAATTTGGTGTCTATGCAGAAATTATGAAACAATTGTTCTTGAGTATGTGAGCACTGGAATATTTTAGTTGGTTATAGCTTAAATTTAAAATAATTTTAAAATATCAAACCCTAGTATTTTAGGTTCTATTTTTTCATTTTTAGTTGAAAATAATTCTTCAAAATATCAGTGAAAATCAAAGAAGTAGAATTGAACTCAAAAGATTCAACTGTATTATTAACTCTGTTATCATGGGCATCTTTACTTCCCTGAGCCAGTTTATTTACCAATAAAATGGTAAAATTTATTGTATTTATATTGTTACTTTATTATTATTGCTATTTTTATGTTATTATTCCTTAATACTTATATTGCCTTGTATTGACAAGGTGGTTGTCAAGAAAGTGTTACATAAACCTAAAATACTATATAGATGTGGAATATCTTTATGAAATTAAGTGTAGATATTTTTATTATCATCATGAAATGACATGTATATATAAGACTGTAATACAGCATGGCATAGTGAATAAGATGCTGAACTTGGGATCAAGAACTTGTTTAAAATTATGACTCCATTACTTACTAGCCTTGTGACTTTTAAGACAAATCATATAATCTCTTAGTGCCTCAGGAAAGTTCCTAAATATACCTACTAAACCTTAGATAGATCTTGATTTGCATTAGGGGAGGGATTCCTCACACTGGTAGCTTCCCAAGCTAATGAAATCATATATTCTTCAAAAATTTACATTGCAAATCTAATAAATAATTTAAATAATGATCCAAATTCCCTTAGGTAGGGTTAAAATCACATTTCATTGACTGATTGTTTTATCAGTAAATAAACTAAACTAATACCTAACTTCATAGAATAAAATTAGGAGCATGCAGGGAAAAGTATCCTGGATTTTAGATTTAGATTATGTGTATGTGATAACAATCTGTTCTTTTGGAACTGAAAAGTTCAATGATTAAATGGTTACTAAATGGTTGATAAAATTCAGTCATCTTAAATACTCAAAAACCTGAGAGGTTCTGTTCCTAGCAATCATTTAACAAATAAATTGAATCAAATGCTAAGGTTAGTTCATTGCTTAGTTATTAGCAAAATTTGTCAAAAATCCATACACATGGGATATATGGCATGTGTTATCTTAGTAGAGAGGAACCATCTCATTGTCTACACTTTCTCTCTTAACTACTCTTCCCCAGATAACACATAAGCTTGTAATGGCTAAATCTGATAAAAATTTTTGCAGCCCCCAATCTTTATTACCACTTTGTAGCTTTGGCCATTTTTAGCTACTTCCTCTTCCTAGACACAATAACCTCCAAAATTTATTACACAACTCTCAACTATTTTGTCTACCTGAATGTATAATCTAAGTGTTCCTTGCTATATCATTACCCATACCCCACTCCTTGTCTTTGCATGTACCCTAAGACTCTGTCCTGGGGCCTCCTTTATCAGTGATCTCATCAGATTCAACATGTCCAATTATCTTCTGTATGCAGAACACTCAAAGATCTGAGTACATCCATCCCTAGTCTCTTTCTTGAGCTACAGTCTCATATCTATAATTATAAAAATAATAAGAATGTTTTAAAACTTACAAAGCACTTTCCATATACTATTGCATTTAATCCCCACCTCAACTGGAAAAGGGAAGTTCAATTACTATGCTACTTTACAGATGAAGAACTGAAATCTGAGAAATGTGAAGTGATTTGCCTAGGGCTGCAAAAGGGGTAAAAGTCAGAGAAAGAATTCAAACTCAGGTCTTCCAGACTCCAATTTATTTGTATCTACTGTAGAACTGTAGGGATCCCCAATTAAACATATCCAAAAATCATTCTACTTTCAAATTCTTTTAATTTTACTGAGGCCATCTCCACCCTCCCCATAACTCAAACTTAGAACATCACCTTAACTTCTCCTTCTCTGAGGTTCTCCATAGAAGTTGACAAGTTTTGCTGATTCCACTCCCATAACATTTCTCACTTCCAAATTCTCCTCTCCGCTCATGTGGCCATTGCATCTAGTTCAGACTCTCACTACCCTTCCCCTGGATTATAATCTTCACTTGATGGCCAGTTTCTGCTTTCCCCTCACTAATAAATCATCTCTTCACAGCTACCAAAATAACCTTCCTAAAGCAGAAGTCTGATAGTAGCTCAAGAGCTTCCAGCATGTCTCTACTATCTGCAGGAGAAAGTACAAACTCCCCAGAATGACATTTAAAAGCCTTTCACAAATTAATTCCACATTACTCTTCTTTATGTGTGCTATCTTGCAATCAAAATGGATACGTAGGTGGTGCCATAGTGCATAGAGAACTAAGTCAGAAAGATTCATCTCTTCATGAGTTCAAATTTAGCCTCAGACACTGACTAGATGTGTGACCTTGGGCAACTCACTTAACCCTGTTTGCCTCAGTTTCCTCATCTTTAAAATGAGCTGGAGAAGGAAATGACAAACCAGTCCAGTATCTTTGCCAAGAAAACCTTAAATGGGGTCACAGAAAATTGGACACACCCGAAACTGAGGAACAATAACAGCCAAAATGTCCTACTTTTGGATCCCTGAGCTCAATATGCCCTCTTACACTTAGGTTCCTTTGCATTGCTTCTCCTCCATTGTTAAAATGTATTCCAAACTTATCTATGTCTCTTGGAATCCAGCTTAACTCATATACCACTTTAAATGAGAATGCTTTCTTGGTATATAGAGTTTTTAGGGTATCTCTTTCCTCAAATAGAAATGTAGAATTATAGACTTAGAGCTGGATAGGTCTGTAGAGGCAATTGAGTTTAATCTCATTTTGCATATAATTGTATATATAATTGTCTGATTATGTGTTGAACTTTCCAGTTAAATGTAGGCTCCTTTCAGAACTTTTTATTTTCATTTTGTCTTTGTATAGTCTGGCATAGAACTTTGCTGTTAATAGGTCTTTGGATTATTGGATTAGATTTAACTTGACATAAATAAAGCTATCAACTGTATTAAAAAGTAGGAAGACTCTCCTCAGGTAATCCAAACAGAAAAACAAGGAGACAAAATAATTAGAAATATAATATGATTCTCATTTTTAAAATATTGACTAATGACTATGAACCAGGATTATTTGGAGAAAATTTCTAATCACAGTGACATGTATATATTTCTGGTGGTTTAACTAATACATTTGGTCCCAGTAATTTAAGAGTCAGAAGGTATGGAAAATTAAAACCTTTTTCAGCATTATAAATCTAAAAGAACTCTCCTCTTAACTCTTTTAAGGTTCTATTTTCTATAAATCTAAAAGATCAAGAAAACTGGAAGTATTTCTAGTAAAGTCTTCCTAATATTTTTACTAGATGCCAAATAGCTAAATAGCATGTTATGGTAGGGCTTTGGGGAAAGTTCTTAAGTGAACAAGGAGAAGATGTAATTACAAAAGATAAAATCAATTATTTGATGACATAAAATTGAGAAGTCTTTGTATTAACAAAATCAATGCCACCAGGATAATAAGGGAAGCTCTGGTGGGGGTGGAGGGGAGAACTTTGTATCAAATATCTCAGGTAATGATCTGATATCCAAGACACATAGGGAACTAATATATAAACATAAACAATTAACCAAAAGTTAACATTTTCCAATGGATAGGTGACCAAAGGATATGTACAATCAATTCTCAAAAGAAGAATTGCAACCTACTAACATTCATATGAAAAATTTATCTAAATAACTTAGAAAAGACAAATAAAATATCCAAGGGTTTTTTTTAATTTCCTATTTGCCCAGAAAAGTGGCAAAGCTTACAAAAAAATGAAAATTATCAATGTTGGAGGATTTGTGGAAAGCTAGGCAAATGACTATGCCATTGATAAAGCTGCCCCAACTATTCTGTAAATAAATTTGGGATTTGCTAAGAAAATAACTATAATATTCTTACAGTAGGTTCCGTACTAGTCTATATACCCCAAGGAGGTCACTCACCTTGGGAACTGCTAAATAAATTATAGTATATAAGTGTCATGTGATACTTATTGTGTCAACAAATCATGAATATGAGGAATTCCAAGAAGCATGGAAAGACTTATGAACTGATGCTTCATGAAGAAATCAAAACAACAAAAAAATACTGACAATAAATAATTCTGAATACAAAAATGTACCTGTAAAGAGCAGTAACAAAAACAAAAGGAAAATTAAAACTATGTAATTATATTGATAAAGTTTGTCACCAGCAAAGAAAAGACAAAATGCACCTTCCTACCTTCTTTGCAAAAGTCAAGGCAACGATAGATATGGAGCATTGCATAAATCACCAGATTCATTTGTTGTGTTAGTTTTGCTGAACTGCTATTTTTTTCTCCTTTCTTTTTTACTGTTTGTTATAAGAGATAACTTGTTGGGTAGGAGAGAGAGGATAATAAAGGTGAGCTAAGGACAAAAGAGTTTTTTAATTAAAAAAATAACAATGCTATGGTTTAACTTCATATGCTTATATTTAAGTGTAAGTATAAAGAGAGGAATATTGTAAATAATATTGTAATATAATGAATAATATTATAACAAATATTGTACATAAAATTTTTGAAGAGGAAATAAAAGAGGAAATTCATCACATCGGGTCTTTCTGAAATAAAGAGTTATGTGGCAATAATACTCAAAATATCTTCAAGTTTTAGCTTACATTAAATACCTCTAATAAAAATATGAAATCCCCAATTTAGAAGGAATTTACCAAAATGTAAAAGTAATAGCCACTTACAATGGAAATCTGGCCATAGGATTTGAACAAGCAGGTTTAATAAAAAACAAAAGCAAACTTTCAACAACCACATATGATATTTCAAAATACCCATTTGATATACCTACAAAGACTAAAGAGACACACCAAAGAAGATTCCAAAGGTGTTACCAAACAGCGACAAATTAGCTATCAAATTTTGAAATCAATAGGCATTACTTTCAGTTAAGGATAAAAACCAGAAAACAAGAATTTACAGGCACATATTTTAGTCTTTTGTGCGTGCATTTTATTTCAACTTTTATGTTCATAGTCTTTTGCTTATATTCTTGTTAAATTTTTTAATACTTCCATTTTAAATGTAGATTAAAATAAATGTTATAAATAAATAGGTCAATTTTGAGGTTCTGTATCAGTACCCACTGCCATCTTCTATTTTTATTCTTTTTCTTTGGTGCTCTGACTGGTCTAACCAGATTGATTACATATGCTCAATTCATTGCAAAATGACGTTCTTGTCAGTAACCAGCTATTTTCTATCTACAAAGTATTCTCTGTGTGTGATATTATATCTAGTATCATCTAGCTATCCTGAAGAAAATATTCACAAAGGATTGAGGCTTCTGAATAATCTAAAAGTGCTTGTCCTCTATCATTTCTTAATTTGAACCACATATTTCTATATATTTTATCCCACTTCCTAGAATCCACCTTTGTATCCAATTCCATGAATATCAAACTACATATTGCCATGATTTGTAGATTCTTTTCAATTTTTTTTCATAGAATTCCTTTACTTCTTGGAAAAAGCAAACTATAAACCAATTTCAGTAACTAATACTAAGGGAATTTTTTTAAAAAAAAATAAACCCTCTTGTGTAGACTAGCAGTATGTCTAGTTATATAAAGGAACTGGACCTGAGTTCAAATCCTAGATTTGTCACTTACTGAAATTCTCTACTGAATAGACAACTTTTTTCAAGGAGATTAGCAGAAAAGGGGAAAGATAGAACTAGCATCATAACTAAAAAAGGTAGAAAAATAAGTTCAAAAATAGATGGGAAGGAACTTATTTAAATTCAAATCCTAGCTCCTAAACCTACTACGAGTTTGATCTTGGGCAACTCACTTAACATTTCTGGATCTTGGTTGCTTCATCTGTAAAATGAGAGGGCTGTACCAGATGACCTCAAAGGTCTTTTTGAGTTATGATCTTATCATCCATAACAAATTAAATAATTTGTCATTACAAGAAAATTAACACAATTAATAAGTTAAAAATTAAGGGCGGCCAGGTGGCGTAGTGAGTAGAGCGCTGGCCCTGGAGTCAGAAGGACCTGAGTTCAGATCCGGCCTCACACACAATGCACACACAAACAAAAACCTAGCCGTGTGACCTTGGGCAAGTTACTTAACCCCAATTGCCCTCCAAAAACAAACAAAAAAAAAGTTAAAAATTGCACAAATCGCATAGTTATTTTAATAGGAACAAATAGGTCTTCGAAGAAATAAAACACTTAATTATGGTAATCTCTCCTCCTCCCCATAGGAAGATAAGGGGCCCTCTTTAATATTATCAAAAGCATATAGCTAAAATATAGAACTAGCGTAACTTTTAATGAAAAAATACTGGAAGTTTTCCTTGTACAAAGAGGGAGAAAGCAACACACCCCAGAATCTGACCATTTAACATAATTACAAATTGAGAGCTAAAAGCATAAGAGAAGTAAGCAGAATCATATGCATAAATATGGCAAAAAAGTAGATAGAAATATCTCTACATGCAGATTACATTAAGGTACACTTGGAAAACTTCAAAGAATCAATGAAGAAACTAAACAAGACCTCTATTAGTGTTAGGAAAGTATCAATATACAAAGTAAATCCACTAAATCATCATTCCTATGGAGTATTGACAAAATTCGGGAAGAAATGATAACGAATTATTAAAATAACTACAAAATTAATGAAATATCTTGAGGTTAACCTCCCACGTCACTCATAAAGTTATAAAGTCCAACTACAAAACATTCTCCAAAAAGAAATAAAAATAATTGGATTGGCAGAGCTGTGAAGTTGTCTAATAATTCTGGATACCATTTTGGAACTATGTAAGAAAAATTATTAAATTGTTAATTCCTTTGATCCAGAGAGCCTATTTGTAGGTATGTATCTCCAAGGATGGAAGTGAAAGAAATAAATATATATTCACAAAAGTATTCTTTGTGGTTGCAAAAAAAAAATCAAAACAGGTATCTATTAAAATGGAATAGCTGAAAAAATATTATTAGAATTAATAAAATACTAGAGTATAGAAATGGTAAACCTTAGGAATTAGCAAAATGTGAGAGGATTCTTACAAAATGATATACAATGAATTAAAACCAAGAGAGAAAATATACATAATAAACCCAATAATAAAAATAAAATATTTCCTGAATGGAAGCCAAACTCTGAATAACTGAATAAACAATAATAGTCCAGGAACAGAGATAATGAGAAGAACGTCCTTCTTCTTGGCAGAGATTCAGTAAAATGGTTGAACAGAATATGGTATCTACATCTTCAGTATATATATCCTCGGAGTTGGGATGACCCGAGATCAAATCCAGCCCCAGAAAATGAGCACCCACGCATAAATAATGACTAGCCGTGTAACCTTGAGCAAGTTACTTAACCCCAATTGCTTTAAAAAAAAAAAAAAAAGAATTTGACATAGCTACCACAAACTTGAGCAACCACCACCCAGAGCAGTCAGCAGCCATCAACATACAGGGAAAGTCTTCCACCAGCAAAATAATTATGACTTGCCGAAGGCCCACATGATAGTCTATATATATATATGATGTTTGTTTAGCAATAATGTATTTTAAAATTAAGATTTTTTTAGATGTAACACTATTGTACTCTTTACAGACCATAGTATAGTATAAACATTACTTTTATATGGACTGGAAAGCTAAAAAAAAATTATAACTTGCCTTATTACAATATTTATTTTGGTGGTTTGAAACAGAACCTGCAACATTTCCAAGATTTGCCTGTACTATATACCAAGAACTGTGCTATGTATCAGGGATACAAATACAAAGAATGAAGCAAAATTTTGCTTCTTGTAAGCTTATGAGGAGTCTGAATTCTAATGGGGAAGATGAAAATAGATGATCATCATGTTAGAATTTATGTAGCTCTTTGAGGTTTGCAAAGCACTTTATAAATATTAAATTAAATTTAAACCAAATATTAAATAAAAAATAAATATTGAACTTATTTTGTCCTCACAGAAACACTTAGATAGTATTTTTACCATGATGAAACTGAGGCAGATGGAAATTAAATGACTTGCTCAGGGTTATACTAGTAGTGTTTGAGACTAAAGAGAGACATATGTGTATACATGTCCATGTACACACACATATGTCTAATATATACATATTTATAGTATAAAGTTATCAAATTAAAGCTCAGATTTGTAGATGATTTTCACCTTTTGTTGTTGTTTACATACATGCCATCTATTAGTGTAAGTATATTTATATGATAACCGGTTCTTTGGCCTTAGGGAAGTCATTTAACCTTTAAGTTCTCCAGGCAACTCTCTAGGTCTGTAAATTTCAGGGAATGTGTTCCTTTGCACTGGTAAAGGGAGTTTATTCACCAAGAAGTAAAATCACAGGTTTAAACACCATCCATATGCCCTATCACTCAGAGGCCAAACAAGAACATATGGTGGGTGTGGGTAAGAAGCAAACAAAACAAAACAGTAAACGTACAAATAAAAAATGGAGTATAAGATGTCATCAAAGAACTATATGATAAAAAAAGAAGATGGCTTGGTCACAAGGTAAGGAGGAATATCAGTGGAAAGCCTATATATTCATGCTGCCAAGAAAAAGCAAGAATAGCTTCCAGAATGTTGAATGGACTCCCCAGGACACATTTAGAAAATGACTTTGATGGAGTCTTATAGGGAGGTGGACATGAATGGGTTACACAATCCTTATAAATAGAAAGAATATCTGAGTTGATAGAATCACAGATTCATTTGAGTATTTGGGTATCAACCTTGGCCATTATTTAATCTTTTTTTTTTTTTTTTTTTTGCATTTTGGAGGCAGCTGGGGTTAAGTAACTTGCCCAGGTCACACGGCTAGGTTTTTGTTTGTGTGCATTAAGTGTCTGAGGCCGGATCCGAACTCAGGTCCTTCTGACTCCAGGGCACGCTCTACTCACTGCGCCACCTAGCCGCCCACCATTATTTAATCTTATTGGGCATCTCTATTCTCTTCTGTAAAATAAAAGTGTTAGACTTGATGTTATCTAATAGTACTTCTAGCTCTCAATTGTAAGAAAGATCCTTATTTTTTATCATTTCTTTGAAAATGATTTAAATCATATGGACTTGTGAGTATTCTGTACTCATTAATTTATGCAAACAAACCACAATGTCAGAATTAGACAAAATAACAGAAATGATTGGACAGGTTTTTTCAAAACTATTTTTATATATCACATTTTCTCTTTTTTTAATCCAAAAGTCTAATTTGGTTGTTGTTCCCTTAGGTACTAAACACAGTTCATAATTCATCTGATATAAAATGTCAGTTTAGATTCTTACACTTCTTTGATAAATGAGAAAAAACATGCATATTTCAATTTTCCCAACCCCAGCTCTACCTAGAACAACCCCCCATTGTGCTTCTCAAAGACCTTTGTGTTAAATTAAACATCAAGTTTCAGAAACTGTGGGGAATGATCTTTGCAAGATACACAGCACAGATATAAGAGACAGGAGAGAAAAAGTAAAGCTTTTTCCTACCAATAAAATGATATCTCCCAAAGAGCATCTTTGATCCTCAAATTAGTCTTCAGATATAATTTATTAGTATCTTAACAGTCACACCAATTTTTCTTATCTTTAGACAGACAATGATGTTATTGGACTTAACAGAAAAAAATACAAATATGTTTAGGGGGTTTATTTTCCTTTCATCCAACAAATCCCTCTGATGCTAATAGAGGAAACATTTCTTTGCATTAAAGAATCAATCATCATGAACAGGAATTAAGCCCTTTCTCCAGATCTGCCTCAACCTAAGGTTTTGAAGATGGAAAGATTCTACCTTTGCAGTAGCCAAAAGAATGATACTAATGGGGAGATTACTACAGGAAATGATTTCTCCAGGTGGCCGATGTGCACTTTACGAATGGATGGTGTGCGTGTCAACAACAAAAGGTGAAATTTATCTGTACAAATCTGAGCCTTAATTTGACAACTTTACACTATATATGTATATATTAGATGTACATGTTTGTGTCCACACACAGCTAAGGGGAGAAAAACATACATGTATGTATGTATGTATGTATATATGTGTGTATTCACACACACACACACACAACATTTCTCTGTCTTTCCCTTTTATTTTTTGCTCCAGACTTAATATTTCATTGGTATGGGGAAGTTTCCTCTTTCAGTGCCTCTGAGCAATCAATCAATCCATCAGTTGACATGCATTTACTGCTTGGTCTCTTTCAAGCACTACGGTTCCAAAGAAAACAAAAAAAGTTCCTGCTCTCAAGGAGCCTACGCTCTAATGGGAAAGACAACATATATTTATATTGCTACATACTAGATAAATAAAATGATAGATAAAAAATGCCTTAAGAGGGGAAGGCAATTACACTGGAATAGGCCTAGAGAGACCTCTTGCAGAAGATGGTGCTTGAACTAAATCCTGAAAGAAACCAGTAATTCTAAGATATAGTAGAGAGGAAAAAGATTAGGAAAGATAGGGTGGTATGGTATGGGAATGAGAGACAGAATGCTGTATGTGATGAATAGCAAGGTTACTATATAACTGGACCACTGAGTTTGTAGAGGGGGAAATGAATAAGAGTAGAAATATAGGAATAGGTGAAATTGTGAAGTGCTAAACAGAAGATTTTCTATTTGTTCTTGGGGGTGATAGGGAGCTACTGAAGCTTACTGAGTGTGGGGAGAGGAGGGCTTACCAGTCAGACTTATGTTTTAGGAAAAATCATTTTGACAGCTGTGTGGAAGGATTGTAGTGGAGAAAGACTTGGGGCAAGCTTTGGAAATCGGTTCTGACATTGGCCATAGGTAAGTGTCTGAGCTTTGGTTTTCTCAAATGAGATAACATATGAAAAGTACTTTGTGAAGTTTAAAGTTTTGTGTGTGTGTGTGTGTGTGTGTGTGTGTATGCTAGCTATTATTATTACTTAACTCTAAAGTAGAAATAGCAACATTTTGCTACCTATCTCACAGGTGGGTTGTGAGGAAAGTGCTAGATAAATATATGTTGCTTTTATTAAAATAGCCAGAATACATCATTCCATTTCCACAGACTAAAGGTAACATTATATATCATTATATTAATAATCCTCATACTTCACATTTATATGATGCTTTAAGCTTTGCAAATATCTCGTCTTATCCTTTTAACAATGCTGTGAGGAAGGTGTTGTTGTTATTATTATTATTATTATTGCTTTTTTTTGGAGTGGGGAAGGTAGGGCAATTGGGGTTAAGTGACTTGCCCAAGGCTAGTTTTTGTGTAAGGGCCAGATTTGAACTCAGATCCTCCTGATTCCAGGGCCAGTGCTCTATTCACTGTGCCACCTAGCCACCCCCAGTAGGTGTTATTATTACCCCCAATTTACAGATAAAACAACTAAGGGAGACAGAGGTTAAGTGACTTGCCAGGGACACAAAGTTAAGTAAGTATCCACGAATATATTCAACCTTAGGTCTTCCTGCCTCCAGACCCAACATTTTATCCACTCTACTACCTACCTACCTACCGCAATAATTTAGCAACCTATAATGGCTAGAATGTTGCAGCTACTGAATATTCATTTCATTCATCAAAATGATATACTTATAGAATCATAGATATATCTGGAAGGACCATTAGAAATCACCTAATCCAAATCCCTCATTTTGTAGGTGAGGATATGAAGGGCTGGAGAGATTTGTCCATGACCAAAAAGAACCTACAAGCAGAGCTGGAAATGAAGATGTCTATCAGATCCACAGCCTTGTCTCCTCTTTCCAAGTTCTTTCGAAGGATTCTTGCAGGGAAATTATCTTTCGTCCTCTCATTGTTTCAATTTCCTTGTTCTAGGGTTTTTACCTGCTTGTCTGTTTCCTTCCTAAAACATGGTGTTCAGAACTAACCCCAGTGCATTAAATGTGTCTGCATCTATGTCTCTTTAGTATGGGCAGCAGAACACCTCATGATAAGGATGATATTCTTAATTCATAATAGGAGTGACCCTGATCATAAGGAATTACTTTAACAGTACATGAAAGAAGTTAGGCTTCTGGGGAGGGGGAAGATAACTGAATAAAAGAAAGCAGAAAAAGTGAATTGTTAGAGTTCTCTAAGAGGTGGGGACAGCTTACATTGCTCAGAAACTACAGAAAGCTTTGAAAAGATAGATACTCTTTCTTTTTGGTGGGGTGGAGGGGAGGAGCTAAAAATCCTTAGCTTGGACTGGGATTATAAACAAGTGGATTATAAAGAGAATCCACACTCTTTAGGAAACAGGAGAAAGACATGGATCTGGATTAGGTTCAATTCAAATGGCTGGACTTTGGAATTCAGCACTGAGGGATCTTTAAGATAGGTCAAGTAAAATAACTGACCAGCAATTGTGAAAGCATGGCTCTTAGTACTTAATAAACAGAATGTCTCTCATCATTCCAGATGGCCAGACTCCTGGTAGCATAAAATCTATTCTCATAATCCTAGGAATATAATTCGCATCACCTTCAATTAATTCCAGTGACTTCTTATCTTCCCTAAATCAAATATAAAATCCTCATGTTTTAAAGCTCTTCCTAACCTAGATCCTTTGTATCTTTCTAGTCTTCTTATACCTTAGCGTAACAGCAAGTACCCTAGCATACCCAGGATAGCTGGTAGTACAGGTTCTTTGAAGCAACTGTAAAGGGGTCAACAATCTTTAATTAAACATATGTGTATGTGAGTGCATGCCTATATATACATACATATACATATACATATACATATACATATACATATACATATACATATACATATACATATACATAATCATTCACTTAGTTTAGGGGAAAAAGTCAGCACCCTGAACTTCAGAAAATACAAACAAAAATTACAAGCAGACAAAAAAAATACAGAGAAAATAACACAATTCAACAGACCAACAGAAAAGGCTTCTAGTTGTCTGACCATTACATACATAAATAGTTACCAGAGAGAGAAGTGCCAACATCTGGCTTTTCAAAGCAGGGGGCTTGACTCAATAGCTATCCAGAGTCTCATCTGGTGAAATCACACAATTCTTCCCATAAGTAAGCCCCAAAGCAAAACCTTAGAGCATATATACCTTTCTTCAGGGTCAGAGGACATCACAATCTCCTTACCCACTGTCTAATTACAAAGTAACAAAAGGTGTGGGCCTTTTTGAAAAACAAGCCTCTCCTAATCAAGCTTCTCTTGCTGGGCTCCATGTGAAGTCTATTAACGGGTGGGGAAGATCTTTAAATTCCCTTACCATTACACTTAGTTACTTCCCTGTACTTGGCAGTCCAGTAGACTTTGGCTCCTTTGGAGCAAGGACAGTTTATTGTTTTTCTTTGTATCCC
The DNA here is from genome assembly GCA_011680675.1 of Gymnobelideus leadbeateri. Taxonomy (NCBI): domain Eukaryota; kingdom Metazoa; phylum Chordata; class Mammalia; order Diprotodontia; family Petauridae; genus Gymnobelideus; species Gymnobelideus leadbeateri. The sequence continues at coordinate 180,630 of WOXC01004584.1, read as the reverse complement.
TTTAACTTAGCACAGTGCCTGGCACATGGTAAGCGCTTAATAAATGCATGTTGACAACTTACACCTTCCTGATTCTTTGTCTTGTCTCTCTTATTATATTGCAACAAGAACCTATTTCTGGGGTCCATGAACTTCGCTAGAGAGAATTTCCTTTTTTCCTCCAATAACATTTCTCTTCCTTTTAATCATGTCTTTCATTTAGACATATTCTGAGAAAGGGTCCATAGGCTTCATCAGCCTTCCAAAGGTATCCATGATATACAAAAAAAGGTTTAGAAGTCCTAGGTTAGGAGCCCTGTATATGCCTCAACAATGACTAGGAAAGTGTTCCACAGAGTTAGGTGCCAAGGACTAACCAATGACCAATCAAACACTTTATTTGAAAATGTATCTATGGAACCATAGAGTCAGACCATCTACTTCAAGCCCCCAAATCATCATTTGGCCCTTGAATCACCATCTTTTACTGAAAATAAACTGCAAATATAATCATATACATGAGTTCAAAGACATGAGTTCAATGCAGATTTTTAAAATCCTGTTTTAAAGGGAAATAAACTGGAATGATCTAAAAAAATAGTTATTGATACAGCAAAAAGGAGAATACTTTGATAGATCAGCTATTTCAAAACCACTAGGAGGAAACATGTTAAAGCCCGCAAATTATTATTGATAATGAGTGTAATGAAAACCAAAATAGTATCAACAACCTGTCTAATATTCAGAAACCCCTGATGTCTGGTAAAAAAAATCTTACTGACTTTGGGGAATACATATCCAAACCCAACAGAAATGTTTTAGCTGCAGAATTCTCATTAAAGGAAATTCCTCAGAGGGGATCATCTCTGATTCTAGGTAAGCTGGACTACTCACAACAGATGTTCTAGGAAAGAATGGAAAAGGAGAGGAAATTTACTTGACAGCCTCTTCACAGTCAGTCTGATTAGTGTGCCGTGGTGCAACAAACAACGTGCCTGTTGCTTTCTGGTGCTACAGGTGGGATTCATTGCAGGGAGCTTGTTGTCCATAAATGTACTCAGGCTTTCCCCATTAAGACAAGCAGAGAACAGATCACAGGCTACCCGAGTTTGGAATTAGGTTCAACTGAGAGAACTGAACCCTTGCTCTTAGAGTCAAGTTCACTTGTAGGTCCATTCTTGCTGTTTATTTGGAGATTCCCTTGGCCTAAAGTCCCCCCAAAGCTTCTAATACCTAATTCTACAAGGATCTGACTGATACTGATTTCACATTGTGAATCGTACATTTTACACTGTAAATTTACATTGTACATTTTAAAAAAATATATTACTTCTAAATACATTATCCCATTTGATTCTTCCCAAGACTTTATGAGGTAAATAGTATACATATCACCATATTATCACTATCATTTTACAGACAAGGACACTGAAGGGCCAAGATCTCCAAAGTCATAAATATAGTGACAGAATCAGGGCTTAAATTAAAGCATTCTGATTCCAAGGTTCTCCACAGTTGGAGAAAAAAAACCCACTGTATTTAAAATCAGAGACTATGCGAGTGGAGTTATAGATCTAATTCTGCTGTTTACTACCTGTGAGAACTTAGATTGCTTAATACCTAGCCTTCCTCATGCCTCAGTTTCCTCACATTTGTAAAGTGAGATTTGACTATTTTGAACTCAATAACCTTTGGAGTTCCTCTTAGATCTGTTTATGATTAGAAATCAATTGCTTGGCCCCCATAATACTATGCCTCCTCTCTAGGGATAGATAATTCTGACTTCAAAGGGACTATTAGGAATCAATCTGTTCTAATGCATTCTTTTTATTTCAAGTAGGAACTGAGGCCCAGAATGGCCCAGTCTTTTGTAGATTCTATAGTTAACAGATGGCAAAGCTATATACTTTATCCTTCCCTGACTTCCATAAAATTATTTTCTCATAGTTTTCCTATCTCTCTGACTGTTCATTCTGTCCACTTTTCTAGCTCTTCATTTTTCTTCCATACATTTAAATATGGATATCTTCCAAGATTCTCTTTTCCCTCTTCTCGTCTGTCTTTATATTCCCTTAGTTATCCCTACCCCAGACTCTTCTAAGAATCAGAACTCCTAATTTTCAACTGTCTAATGAATATCTGCACTAGTTTTCTCAAACTTAATCATCCCCTACTATCTCCAGGGATTTTGATGGATTATCCCTCCTTTTCCAGACACCTAGACTCATAAGCCTTGGAGTAACCTTTAAAGCTTCCCCTTTCCTCTTCTCACACTTTCAGTCAGTTGCCACCTTACCTCCTCAATATCTTTCACACCCCTCCATTCTCAAATGCCACAAAGACTCGTTCAGATCTTCCTCCCTTTTCACTTCGATTCTTTTCCTCTAGGCTCCAATCTGCCTTCCTTTTCCAATCTATCCACTATAACAGTTCCTGAAGAATCTTCCTAAAACATTGCTATGATTATGCCACTCCTCTACCAAAAAACATGCAATGCCTTGCCACCACTTACTACATAACATTCAACTCTGGATCCCAGACTTCTGTGATCTGATCTCAATTTACTCTTCAAACCTAAACTCACACAGCTCCCCTTCCAAGGCTGGATGATTACTTTTTAAATTTGCTTATAAAAGAGATTCTTGTTTAGGCATATGTGCATTGGACTGGATGGCAACTGAGTCCCCTTTCTACTCTGAAATACTGTGACTCTGTGGAGAGAGTAATCCATTGGAAAGCTGAAATTATGGACTAAAATAGAGGAACAACAGATTAAGGCTATTAGATAATTTATGTGTCAGCCAAACTGGACCACTGACCATTTCTGGTTCTTCCCCTGAACTTTCTACCTCTGTACCTTTGTTGTTTCCGTCTCATGCTTAGAATGAACTCAGCCATATCCCTATCTTTAAGTCCCTTCATGCCTTCAATGGCCAATTTAAATTCTACTTTCACTGGAAAGATTTTGCTGATCCTAGAAGCCCAGGTGAAAAGGATCTCTCCCTCCTCAAGTATATAACAGCATTTTGCCTCAACACATTCTTTGTATATAGGTATGTATGTCACTTTCTCTTATATCACAGTCACTTACATAGGCATCTGCCTTTCCTGAGCTTTTCCTCCTTCTCACATCAAATTGTCATCTTGCAGAAAGTAAAGTCTATGTTGTATATCCTTGCATCTTTGTATCACAAGAGTAGCTAGGTGGCATAGAAAATAGAGCTCTGGGACTGGAGTCATGAAGACCTGAGTTCAAATTCTACTTCAGATACTTTACTAAAATTTGGTAGTTAACCTGGATGATTTTCAAGGCCATCTCCAATTCTAAAACAATAGTCCTATAATTTAGTGATCAGTACTTGGCACCATGATTTGAAGAAAGTAGTTGCCCAATAGATTTTTGTCAAACAAACCTGAAACTAGAACCTAGATTTCTTTGTTGTTAGACTAGTGTACACTGACCTTACTCATTGCCCAGGGATGTGACCCTTGGAGATGATCCCCGTCCCCCAAATCAGGAGGCAGTGTGTGTGTGTGTGTGTGTGTGTGTGTGTGTGTGTGTAGTGTGTATATGTATATATAGTGTATGTATGTATGTTGTGTATGCATATGTATAGATGCATATATTTATGTATGCACATATATGTATGTAACACACATGTATGTCTCTCTATATATCTATAAATTTATATATACACATATTTGTATATATATATGTTGTGCCTATATATATATATATATATATATTCACACATTCACACATAAACATATGTGTGTGGCATTTTGGTTAACATAATTTTGTGTTTCCTGAGGGTTCCCTAGTTGTAAGCTTTAGAAAAATATCCAAATATATCTGCAGCTATCATTTTATATGATATGATTTCTCAGTAATTAGATACAGTCTTTGCCACTGTTCTTTCTCCCAGGTCCTTCCCTTCAACCACCAATCTTCAGCAGACATTCCTTTTGGGTGAATGATTCCAGATACTTATTCAGGCAACAAACATTTATGTGCCTAGGCTTGTGATAAGGGAGATACAAGAAGGGCATAAAAGAAATGTAAACCAGGGTATATACTCCAACCCCTTCATTTTATAGAAATGGAAACAGACTGAGAGCAGTAAAAGAACTTGCTCCAGGTCACAGGACTGGGAAATAGGGTAGAAATGGAGATGGCCAGGATTCAAACACAATTCCTCTGACTCTAAATCTAGCATTCTTTCCACTCTTCAGAATTGTTTTGTTGGCAATTTCTCAGTGAAACTTTCCTGGCTACCCATGTAATCTTGGTATAAAGCCTATCTACAGGATATAAGCAGAAGGGCAATAAAAAAACCCACAAAGGTATGGTGAAGGGAGGGGTATAGAAAAGAGAAGCAAAATGTTTCTTTAGGAAACTGCAAAAAAAATCTGTTGGGGCCTAGCAGAACTCAAATGAAATTTATCATTGTTTTCTAACTGCAGAGCAAGTCATCTAGTTATATTTTTTCACCTTAAAGTTATAGACAAACCTCTCTTCTAAGGGATAAAAACAAAAAGAAACTACTTCCTTTAAAAATAATACTATTTTTTTATGTCAGTGAGACTTAAAGGAACAATACTTCTCTATTTGTCCCCTGGTAAAGTTGGGGAGGAGGGAATGTGATTTTGATTTTTTTTTTCCCTTGCTATTCTTGCCCCAGGATGCTCTAAAGATAGTGCTTAATTGTGTCTGTGTATGTTTCTACACAAACCACAAGAGAGTATGCAAATGCAGCAAGCTGGCAGCCTTTTGCTGGAGGCTTGCACAGTCCATGGTAAGCACACTTCAAAGCTTCCTTCGCTCTCCTCCATAGCTCAGAAGTTGATGCTTTTCTAGAGTGCTTTATGAGTAGGAGGCTAACCTCTATGGTCAAGACACTGAATGGGGAAAGAGAAGGAAACTGTAATTTGTAAAAATGAAAATGTGTCTTTTCCCCAGGTTTATGAAAAGCCATTTTAGGATGAAAAAATCAACTGGGTGAATTATGAGAAACAAAAGCAGATTTCCCCCAAATAATGTAAATTCCTGCTTAAACCAGCTATATAAGAATATAGGCCAGAGTCGCTCCCCTTCTCTTCATCCCCATTCATGATAAGACTTAGGGAATCTAAGTATTCAACTTGTCATTTTCCAAATGGACCCTATAGACTTTATTGGGGATTTAATAACACCTTATACATTAGTAGTAGGCTTAAAATATTTTATTACATAGCAAGTTGACTTGCTTGTGGAAAAAACAACAGCACTTTCCTGAAAATATGTGCAATGCTAAAATACCATGCAGAATTCTTCTAAAAGTTCATTAAATTATATGTGAAATAAATTGGTATAATTTTGTCATCTTAAGAACTGTATGATGGATAAAGAGCAGTCCTTGGAGTCAGAAAGACTAGGGTTTGAACCCTGTCTCTGACACAAACTGGCAGTGTGACCTTGAACAAGTCACTAAACCTCTCTATGTTTTAGTCACACTTCTTATATTCTAAGTTTCAGGGAAGGAGTTAAATTGCACTGGTAAAGGGGGTTTCCTCTCTAGGAGATCCCTCTATGGATGGAGGCACAGGTTCAACCTTTATCACTAGCATTATTCCTCAAAATTCTCACCATTACAGTCTGCCATTTGTTTTTTCAATCTAGAATTTGTTTTTAGGTTTTCTTTCTTTCTTTTTTTTTGCTTTATTTCATCTTTTTAGGTTTTATCCTTATGGCTAAGTATTTGGGCCAACTGAAATTCCTAGAAGTTTGAATGCAAAAGCAAACTTAGACATTATTTAAATAAATTGTCTATTAGGACTGTTTAAGATAACACCAAATTAGGTTTTTGCTTCTCTTTGTATCCCCAATGCTTAGCACAGTTTCTGGCGTATAATAAGCACTGATTTACTGAGTAGCGAGGTACAATTGTGTTATAAACATGTTAGGTAATATATCAGTGCCACAATAAATTTTGAGAATGACATAGATAATGAATTTTGAGCTAGTTTTTATTTTTTATTATTGCATTGTTTTTTAGAGGGTTTCAAGTCACTGCCAGGCGAGATTCCAATTTTCTTAGTGATTCTTAATCAAAACCACTATCTTGCTTCCTCTGATAAATAGTGTACCTGACAGCTCTTCCTTTATAAAACAAAACCAAAACCAGGGATGCTGTCACCTGATAGAGGTTAGTACATAGAAGAGGAATAAAGAGTATGTTTCTATTCCTTTATCCTGTAAGTTTTATTTGTGTCTGTATCCCTAGTACTTTTGCTTTTCCCATAATTTATTTATTTATTTTTGGTTTTCAACATTCATATCCACAAGATTTTGATTTCCAAGTTTTCTCTCCATCTCTTCCATACCCCCCACCCTAAGATGGCAAACATACTGATTACCCCTTCCCCCAGTCTGTCCTCTCTTCCATCCACTCTATCTTCCCCCTTTCCCCCTTACTTTCTTATAGGACAAGATGAATTTCTATATCCCATTGCCTGTATAAACAGTTTTTTAACATTTGTTTTTAAAACTTTGAGTTCCAGATTCTGTATCCCTAGTATCTTGCACATGGTAAGAGCTCAATTTCTAGTTGCATGATCCTGAAAGTAAAAAAAATTCAGTTGTCTATATTGATTGAACAAGTCATGCCTCAGTTTCCTTGACAAAGTGGCGATACATTCCTTTAGGAGCAATGATAAAGATTATAATATGGTAAATAGTTGTGATTACCATTACCCAACATGATCTTTGAAGTTTCTTGTTATTTTTCTTTGTCTTACAACTCTTAAATAGATACTATCAACAACCAAGGAAACATTTCATTGGTATTTCAGAATCTCATAAAACCAATGTCACAAACGTTTTACCAACACATAAATTTAGTGAACACATAGTTAATCGAGACTTATTTTTCTAGCTAGTAGCCTAATCTTCAAGAGAGATTAACAACCTATCAAATTTGAAGAGTTAATCTGTTACAATTTTTAGAATTACTATTGGATGTCATCTTTTAAAAAAATTAGTTTTTAAAAGTACATTTTATCATCTATTTATTCAAAAGCATTAAATGGTTTTCCCTAAACTACTACAAAGTCTGCCTATCAGCAAAAACTGAAGCAGAGAACATTTCATTTCAAAGGAAATTTTTTTAAAGAAATGCATAACCCAGGAGAAGTAAAAGTGGCAAGTAATAAAATTAATCATAAACATTAGAGAGTTCTCATCCTTTTTAACACTGATAAAACTAAAAATTACTTTATTCATTTTTAAAATTCAGGTAACTGAAACAAGCAAAATTTATCAGCTAAATCTTCTTTTATTGATTTCAATACGAAAATGAAAGTGATCAAATGAGGAAAAATGTTACTTTCATAAAAAATAAATATCCCAAAATAACTAATAAGATATCAGGGAACAGAGAGGCTTGGCATGGAGTATAATAGAAAAAAAATAGTCCCTCTTTTTTACCTCTTAATTTCTATATATGGTCACTTTGGAAGCTAGGTGATAAAGTGGGTAGAACACAGGGTTCAGAGTCAAGAAGACCTAAATTCGTCTTCAGACACTTGATGTAGATGCCTAGGCAAATCACTTAACCTCTATTCACCTCAGTTTCCTCAAATGTAAAATAGGGATAAATAATTGTTGTGAGTATTAAATGAGATGATATCCATAAAGAACTTAGTTCAGTCTTGACACATAATTTGTACTTATTAAGTCCTTCCTTCTTTCCTTCCTTCTTTCCTTTTTTTCTTTTCTTCTTTCCTTCCTCCCTTCTTTCCTCATATATCCATTTCCTATACTGCAAATAGTATAAGCAAGAGTAATGCTCCATGGTGGGGTGTGTCCAGAACTAGAAATGATATAAATTGAGTGAATTCCTAGATAATTCTTTATCACCTTACTTTTCACTTAGTCCTACAAAACTGACACATCTTGAAATACAAGAAAAGCTGTGACTAGAAATGCCTCATCACTATACATAAAGTCAGGGTCATAACTATTGAAGTATAAAGATAACATGAGATGCACTCAGAAATGTCTTCCCTTTATGTTCGGTGGATATGTGATCAGCATCTACCTAGATGAAAAATGTACTTTCATATGAAATACTGTGATCCTATGGTTCATCATATTAGTTCGTCTACAATTAAAATTCTTGTACTCAGTTAAGTCGTAGAACCTCACACATGAAATACCTAGGCATACAATAGGGACAGGATTGCAAAGTTAGGGCTTTCTATTCTCACATCCATTTATTCCACTCTCCCCTCCCTTTGTGTGTGTAATGGTGGTAATGTGTAGTGGGGGGATGAGTAGGAGAAAGGACACTGGGAAGGGCACTCCTAGCTCATCTGGGTAGGAAAGGCTTTGAATATTTTTAACATAATTATTAAAACCCTAGATAATACCAACTTTTCTCATGCTTAATATGTTTATGAGATTGGAAATTAATAATATTCTACCTAATTTTAAAATTAATACTATTTTAAATGAGATGATCACTTTAAAGAAGTTTGTATGTTAAGATAGTAATGATTTCCTTCTATTGTTTCAATGAAACAGTTTGGCAAACAAGATAAATAGAATGAAATTATTCCTTTTGGGGAAATCTAAAACTTTCATAAAAAATCCATTTCTACCTCTGCCGTATGGAATTTGTCATTAATCATTTTAAACTATGCCCTTTTATGCTTCTTCTGTCTCTTTTAGCTTTCTGAGTAGTTCTTTGATATAACAAAGACAGTTTCAGACAAGATTTCAGTTCATCTGGAAAAAAAAAAACCTTTAAGTCTGGAGGCAAAATGCAGTGTATTTAAAATTTATACACTCTATAATGCCTTTGTTCTGAACTTGAAGATCCTGTAAAACTTCTATGCTTTCTTTTCCTTCCTTCTCTAAGCTCATTTGTTCTTGTGCTTTTTTTGCTTATTATTATGCAACAGTGACTTTAACTGGTGGTTCCATCATTTAACTACATGCACAGTCATGGCTGACCCTTTCTGATCAATTGCCAATCCATACAGGTTTGACTGATAAAAGAGCCAATTAGATTTAAGCAAATTAAGGGACATCACCAATGTCAACCACTTATTAAACTGAATGCTGAATTCTATGCATACAAAACACTAATGCACTGAGTCCCATTAAGAGTTGAAATCCTAACCCCATTAGTAACTCCAGACCTTGAGAGGGTAAGGGTCAAAGGAAAGTTTCATATTTATGGATTAACATTTGGATTCAATTTTTATTTTTTTTTAATTCTTTCCCTAGAACTTTTGAACCTGTACTGTGATTCTATTTGAGAGCATGGGTAAAAAAATACATTCTTTATTCCTAAAACCATCCTTGGTGCTAAATATGAGCTTGATTGCTGTTTAGCATCATGAATATATTAAAAAATACTGCAACAGTAGAGACTTAAGACTGAGTTTATGAAATAGGGAAGATCAATGCAAAACATTTGAAAAACACCAGTCCAGTTAATCAAATCAGATCTAAAATAAGTCAACTACCTTGTTTGACAGTTATCTATTTACTTCAAAATACAACATATAATTATCTTCCAATGGTGGGAACACAGAATTGGAAACTGGAATTCACTCTATTATCATGGTTGAAAGAGGTATGATAAAGTCGTTTTTTGTTATATTTGATTTGTTACTCACTAGTTGGAAGCAGTCCTAGAAACAGGATTTGAAAGTTAAGTTGTGCCACTAGCAGGTAAGAATTATTCCTATCTCTACATTTACCTTGAATTTCCTCAATTTCCCCTTTGGAAAAAGTAGAAATGAATATTAGTAAGCACTGTACTTTTGAGATTACAAACTGAAAGTTGCTAAAGCAAAACTTAAAACAGGGTGCATTCTTTCTCTCTCTCTCTCTCTCCTATGTATTTGAAATCAGAAGATGTGGGTTTAAATACCAGTTCAGCCACTAACTATATTACCATGACAATATAGACAGAGTCAGTGAAGTCTAGTTTCTATTTTATGTTCTCACCATTCAATGATAATTATATGCCATTCCATCTCTTTTCTTTGGGTATTTTTCCTCACTACCCCCATATCCAGAATACTCTCTCTCCTTATATCTATATTCACATTTCCCTGGTTTCCTTGAAATCCCAGCTAAAGTCCCATATTCTAACAGTATTTCCCGATCCTTCTTAATTCTAGTGCCTTATCACTATTGATTATTTATAATTTATCCTGTACATATCTTTGTTTGTAAATAGTTAGTTGCATGTTATCTCCCCCCCTTAAATTATGACCACCTTGAGAACAGAGACTACCTTTTTGTCTTTCTTTGTACACCTAGCACTTAGCCTAGTGCCTCGCATATAGTAAGTGCTTAATAAATGCTTATTAAATGACTGCTGCATTTTCAAGTAAACAGATAACTGGCCTCCAAGGTAGCTGACTTATTTTAGATCTAACTTGATTAATCAGACTGGTGTTATTCAAACATGTTATATTGGTGTTCCCTATTTCATAAACTCAGGCTTCTTGAATTTCCATTTTTGGCAGTACTTTTTTATTATCCACAATGATGTTCTTAGAAATAAAGATTTTTTTTTTATTTAGGCTGCCAAATGGCCTTAAGGTAAGTCTCTTGATCTCTATAGTCCTCAGTTTCCTCAACTCTAAAAGAAGGTATTGGTTTTAGATGACTGTGGAGAGCCTTTCAACTCTGAATTTACCATCTTTTCTTTGTTGAAGAGCATACTTTGCATCAGAGAATTGTAATAAACCTTAAAGGTCATCTAGGCCAAATTGGTACATGAATATCCTCAACAAGATGCTCAGATGACCATCCTGTCTTTGCTTGAATACTGTGGGTGGATGAGAGCTCATTACCTTACAAGGCAGCACATTACACTTTTAGTCAGCTCTAATTATTAATGAGTTATTGTAAAGGTCTTTTTTTTATATTGAACCTAAATCTGCCTCCCTGTTACTTCTACACATTAGTCCTAGTTATGCCTTTTGGAAGTGTACAGAACAAATCTAGTGCTTAGTTACACATGATAGACCTTCCAAGACCACCACCATGCCAATTCAATTCAATTTGATAAACATTTATTAAGAGCCTCCAATGTAACAGGCTCTGTGTTAGGTGTGGGTGATAAAAAAAAACCAAAAGCCTGAACATGTCATCCCCCAATTCAGTCAACTCCACTGGGTCTCTAATGCTTCCAGGATAAAATAGAAAGTCCTCTGTTTGGCTTATAAGGTCCTCCATAGTCTGTGCCCTTCCTCCCTTTCCATTCCTCCCTACACCATTCTGCAATCCAGTAACATTGACCTTCTTACATGTGTTCAGTCATTTCAATTGTGTTCAACTCTTTGTGATCCCATTTGGGGTTTTCTTGGCAAAGATACTGGAGTAGTTTACCATTTCTTTCTCCAGTTCATTTTGCAGATGAGGAACAGAGGAAGACAGTGTTAAGTGACTTGCTCAGGGTCACATAGTAAGTGTCTGAGGACAGATTGAACTCAAGTACAGAAGTCTTCAGCACTCAATCCATTGTACCACCTGGCTGCCCTTCTTACTGTCCTTCTTACTATTCTATAAACAAGATGCTCTATCTCCTGACTCCTGGAATTTGCTATGTCCCAAGCTTAGTTTTTCCCTAGCTTTCTTCAAATATCAGATAAAGTCCTATATTCTATAGAAATTCATTAACATCCCTTAATGCTAGTGCCTTCCCTCTGTTGATTATCTCTAATTTATCCTGCCTATATCTTGTTTGTACATTATCTCCTCATTAGATTGGAGGATCCTTTGGAAGGGAGACTGTCTTTGGCCTTTCTTTGTATCCCCAGCAGTTAGGAAAGTAAGAGCTTTAAATGTTTATTGACTGATAAGAAAAGACCCTTTGCCTAAAGAAGATTACATTTCAGAGGTGAATATATTTACAAGTAAGTAAAAAGAAGATAATTTAAGGGTAGAGAAAGCACCAACATCTAAAGGCTTTTAAGGAAGGTCTCCTACAGAAAATGGCAACTGAAAGCCATTTTAACACAATTGGTCTGCAAATTGTCTTACCTATTAGACTATGGTCAGCACCTTGAGAAAAGGGACTGCGTCTTTTGTCTTTTTTTTTTTTTTACATTGCCGGTGCTTAGCATAGGGCCTGCACCATAGGAGGGGCTTCATAAATGCTTCTAGGTTGACTGACCTTGAAGTCAACTCTTCTTAGTTAAGGCTAAATATCCCCGATTCCTTCAACCAATTTTCTCAAACTCATAAAATCACAGAATCTGAAGGTTCATCAAAGGTGACCTAGTCCAATTCTAACCTAACATATCCAAGTAAGATCATAGGACTCAGAGGCAGCTAACACCCTAAAGATCATCTGAGCCAATCCTTTAAATTAATGATAAATAATCTGGGGCCCAAGAATATAAGTAAGTTAACAAAAAAGCCCAGATTCAAACCCAGGTCTAATTACAAAGGTAGCACTCTTGTTACTATTAAAGGATAGCCTCCAAGTACTCATTTCTCCTCTACTTGAATATGTCCAAGGGGCAAACAGTCCATTTACTAACAGTTCTTAGTCAATTCTTCTACATGGCTTGATTGGATTGATTTGTCCTCACCCAGTTCCCAGATAGGTCAGGCTTGGGAACCTTAGTGTACAAATGAATTCATAGAAATAGCACCTGTTTAAAGTTCCTCAAGGTGTAGCAGAGCTTGGAGAGAAGGTATGTTCATTCTTCTTTTTGTACAGGTTTTGGCATAAACAAAGACAAAGGACAACTAGAACTAAATAGAGAGGGAGCTCCTAGGACCCTAATCTCCATTCAAAGGGCAGCTCAGATGCTACCAGCTACACAAGAACTCTTCTGAGTCTCCAAGATGCTATGCTATCTACCACTAGAAATGACTTTATATCATTTTAAGTAAAAGTAGCATGCAACATGCAAAAAGCAGTTAGGTAATACAGTAGATAGAGTGCTGGGTCTTGTTAGGGAGACTCATCTTCCTGAGTTAAAATCTAGCATCAGACACTTTCTAGCCATGTGACTCCTAGGCAAATCACTTCCCCCTGTTTGCCTCAGTTTCCTAACATGTAAAATGAGCTGGAGAAGGAAATGGCAAACCACTCCAGTATTGTTGACAAGAAAACCCCAAATGGCATCACAGAGAGTGGGACATGACTGAAAACAACTGAACAATAACAAAAAGGACCCATCATAGTGTCATGGATAGAGCATGAGATTTTATAATTCAAGACCTGAATCTGAATTCCATTTCTGCTTCTTACTACTTGGGAGACCTGGAGCAAGCCACCTAACATTTCTGGGAGTTAGTTTCCGTTTCTGTAAAGTAAGGATGTTGAACTAGATGACTGCTAAAGTCTTTCCAATGATAAAGGTGATGCTTCTATTATCCTGTGCAAAGGTTGACCTGGAATTCCCCCTTTGTGCCATGAGATATACCTTCTTAGGGCCAGTCCCTTCTTCTGTTGACTCTCTCCAATTTATCCTGTCTATATCCTGTTTGTACAGTTGCTTTCACATTGGCTTTCTCATTACACTGTGAGCTTCCTGAAAGTGGAGACATTCTTTGTCCTTTCTTTATATCCCTACTCTAGCATGGTGCCTGCTACAGCATATGTGCTTAATAAAAGCTTACTGACTTACTTCTGAGGACATGCTTAAATTCAACAACACCTTCCTGAATGGCATAGTGGATAGAGCTAACCTCAGAATGAGGAGTTTGTTGTTAGGTCATTTCAGTTGTCTGACTCTTTGTGATCCCATTAGGGTTCTTCTTGGCAAAGATACGGGAGTAGTTCTCCATTTCCTTCCCCAGATCATTTTACAGATAATGAACTCAGGCAAATAGGGTTAAGAGACTTGCCCAAGGTCACACATTTAGGAAATGTCAGAGGCCAAATTTTAACTCAGGTCTTCCAGACTTCAGGGACTTAGTTGCCTTGAGTGAGATTACCCAAGTTCAATTTCCATTTCTGACACACATTGGCTATGTGCTCCTAGGAAGGAAGGGAAGGAGGGAAAGAAGAAAGAAGGAAGGAAGGAAGGAAGGAAGGAAGGAAGGAAAGAAAGAATGGAGGGACAGAAGAAATAAATAAATAAATGTATATATGTGTGTGTATATATATGTATATGTATATATGTGTATGTATATGTACATATGTATGTATTAAGTGTGACCCTGTAAAGAGAATGTAAAGAGAAAATACCCCTGCCTTCACAGAACTTATAACCTCTTACTAGATACACCTTGTGCATGGATAGACAAATACAATAAATATAATAATACTTAATAATAATATATAATAAATATAAAACAAAACAAAATAAAAAACCATGATATATTAGCTCATATTGGAGCTGTATTCTGAGGTGCTCCTCAAAAAGTCTCTCTAACATTTACATATGCAGATTATCAATAGGAAGGAAGCAAACAGTGACATGGTAGTGTAACCTTAGAGAATCCCCAAGGAAATGGCATGTCTAGCTTCCCCTAGCTCCTCACCCCACAGCTGTCAGCTATGCTCTCAACTCTCCCTATATAACCAAAGAAAACCCAAAGTGGGAGGAGTATGTCTCAGCATGACTAATAAGGTATTTCTCAGGTCAATACTTCCTCCTTGTCTCCTGTCCTGAAATACAGTAATTACTGTATTTAGAACTGATACACCTGAGATAAAGCTTACCATTCACCTTCTACCAAATTTGATTATAAAATATTTGTTGGTGATGATGGGTTTTCTGGTTTTCTTCTGTAATGCTCTAGGGTTTGTTTTTTTTTTGTTTTTTTAATATTTCTGCTTTTAAGTTTCTGATCAAATCTCCTCTTTTATTCTCAAATTAGGCTAGGAGACAAATACATAGCTTGGAGTAATGTCAATACAAATTTACCACAAATCCAGGACTGAAAAAAAATTATTTTACTGGAGAACTGGCATCTTCATAAGGAGACTGACATTTCTAGAATCATGGAAGTAACAATGAAAATAACCATCGAAAGATAATGGAAAAGTAAATAGCATATAGAGCCTTCTCTGTTCCTATGTTGCCTCCCTTCCACACATTGGTTCATTTGTTATTCATTTCAGAATGGATCACAGTTCACTGGACAAAGGCATGGAAGATTTCTTTAATAACTCTCAGTACTAATTTAATTCTACTTAAACATACATATTCTAGTGAATGCCACATGCTTTTCAGCATGATTTTATGTGTAAATCAGGATAATATGTTTTCAGATCATTAAGTAAAAGGAAGCATGAACTAAAACCTATTTAATCAATGAGGTATCACCTTTAAACTACCACAAGGTCATAAAAAAGATAATTTCAAAGCTATAAGTTTCCTAATTGTAATCAACAACAATCTAATGATGAAAGAAAGTATGTCCTAATGGCTGTAATAAACTTGTGCAAATCACTGACTGCCTTTGAAGATGCTGTACCTCTTCTTAGTAAAATGGTAGCTTCTCAATTCTTGATTTCAAAGTCCAAATGAATGATTGCGTCAAGCTCAGATAGTGTGGGTTTGCAAAGCAGTATAATAATGAAAATGATGAAGGTCTATATACTGCAGATGAAGACAAGCTTCAGTAAGCAGTTTAGCTCAGATTTGGTTTACCACTGTAAAACAATACTTTAGTTCCTTAACATTTGCATAATACTCACATTTTTACAGCACAGACAAGTTATACATGGTGTGGTGCTGAATTGGTGATAGTAATGTGCTGTGTAGTGAGCTTTCTTTAATGGATATATCATATAATGATTTTCTACAACTGTATGGAATAGTTATTCTTAGAAAAGCATATGAACAATGGACTGGCTCAGTTCCTCTTTATGTGATATTTTTAAAATGTAAATGTATCTAGTCCAGTTTGTTGTTATTATATGGATGACCTAAAATGAATAAATATCGCAATTAACACTTTGCACATCCTCTTTACAGAGAATTGAGACATAACTTGCAATTTCCATTTTGAAGAACCCAATAGAATTTGCTTCCCAAATGTGAATCAAGTTTAAATGATACTTCCTGTGTCATATTATCATCTAACATATCTAAACATTTCACTCAAGTGTTTTGGGGAAAGCAAAATCTAATATGATGAGAGTTAATAGTTTTTGGCTCAAATTTCAAAGCCCATAATGGTAAATAGATAACCATGTTTCATATTTATTCATTCTAAGCTTAATAAAATACAACACATTTAAAGTCATCTAACACACATACATGCACCCACATAATTTATAAGGATTCTTTTTTAAAAAAAAGTAGTTTCTGTCATAAAGAATCTATTTTGTACACTGTAGTTAATTAATTCTTACTAAGGTAGACATAATTATCATTTATTATTCAACAGATAATGAATCTCTATTGAATCGACAGAACAGTACTTATTAAACCTTATGCTGGCCAGTTCTAAGGAGAGTTATCTTTCTCATAAAAAGTGTCCTCTAGCACCTTCACATTTGGACAAGGATCGGTCTGTCACTGTATAAGCTGTCAATCCCCTACTTAATGAACTCCAGTGCTTCCCTATTATCTCAAATATAAAATACTTGGTTTGGCATTTAAAGCCCTTCCAAACCTGGTCCATCCTAGCTTTCCAGTGGTCGTATACTTTCTCCCCCACCTCACTGTCCAGAATCCAGCTATGCTGAGCTCCCAGTGGTTCCTCACATAGGCCACTCCAAGGCCTGACTCCATGCATTTCCCTGTCCATTTTTTGTTTAATTTATTTTTAGTTTTCAACATTCATTTCCACAAGATTGTGAGTTACAAATTTTGTCCTCATCTTTCCCTTACCCCACCCCAAAATAGGCATCCTACTGAATACCTCTTCCCCTAACCTGCTCTCTCTAATATCTTCCCCCATACCACCTCTGACTTTCTAGTACGGCAAGACAGATTTCTATACCCCAGTGGCTGTATATCTTATTTCCCAGTTGTATGTGTGTGTGTGTGTGTGTGTGTGTGTACACACACACACACACACACACACACACGTTAGCATTTGATTTTAAAACTTTGGATTTCCAGATTCTTTTCCTTCTTCCCTCATCACCCACCCCTACTGGGAGGAGAAGCGATTCAATATAGGTTATACATGTATAGTTACACAAAACATTTACATAGTAGATATATTGTGAAATATATATTTCCCTCCATCCTATCCTGCTCCCCACTTACTGTATTTTCTACTTTGACCTGTCCCTTTCCAAGAGTATGTGCTTCTAACTACCCTCCCCTCCAAATCTGTCCTCCCTTCTATCATCCCCCCTCTTATCTCCTTCCCTCCTACTTTCCTATAGGGTAAAATACCCAATTTCGTATGTATGTTATTCCCTCCTTAAGCCAAATTCAATGAGAGTAAGGTTGAAACATCCCCTTTTGCCTCCCTGTTCTACCCTCCATTGTAAAGTTTTCTCTTGCTTCTTTTGTATGAGGTAATTTACCCTATTCTATCTCTCCCTGTCTCCTCCCATTAATTTCCTCTCTCACCTCTTAATTTTATTTTTTGATATCATCGCTTCCTATTTAACTAATCTTGTGCCCTCTATGTGTACATTTACATATTTATACACAATATGAATTTATACACGCATACACCCTCCTAATATAAACACATATATGATTATATACATATATTTACATATACATATGCATATATATATATTACACACATACATATTCCCTTTAACTATCCTCACAGTGAGAAAAGTCTTTACCATGTAGGAATGTAAATAGTTCAATTTTAATAAGTTCCTTATGACTTTGTTTCCCTGTTTTACCTTCTCAAGCTTCTTTTGCTTCTTGTATTTGAAAGTCAAATTTTCTATTCAACTCTGTTTTTTTTTTCATCAAGCATGCCTAAAAAAAAGTCCTCTATTTCATTGAATTACCATATTTTCCCCTGAAACATGATACTCAGTTTTTCTGGGTAGGTGACACTTGGTTTTAATCCTAGCTCCTTTGATCTGTGAAATATCATATTCCAAGCACTTGGACCCCTTAATGTAGAAGCTGCTAGATCTTATGTTATCTCGATTGTGTTTCCACAATACTCAAATTGTTTCTTCGTGGCTGCTTGTAATATTTTCTCCTTGACCCAGGAACTCTGGAGTTTGGCTATAATATTCCTAGGAGTTTTCTTTTTGGGATCTTTTTCAGGAGGTAATTGGTGGATTCTTTCAACCTCTATTTTGCCCTCTGGTTCTAAAACATCAGGGCAGTTTTCCTTGAGAATTTATTGAAGGATGATTTCTAGGTTCTTTTTTTGATCTTGGCTTTCAGGTAGTCCAATAATTTTTAAATTATCTCTCCTGGATCCAGGTCAGTGGTTTTTCCAGTGAGATATTTCACATTGTCTTCTATTTTTTCATTAGTTTGGATCTGTTTTATAGTATCTTGATTTCTCATAAATTCATTTGCTTCCATTTGCTCCAATGTAATTTTGAAGGCATTATTCTCCTCAGTGAGTTTTTGAAATTCCTTGTCTGTCTGGCAAATTCAACTTTTAAAGGTATTCTCCTTGTTGGCTTTTTGGGTCTTTTGCCATTTGAGTTAGTCTATTTTTTAAGGTGTTATTTTCTTCAGTCAGGTTGTTGACTCTCTTTTCATTATTTGCTTGCATCATTATCATTTCTCTTCCCAGTTTTTCTTCCACTTCTCTTACTTGATTTTCAAAATCCTTGAGCTCCTATATGGCCTGTAATCAGTTCTTATTTTTCTTGGAAGCTTTTGATGCAGGAGTCCTGACTTCATTGTCTTCCTCCTATTCCATGCTTTGATCCTTTTTGTCCCCCAAAAAGGATTCTATGGCCTCTTTGTGCTTCCTCCTCTTGTTCATATTGCCACTGAATTACTTGACTTTTGAACTCTGCTTCCAGAGAGGAGAGCTTTGTCCCAAATCCCTGGGGTTTTCACAAATGTTGTCAGAGGTCTGAGGAGGGTGCTCTCTCCACAGACACCACACTGGCAAACTGGTGTTTCTCATCCTAGGACCACTGCCCAGTCCTAGGATGGTCTGGGAAAGTGACCCAGATCCAAGGAGGTGAAAGCAAAAGTGATTACCCTCTGAATGGTCAGTTGGTCCCCCTATGATCTGTAGGCCTGAGGCTCCTGAGGCAGCCACATAGCAGATGCTGCAGCCATAGCTGCCATGCTTCTGCCATCTCTTTCCCCCAAGGGCAGGGGCCAGGCTGTGCCCTTCCTTTCCAACAGAGTTCCTGATGGACCTTTTACTTTCTTTTTGGCATTTATGGGTTGAAAAGTCTGGAAACCACCACAGCTGCTGGTGATTCACTTTCCAGAAGTCTGCTCTGGCAGCCTCTGCCTCTCTGGGGCCAAAACCTCGATGCTCACGTGATTCTGAGCTCAGCTTCCAGCATACTGCAATAAACCCTTTGTGCCAACCTTCCAGGCTGCCTTCAGTGGGAGATATGTTTCTCTCTGTCACTTTGTGGGTTCTGTACCTCTAAAATTTGTTTATAATCATGAGGTGGTTGTGGTGGGAAGTAATGGGATTTCTTGCTTTTACTCTGCCGTCTTGGCTCTGCCCCCAATCTTCCCTGTCTATTTTTGATCCTTAGAATCTTTCTCCTCCTCAGAATGACTTTTTGCTTTCCTGGCTTCTTTCAAGACTCACTTCCTATCCTTCCTCCTACAGCAGACTTTTCCTAGTCTTCTAGTGCAGTCCTTTTGAGAGTAACTTCTATTTGCAGTGTACAATTGTATGTTCAGTTGTGTCCTACTCTTTGTGACCCCATTTTTTATTTTTCTGGCAAAGACACTGGAGTGGTTTTGCCATTTCCTTCTCCAGTTCTTTTTATAGACGAGGAAACCAAAACATGCAAGGTTAAGTGAGTTGCTCAAGGTTACACAACTAGTAAGTGTCTGAGGTCAGATTGGAACTCAGGAAATTGAGTCTTCCCAACTCCAGGACAAACACTTTATCCACTTTGCCACCTAGCTCCCATGTATATAGATGACTGCATTTGTCTCCCCCATTAAAATGTGCGCTCCTTGAGTATAGGTACTGTTGTTTTTTGTTTTTCTTTATACCTTAAGTGGTTAGCAAAATGCCTGGTATATATTAAGCACTTAATAAGTGCTTGGTGATTATCTGCCTAGTTACAGACATGATTTTTCTCCTAAGAGTCTAGAATAAATCAGACTCCATGCTGAAGTAAAGTATAGGAGATCCCTTCTAAAATCAGGGAATAAATGAACATAGAATAAATGAAAAGGAAATCCTGAACATATAAGAAACAATTATTAATCCATCTTTCCAGCCATTATGGGGAAAAGGTGCACATGAGCCTTGGAAGTTTCTACTCTTTAACTAATATATTCAGTTACTGATTCATTCAAACAATGTTCATTAACATCCTACAACATGTATAGATGGAGGACATAAAGTTTAAATTAGACACATTCCATGTCATCATGGAATTTATAGTCTAGTAATTTCTACTAGGATTTAAGACAAGTAGGTCATATGAGAACCCAATATAGTAAATTTTGTGGAAGAGAAGTCAATTTCATCTTTTCCACATGGAATATATAATGACCTAGGTACCAAAAAATTGTTGAGACATCATAGGGAATAGGAAAAAGTGTGTTTAGGGGCGGAGCCAAGATGGTGGAGTAGGAACAGCTCATCCAAGCCACTCTGAACCCAGATTCCCCCCAAACTATGTAAAAGGGGACTCTGAACAACTCCTGGAGCCCCAGCACCGACAGAACAACACAGAGAAGCTAACCTCCCACTGAGGACAGCCCAGCAGCCCTGCAGGAAGGACCAGTGCAGCACTCTGGCAGCCTGCAGCACACAGCACGCAGTGTGCAGAGCGGGGAGCCGAGCCAAGCGGAGCCCAGGTCCCCGTGAACCGAGGTTTTAGCCCCAGGGCGGCAGGGCCAGCAGCTGGCTGGAGAGACCCCAGAACACCAGCAACTGTGGCGACTCCAGAATTATCAACATAGACATGCCTAGGACAAAGTAAGAGGTTAGTGTCCTATGGACTTTGGGACCAGTATTTGGGGAATGCGTCGGCTTCCTCCCCTGGGGGCTCGAAGCCACTGAGGAGACACGCCATTTTGTAGTTTTGAGAGGCAGCTCCAGCTCCTGGCCAGCGAACTGTAGGGAGATCCAGCGATCAGTCTTGGGGGGTAATCGCTCTTTAACCTCCCTGGATCTGGATTGTGATCTAGGGTGGAAGTCGTGGGTGGGTTTACAGCTTGCCAGAAATGGAAGTTGCCCCCCACATGTTCGGGACGAAAATTCCTCTATCTGGCCTTAAAGCCATAGTGTGGCAACAAGCCCCAAAGTCAAGTAATTAAGTGGCAACATGCCAAGGCAAAGGAAACAGAAAAATGCAACCCTAGACTCCTATTTTGGGGGCATAAAGTGGGAAAAGGACTGTGAGGTCAGAAGCCCTGCTCCAAAAGCCCCAGGAGAAAACATGAGCGGGTTGCAGGCCATAGAGGACCTTAAGAAGGACTTTCAAAATCAAATAAGAGAAGTGGAGGAAAAATTAGAAAGAGGAATGAGAAGGATGCAGGAAAAGTATGAAATGAGGGTCAACAGCCTGACTGAGGAAAACAACACCTTAAAAAATAGGCTAACTCAAATGGCAAAGGAGGCCCAAAAGGGCAATGAGGAGAAGAATGCCTTAAAAAGTCGAATTTGCCAGATGGAAAAGAATCTCAAAAGTTCACTGAGGAGATTCATTCCTTCAGAGTTAGACTGGAGCAAATGGAAGCTAATGACTTTATGAGAAATCAAGATGCTGGTAAGCAGATCCAAACAAACGAAAGATTAGAAGGCAATGTGAAATATCTCATGGGAAAAACCACTGACCTGGAAAATAGATCCAGGAGAGACAATTTAAAAATTATTGGACTACCTGAAAGCCATGATCAAAGAAAGAACCTAGAAATCACCTTCAAGAAATTCTCAAGGAAAACTGCCCTGATGTTTTAGATCCAGAGGGCAAAATAGAGGTTGAAAGAATCCACCGATCACCTCCTGAAAAAGATCCCAAAAGAAAACTCCCAGGAATATTATAGCCAGGTTCCAGAATCCCCAGATCAAGGAGAAAATACTACAAGCAGCCAGGAAGAAACAATTTCAATATTGTGGAAACACAATCAGAATAGCCCAGGACCTGGCAGCTTCTACACTGAGGGATCGAAGGGCATGGAATATGATATTCCAGAGGGCAAAAGAACTGGGAATGAACCCAAGGGTCACCTACCCAGCAAAACTGAGTATTTTGTTTCAGGGGAAAATATGGTCATTCAGTGGAATAGAGGACTTTCAAGCATTCTTGAGGAAAAAACCAGAGTTGAATAGAAAATTTGACATCCAGACACAAGAAGCAAGAGATGCCTGAGAAGGTAATCAGGAAAAGAAATCAAAAGGAACTTATCAAAGTTGAACTATTTACATTCCTATATGGAAAAGCAATAACTGTGACTGATGATATCTTTCTCACTATGAAAATAATGGAAGAAGGGTGTGTGGTCATATGAATACATATGTGAATGTGTGTGTATATGGTTACAGTTATATATGGATAGAGGGCATGGGTTGAATTTGTTGGGAAGGGAGAATACTCAAGGGATGCAATTATGAGGTGAGAGAGGAAAGTGGCAAGAGGAGATGGGGAGAAAAAAAAAAGAGTGTTTAGTAATCACATGATGATTATGAAAGATGATACTCATGCCATAAAAGGTATCTTAATGCGTCTGCTTTATTTTTTAAAAGGAAAGTATACATCAATGTAGGATTATAAGTCAACTGCAAAAGACTCATGATGGAGAGAGATATCTACATTCAGAGAAAGAACTAGAAAGAACAGAGTTTTCATGCAGATTGAAGCAAACTACCTGATCTCTTTCTTTTTCCTATTTGGTTTTGTTTCCTCTTTCCCATTGTTCAATCTATCTGACACAATCCTTCTTTATAACCTGATTAATGTCTAATGTGAAAGTATTTGCAGATTCTATACTTGATTGTATGCCACCATGGTCAGGGGGGAAGGGGTGGGAGGGGAAGAAAATTTGAAACTCAAAGAATTGTGGAACTGAATCTTGTAAACTAAAAGTAAATGAACAAATTAACAAAGACCGAAAAAAATTAAAATAAAAGTATAGATTTTAGGAGGATCCTTTATGGATGATTATAGGGAAACAAAAACAAAATTAAAAAGGCATAGACAGGTATCAATTTTCATCAGTGAATTGAGTAACCATACTTTTAAAATCATGGATTCATAAAAGTCTTATTTCCAAAGAAAATAATAATATGTTGTTGTTGCTGCTGTCATGCTTCATTATATAAGAATAGTCAGTGGGACATATACTAAGAGCTATTTTTATAGTGTTTGTTCTGTTAAATCTATACCCTTTCTGGGAATTTCTGGGATTTGGGAAAGTGAAGTAGGTTAGAACATTCCAACCTCTCCAGATTTCCCCTACAAATGAGATAAATTTAGAGCCCCAGGGTAAACATAGAACAGTAAAAATAAATAAGAGTAGGAGCAGAGCAGTGGCCCTCTTGGGATGATTGGAGATCTGAAGAAAAATCCCAGGATGAGGTTTTGTCCCTGTAAATAGTAAACACGTCCAGCCTAGATCCACTTAAACAGTAAGTGGCATGTCCTGGGGTTAGTTGGGTTGGGAAGCAGCTTTGTCCCTAGCCACAGGAACTTTTACCCCCAGGAACAGAGAGGGGAGTTGGGCATCTGAGCTGGGGAAGATCGAGGGAACTTCTGCTGAAAAGGAATGCCAGACCTATCTTTAATGTGGAGACATAGGGCAAGAAGGAACCAGAATATACCCAGTGAGTGCAGAAGCAGTGGGGCAGTGGCTCTGCTGGATGTGGGCACTTATGGGAGTTTTAGTTCCAGGGCAGAGGGGAGAACTGGAGGATCTAAGGCCAGGGGCACCACATCCACCATATTCTAAGAACAGAGGTAATTATAAAAACTAAGCTGCTACAAGTTTGAAAAAATATGACCAAGTAAAGGAAAAAAGATCCAATCACAGAGAGTTACTATGGGAATAGAGAAGGCCAGGGTTCATCCTCAGAGGGGGATACTGAAACAAAGAAACCCTCTTCTACCCCAAAGAGTAACATCAAATGGTAACCTGCCCCCTCAAAAAAAACCTCATAGGAGAATTTTTAAAAGACTTTAAAAATCAAATGACAGAGATTGAGGAAATATATATGTAAAGTGTGTGTATGTATGTATATATGTATATATGTATGTGTGTATGTGTACATACATACACATCCATGAACAATTTAAGATACAATGAGAAGACATCAAGTAGTAGTGAGAGAGAGACAGAGAGAGAGAGACAGACAGACAGAGAATGAAAAAATAGAAGAGAATGTGAAACATCTCATAAGAAAAACAACTGATCTGGAGAACAGATCACGAATAGAAAATATAACAATATCAGACTACCTGAAAGTTATGATCAAATATAGAATCTTGATACAATAATACAAGAAGCAATTCAAGAAAATTGTCCTTGAAGCATTAGAATAAGAGAAGGAAGTAGAAATAAATTAATTAATTAAAAATCCACCGATTACCACCTAGAATAGATCCTACAAGGAAAACCTACAGGAATATCATAGTCAAATTCCAAAATTCACAGCTCAAGGATAAAATGTTATAAGAAACAAGAAAAAAAATTAAATATGGTGGATCCACAACTAGAAATATACACAAGACCTACCAGCAGCTACACTAAATGACTGCAGGTCTTAGAAAAATGTATATTGAAGAGCAAAAGAACTGGGGTTCTGGTCAAGTATGTCATACTCAGGAAAGCTGAGCATAATCCTGAAGATTTTTCTTTTTTTAGTTTGTACTTTTTAAGTTGTATTATTTAAGTTTGTTTCTTTATTCTTTTCTTATGCTGTATTTGTTTAAGGTAAAAACAAAAACCTACTAAAAATATTAATCTACACCACCCCATTACCTTTGTGAGAAGTAGTTCAATGGACTCGTAGTGACAAGTAGACTTGGAGATTTTCTGGAAGAGCTATAACAAACTAGTCCTATAATCAAATATATAGCTTTAATTGTCTTCATTAGTTCTATAGTACTACCAATAAAGCTTATTTAAAAATCTCTAAAATATATCTCTACAGAAATGAAATTGTGTAATAACAAAATTTTCATCTCCATTTTCCAAGAAACTCATTCAAACCCAAGCTGTCTCAAGATTGAGGAAAGAGATGTCACATATAAAGTGACAAAGATTAGGTCTTTTTTTTAATTAATTAATTAATTTTGCTTTTTTTTTTTGGAGGGAAATTGGGGTTGAGTAACTTGCCCAAGGCCACACGGCTAGTTTTTGTGTTAAGTGTCTGAGGCTGGATCCAAACCCAGATCCTCCTGACTCCAGGACTGGTGCTCTGCTTACTGTGCCACCTAAAAGATTAGATTTTTTCCACAAAATACTTTCTTTATCATATCAAAGTGAAAATAAGGCTATAGGTATAAAAATTTAGAGAAAAGTGATCCATTAGATAACTTTGAGGTCATCTAGTTGAATACCCTGAATTTATACATGAGAAAGCAGAGAGTCAGAAATTCTAAATGACTGTAAAAGATTTCATTAGTATTACTAAAATAAGATTTGAATTTAGGTCCAATGATTCTATAATCAAGGATTCTTCCACCTTACCACATTGTCTTTTGCCAAGAGAAGGTGTAATTCCACAGTAGACCATTTTGTGTAACCTGGCTATTCATTGCACTATCCCTAGCCAATCCTATGTGCAAGATTTAAAATGATGAGTATAAGTAATGCAGTTAGATGCCAAATGTCTATCTACATTTAAAAAATTAAAATCCACATTATTTTTGAAGAAAATGATAGGAAAGGGTCTACTTGGCACAGCAGCAACCCTCCTTCCTCCACAATTGTCAGCTATGACCTTTGGCTCCCCAGCTACCATGTCGAAGAAATACACAGTTGGCATTGATCTTGGCACTTATTACTGTGTGGGATTCTTACAACATGGGAAAGTGCAGATCATTGCTAATGACCAAGGAAACAAGGTCACTCCAAGCTACGTTGCCATCACTGACACAGAACATTTAATTGGTGATGCTGCAAAGAATCAAGTTGTAATGAAACCCACCGACACAGTTTCTTATGCCAAACATCTGATTAGTCACAGATTTGATGATGCAGTTATCCAGTCAGACATGAAGTAGTAGAGAACATGATGGTAAATGACACAGGCAGACCTAAGGTCCAAGTGGAGTACAAAGGAGATCAGAGATTTCTATTCAGAAGTACCTTAAATAGTCTTGACCAAGATGAAAGAAACTGCTGATGCTTACTTTAGGAAGACTGTCACAGTACCAGCCTATTTCAATGATTCCCAAAGTTAGGCCACCAAAGATGCTAGAACTATCACTGATCTCACTGTGCTCTGAATCGTCAGTGAGTCACCTGCTGCTACTATTGCTTAGGACTTGGACAAAAAGGTTAGCGCCAAGAGAAATGTGTTATTCTTTGACCTTGAAGGTGATACTTTTGATGTCTCTTGTTTTACCACTGATGATGGCATCTTTGAGGTCATGTCCACAGCTGGGGACACCTACTTGGGTGGGGAGGACTTTAACAACTGCATCATCAACCATCTCATTGCCAAGTTCAAGCAAAAGCACAAGAAGGACATCAATGAGAACAAGAGGACTGTTTACCATCTGCACACCACTTATGAACATGCAAAGTCTAGTCTTTCTTCCAGTACCAGGCAAATATTGATACTGACTCCTTCTGTGAAGGTTTTGACTACTATACTTCAATCACCTGAGCCTGTTTCAAAGAGCTGAATGTTGATCTCCTCTGTAGCACCCTGGAACCTGTGGGAAATGCCTTAAAAGATGCCAAGCTAGATAAATCACAGATTCATGAAATCATCCTGGTGAGTTTCCACTTGCATACCCCAAATCAAGAAGTTTCAGTAAGACTCCTTCAATGGCAAGGAGCTCAACAAGAATATCAGTCTTGATCAGACTGTTGCACATGCCCAGGCTGCCATTTTGGAGATGAATCTGAGAATGTGCAGGATGTCACTTTTCTTTCCCTTGTAATTGAAAGTGCTGGTGATGTTATGACAGTTCTGATCAAACATAATACCATCATCCCCACTAAACAGATGTAGACCTTTACCAACTATTCAGACAATCGGGCTGGTTCAGATTTATGAAGGTAAGAGAGTGATGACAAAGGATAACAACCTGCTTGGCAAAATTGAGCTCACAGAAATCCCCCTAATTCCCAGTGACACAAATAGCATCCTCAATGTTTCTTCCATGGATATGAACAAAGGCCAGGAGAACAAGATCACCATCACCAATGACAAAGGTCCTCTGAGCAAACAAGACACTGAGTGTATGGTCCAAGAGGCTGAGAAATATAAGGCTGAAGGTGAGAAGCGGAGAGACAATGGTATCTTCCAAGAATTCTTTTGAATCTTATGCTTTCAACATGAAGGCTATCACAGAGGATAAAACAAAAAACAAAAAACTGAAAGGTAAAATTAGTGATGAAGACAAACAGATGATCTTTGACAAATATAATGAAATTATCAACCGGCTAGATAAGGACCAGACTGCTGAGAGAATTTGAGCAATAGTAGGAAGAAGTGGAGAAAGCCTGCAATCCTATCATTACTAAGCTATGCAGGGGGCAGGCCAAGAGGCATGTTTGGTGGGTTTCTGGGGGTGGAGCAGCCTGATCTGAAGGCGGTTCTTCTGTATCAACCAATGAAGAGGCCAACTAAACTCACCAGAAGAAAGATCATTTCACACAGCTTTACAAAAATCGAACGACTCAAACTTATAGCCAAGGCAATAGCAGTTTAAAAGTAACATGCTACCCTGTAGATCTGGGCATTAGGATGTGTGCAGAGGGAGAGAAGTGAACATTACTGCATTTTATCAGTACAGTAAACAAGTGGAAATGCAATTCTTGCCCTGGAGAATAAAATCTATTTAAAATTGGCACCATAAAAAAAAAGAAAGAAAGAAAGAAAGAAAATGATAGGAAAGACAAGAGGATGCCTGGATAGAGTGCCTCTTTCATTCCCTCCCTCTTCATTTAAATAAAAAAGAGATGAACCTAATATACTATTACCTTCTGAGGGAGAGACACACCCTTTGTGGGAAGGAGGGATTGCCTGCCTCCTAGATTTTGCACTGATTTTCTCAACTTGTAGAGGCAACACCTCAGACAATTCAAAAAGCAAAAGCTAACCCTGGGTTTAGGAGCAACTTGCCCCTCTGTAGCTACTTTACAATGTTTGTTTGATTTCATGGCAGTCTCACAAAGTGTTAAATCAGTCAATCTCTTCCTCTCCCTCTCCCTCACACACACGCACACACAACACACACAATTGATAGGCAATACTAATTTTTAAAATGAAACAATTTTGTAAGCAAAAAGCACAACCAGCAACACAAATAAATTGTCTCTAAATTCAAAATAATGACACTTAATAATAAACAAGGTGATTAAAAGATAATTGGCTCCAGTGCATTTGTAAAATTAGAGAAACATTTTATTTTGCATGCTTACCCCCTGGAGGCATGATGATTGTTATAGGATCACTTATCACACTGCCTTGGCTATTTGATGCATTCACTTGCACAGTGTAGTTAGAAAATGGAACCAATCCACTAATGGACACCCACAGGTTAGCCTCTTCAGTGCGGTGCAAAATTTGTGTGTCATTCAGAAGAGTGGAGTTGGATTTGACTGTTGAAAGAAATATGAAAAGCTATTTATTAGTAGATTTTTACTTTATAAGGATTAGCTCAGACATTGTATGTAAAGCACCTGCAGGCTTTAAAGTACTATGTAAATACTGGTTATTGTTGTGCATAGTATAAATATAAAATGTAAGTCACATCTATGCATCTTGAGTACACACCATGGTCAAGTTCAGATTTTTTTACTGCTTTATAATTAGCTTTGAAGGAGCCAAATGGTTTAAACTCAGTAGGCTTTAATTAAGCAACTAATTTCTGCAAGGCAGTAGGGATACAAAGAGTAGATTTAAAAATATTCTCTGCCCTCAAGGAACTTACATTCTCCTTGGGGATACAAGAGGTAATCAGAGCACAAAGATCATTAATAACTGGGGGATGAGGAAAGGTTTCTCATAGGAGGTGGGGCTGGAGATGAGCTCTGAAGGAAGCTAAGGAGTATAACTGGAGAGGTGAGGAGGGAGTTTCTTCTGGGCATGTGGGATCAAACTAGTATGAACTGGTTGTGCTATCTATAACTAATAAATTTAGATTGGTTATTAAAATATTTTATGATTTCAGTCATAAAAGAGAATAATAATGATAGCTCACTTTTATCTAGTTTTAAAGTTTACAAAGTATTTTCTCCTTATGATAAGGAGATAAGCATTATCATTACCCTCATTTTATAGATGATGGAACTGAGTTTAAATATATCAAGCACCTGACTCATGGTCAAACTATGGTGGCTCACAAATATAGCAATACATATAATAAAGTCCATCTCCAATTCCTCATTGCATAATAGAGAGGAACATAATTTGTATTTTGGAGGGGCAATTGGGGTTAAGTGACTTGCCCAAGGTCACACAGCTAGTAGCTGCTAAGTGTCTGAGGCTAGATTTGAACTCAGGTCCTCCTGACTACAGGGGCAGTGCTCTATTTACTGTACCACCTATGCCTCCAAGAACCTAAGTTTTAAAAATGTTAAGGGAGCAAAAGCTCTGATATTATTTGGCAAACTAGAAATGCTTCAAGTCTAGGCCTGGCAACAGGGCTAGAATCTTCTGCTTGTGCACCAGTCCAGCAAAGTTCATTAAAATAATATTGGTTATTATGGATAATAATTTATTTGACCATAAAAATTCACAAAGACCACAATCAAAGAACAGATGAGTTGTAAGCTTCATTGATGAAGAGATTGCACTGACAAAGTCATGACTCCTTGAATTACTGACATTAGTATAAATATAACTGCAAACTCTAATAAGGTTTTATGATACCCATATTATGAACATCATAATATAAGTACATAACACATTGAACATGGCTATAAGTTGATTGCTAGGATTTTTTTTTACATTATAAATTTGAACTTTCACTGTTCCACTTTAATTTTCCATTTTTGTGTATCCATTGGTAATTTGCCTTGGTAGATTTGATATTGATCGTATAGGAAAGGACAAGGCAAATACCCCTTCTGTTTCCAGTAGAATATTTTTATACATAAGGGTCATAAATATAAAGCTGGAAGGGATGGTAGAGCCATCTACTTCAACCCCCTCATTTTGCAGATGAGGATACTTTGGGTCAGACAGGTTAAGTGATCAAATATCTTGTAAATGACAGAGGCAGGATTTGAATTCAGGTCCTCAGACCAAAATTAATGCATTGCAGATGATATTTTGAAATATTATGCTCATTGTTATGTATTCCTTTTTGTAGAAATGTATTAGTTATGCACC
This sequence comes from Gymnobelideus leadbeateri, assembly GCA_011680675.1. Taxonomy (NCBI): domain Eukaryota; kingdom Metazoa; phylum Chordata; class Mammalia; order Diprotodontia; family Petauridae; genus Gymnobelideus; species Gymnobelideus leadbeateri. The sequence goes on along the minus strand of WOXC01004584.1, from coordinate 150,107 downwards.
ATCCCAAGCAAGCTCAGTATTTAATTACTCTATTCCAAAGCCTTGGGCAACTAGGTGACACAGTGGATAGAATTCCTGGCCTGGAGTCAAGAAAAGTCATCTTCCTGAGTGTAAATCCAGCCTCAGATACTTACTACTTTGTGACCCTGGGTAAATCACTTTACCCTATTTGCCTCAGCTTCCTCATCTGTAAAATGAGCCAGAGAAGGAAATGGTAAACCATGCAGAATCTTTGCTAAGAAAATCCCCAAATGGAGTCACAAATAGTTGGACACAACTAAAAAATGACTGAACATTCCAAGCCTCTCTTTCATAATTCTCTCTTTCAGTTGGGACTGAACAGGTAAATCCATACAATGGAGAGGGTGTTGAAAAGCAAATTTAGCTATTTAAAATTCTTGCTAACCCTTTATGGCTTCAGAAAGCTTACAGACATATTCATCAGGGGAGATGCTCAGCTTATACACACATGACTCTATGAGATTAAAGAATATTTGTTCTCATATTCTCTCCCTTTTCTCTACTCCACCCCCACCATAAAGAGATTAAGGTTAAGACTAAGCAAGTCTAGGTAAAATTGAGATTAATATGGTTCATCCTCTAAAAATAGAAGATAAGGATTCCTATATTTCTGTATTATAAAGTGAACTCTTGTCTACAATAGTTAATGATATGTTTTCCTAACAAGTAGCTTGACTTTACTTTAGGAATCATATCCTATTGTGAAAAGATTTATATGAAGCAAAAAAAAAGTAAAATAAATTGACTTCTCCATAAATTATCATTTCAGAGATATATTTCTACTAAACACCTTCAATTTGGGTATATAATAAAGATAACTCTTATAAACCCTAATGGTCTTTTCCAATAGCAAACCACTTTTTGTCAAGTACTTTCTCTGTACAGATCTCTCTCCCCCATTTTTACCTCTCCCCCACATATACTTTATAAGGAAAATAAGCCATTAAACAATGAATACATGTGATATTTTGCTCCCCCTTCTTCCTAAAAAAGAAATTATTTTACTAACTTAAATAAGATATTCCAATATTCAGAATGAATCACAGCTGTAATCTATTTAATGTGGGAAAATAGCTGTTCTGTGCACATATGCTCAAAGGAAATGTAAATCTTATATCAACAAATAGTTATGAATCAGTATTTTATTTAACACAGCATTTGCTGAAGTTAATATTTTATCACAACTTAGGAAATACACAATAATGATTGCTTCCAAATAAGCAATTTTATGACTACAAAGTGGCCCATTAAGCACAGTGCTGTCCTATGTTTTACCCTATCACCATGCACTGCTCAGTTCATGTTCTATGCCCTTATATTTTGTCAGTTGCAATTCCTAGCTTTCTTTAATCAGCAAAGTAGCACTTCCCTAATACCTTCCACTTTATCAAAGAAAAGATATTCCATTAATTATATATCATAGACTCCAAGAGGAAGACCAATGATATATATGACAGAATCACAGAATCTTTGAGATGGGAGGGATCTCAGTAACCAACTAAGCCAACATACACTCAGAAAGGAATCCCCACTAGGCATATCAAACAAATAGCCCTCCATTCTCAGATTGAAGAGTTTCCATAAAAAGGGCATTGCTCGCTCTGAGGCAGGTCCTTACACTTTGGGAATGGACTAATTATAAAGATGTTTTCCTGAACATCAAGCCTAAATCTACCTCTTTGTAACTTCCACCCAAGGCTCCTGGTTCTAGGATCAAACACATCACACATGCAACTACTTGAACATAGCTGTCATATCCTCCTTGACTTTTCTATGGTACTCTAAATGTCCCAGTACTTTCAACCAAATCCTCACAATATAGACTCAAGAAATTTTATCATACAGGCTGTCTTTCTGTGAATAACCTTCCAGTTATCAATGTCCTTCTTAAAAGGTGCACAGATCAAAATATACTATTACTAAAGGTGTAATCTGACCACTAGTAGCATGGTTAATCCATCCTTATTCCCATAATCTATTCCTTTCTTAACACAATCAAAGATCACATTAAAATTTAACATCATGGCCTTTCCGATCAGCTGAGGTGCCCGTGAAGAGGGCTCTAAGCAGCCATGGCGCCCAGCCGAAATGGCATGATTCTTAAGCCCCATTTCCACAAAGACTGGCAGAGACGAGTTGCCACATGGTTTAACCAGCCAGCCAGGAAGATCAGAAGGCGAAAGGCTCGGCAAGCAAAAGCCCGCCGAATTGCTCCTCACCCTGCATCTGGTCCTATTCGGCCCATTGTGAGGTGCCCTACTGTTCGATACCACACCAAAGTCCGAGCCGGGAGAGGATTCAGCTTGGAAGAACTTCGGGTGGCTGGTATCCATAAAAAAGTGGCACGGACCATTGGTATCTCTGTGGACCCTCGTCGCCGAAATAAGTCTACAGAGTCTCTCCAGGCAAATGTGCAGCGACTGAAAGAATATCGTTCCAAACTAATCCTCTTCCCGAGGAAACCATCTGCACCCAAGAAGGGCGATAGCTCTGCTGAAGAGCTCAAGTTGGCAACCCAGCTTACAGGACCAGTTATGCCCATCAGAAATGTCTACAAGAAAGAGAAAGCTCATGTCATTACTGAAGACGAGAATGACCCGGGCCAATGCCCGTCTCTTTGGAATTCGGGCGAAACGAGCCAAGGAGGCTGCAGAACAAGATGTGGAGAAGAAAAAGTGAACAGTCTCCAAGAACTTTGAATAAAGTAATTCACAATAAAAAAAAAAAATTTAACATCATGGGGCAGATAGGTGGCTCAGTGAGTAGAGCGTCGGCTCTGGAGTCAGAAGGACCTGAGTTAGGATCTGGCCTCAGACACTTAACGCACACACAAATAAAAACCTAGCCAAGTGACCTTGGGCAAGTTACTTAATCCCAATTGCCCTCCAAAAAAAAAGCAAAAAAAAATTTAACATCACAATATCTGACATATATTTAGCTTGTTGTCCACTAAATCCCTAGATCTTTTCCACACAGCTATCTAACCATGCCTTTGCTCATAACAATATGAATTTGTGAAGCTGATTTTTTGAGTACAAGACTAAATTATCTTAACTGAATTTAATTTTATTACATTTAGATGAGTGTTTAGCCTATCAAGATATTTTTGGATCCTTACTGACATCCAGGTTTATTTGCTTTTTTTTTTAAACAGAATACTATTTTCCCCCAGTTATATGTCAAGAAAAAATTTAGCATTAATTTCTATAAGATTTTGAGTTCCAAATTTTTCTCCCCTCCCCTCTCCTGAAAATGGAAGGCAGTTTGATATACATGTGCCATCATGTAAAACTATTTCCATAATAGAGTTGTGATGGAAGAAAGATCAAAAGGGAGGGGAGAATCATGAGAAAGAATAAAGTAGGGGGAAAAGATGCTTGAATCTGCATTCAGAGCTCATCAGTTCTTTAAATGCCAATATATCTTTAAGTGGACAGCATTTTCCCTCCTGAGTCCTTACTGTTCATATTGTAACATTGTGTTGCCAAGAAGAGCTGGGTTCTTCATAGTTGTTCATCAGGCAATGTCATTGTTACTGTGTACAATGTTTTCCTGGTTTTGCTCATCACTTTGCTTCAGTTCATACAAGACTTTACAGTTTTTTTCAAATCTGCGTGTTCATTATTTCTTATTACATAATAGTATTCCACTACATTCATACATCACAGCTTGTTCAGCCATTCTCTAATTGATGGGCATCCAATAAACTTCTAATATTTTGCCACCACAAAAAGGGCTGTTATAAATATTTTTGCACAAGTAGGTCCTTCCCCCTCCCTTTTAAATATCTTTGGAATATAGATCCAGTAGTGGTGTTGCTGAATAAAAGGGCTCACACAGCTTGGTTGCCCTTTGTCATAATTTCAAATTGCTCTGCAGAATGGTTGGATCAGTTCACAACTCCACCAAACGTGTGTCCAATTTTCCAACAACTTCTCTAGCATTAAGCATTTTCCTCCTCTGTCATATTAGCCAATCTGATAGTCTTGAGGTAGTAAGTCAGAGTTGTTTTAATTTGTATTTCTCTAATCAAAAGTGATTTAGAGTACTTTTTCACATGCCTATATAGCTTTTATTTTTTTCATCTGAAAATTGCCTCTTCGTATTCTTTGACCATTTATCAACTGGGGAATGGCTTGTATTCTTGTAAATTTGACTCAGTTCTCTATATATTTGAGAAAAGAAGCCTTTATCAGAGATACTTGTAGCAAAGATTGTTTCCCAGTTTTCTGCTTTCCTTTTAGTCTTGGTTTCGTTGATTTTGTTTGTGCAAAAGCTTTTAAATTTAATATAATAAAAATTATCTATTTGACATTCTGTAATACTATCTCTTGTTTGGTCATGAATTATTCCCCTCCCCATAGATCTGACAAGCAGACTATTCCTTGCTCTTCTAATCTGCCTATGACATTGCCATTTATGTCTAAATCATGCCAAAGGTCTGTCATACCTAACTTACATTCTATTTACCTCCTTAGTTTCTTTCTAGTTTATTTGGGGGATGGTGGTATTGGATTTATTGAGGTCTGAGATGGGACAGTTGAGTCCCTACCTGTTTTGCCATCTATTTCTTCCTGTAACTCACTTTAACTTCTCCTTTAGGAATTTGGATGCTATACCACTTGATGGATTTATGTCCAGTATTGATATTGCTTCATTGTTTATGGTACCTTGTATCAAGGTGTTTCCTTTCTTATCTCTTTTAATTATGTCTATTTCTGCTTTTACTTTTTCTGAGATAAGGATTGCTAGCCTTGCTTTTTTCTTTTTACTTAAGCTGAAGTCCCTTCTAGCCCCTTACCTTAATTCTGTGTGTGTGTCTCTCTGCTTCAAGTGTGTTTCTTTCAAACATATTGTAGAATTATGGGTTTTGATCCACTGCTCTCTGCTTCCATTTTATGAGTTCATCCCATTCGCAATACAGTTAGGATTTTTACCTGTGTATTTCCCTCTGTTCTATTCTTCCTCCTCTCTGTCCTCTATCTCCTTTCACTCTTTTCTTTCCTCACCAGTTTTCTGCTTTTGTTTACCACCTTCCCTGCTCTCCCCTCCATTCTGTCAGTCCCCACCCCCTTTACTTGATCTCCTCTCCTACTTTCCATGATTCACATTTGTGTGTGCGTGTGTGTGTGTGTTTGAAAAATGTGGACATGATGAAGGGGGGTGGGAAAGAGAAATAAAGTAAAAACTAAAAAAATAATACCATTCATAGTTATCTCAGGGCAGGTTCCCTGAGAATTTCATTACTAAAATTTCAAAGCAGGTATTTAAGGGATTGTTCTAGTCTCTATTGTTACAACATAATATATTGTTCAAAGTACTGAATATGAAGTTAGGAATTTTAGTTCCATAGGAATGCTAGTTTGGAGGCTTGACCATTACTGAAATGTGGCGCTTCCAAATACAGTCCATTTATATTCAGAAGAGGGTAAAAAGAAAAGAAAACACAAGAATAGTATGATTATGAGACACATTTATGAGGAGCAGGCAAGTCTATTGGTACTGGTTTACTGATTGATTCAACAAGCACTTTTAATTGGTGCTTCCTGTGCAGTATTCCCTACCCTCAAGGAGTTTATGTTCTATTGAATGGCCACTGTAGAAAGTTTCCATGTTAGAGTTGAATAGAGTACCTTACAAGTGGGGGAAGAGGGAGAGAGGCAGGGAGGGGAAGAAAAGGAACATGAGTGGGGAGAGTGAGGGCAAGAATGGGAAAGGGGGGGAGAAAGAGGCAGATACTTCCTGGCCCATTGTCATCATTGTCTCGTCATCATCATCACTTATATGGCACTTTAAGTTTGGCAAAGCCCTTTATGTAAGTTAGTACTCAGGAATGTTGTAAAAGGGATTCATTTTTCCAATGGGGGTTTTATTTGATGATTTTAAACTGACTTCTCTTTTAGATAATCTATGATTCTAAGTATCTAGAATGGGGGAAATAAACTAGATAAAAAAGTTGTAGAGGAAATATTAATAATAAATTCTAACATGTTCTATGAAATAGATAATTGAAAATAATACAGAATATCAAAAATACAAGAGACTTCTGAGGCCAATAATAATAATCTCTCTATAACATTCCTAAGCAAAGATCTAGCTTCCATTCTGAGGTCCAAACTCCTATCATCTGAGCTGTCCCACTATATTGTGAGACAGCTTTCAAGACAGTTGGAAAAATTTTCCCAAGTTTGTATATAAGCAAATTCCATTTTTCTTTATTCCTGTTTCTGATCTGTGGGATCAAGCAGAATAAGTATAATTCTTCTTCTGCTAATGGTGCATTAAATGCTTAACCTCAGCTATCGTTGCTTTCCTAAGTGTTCTCTTCTTTAGGCTAAATATTTCCAGGTTTTCAGTTGATACACATATGGTCGGATTTCATTCATTTCAACAATTAACAAGCATTTATTAACAGTCTGCCATGAGTCAGGAACCTCAACATCCTACTTATCTACTTAGTGTTTTTAAACCACTTATTCTTTTAATCCTATTTAACGTATATTATCCACATTAGCAAGAATCCCTGCTAATCATCAGTCAGTTTGATCCTATCACCTTGCATTGAGAAGTTGTTTCTGAGGAAGAAAATATTTCGGTGATGACAAAAAAGATAACTGCATTGTAGTGGCAAACAAATAATAGATGTTCCCATTGGGAACATAGATAATAATATGGATTTATTTGCTATGGTAAGAATGAAAAAAACAATGGCATGATCAGTGCATGATGCTCCAAAATATGTCTTGGAAAAGTCCCATGACTTATTAGGAAGAAAGTGTTCAGATAACTGATAATGTCTAAGATAAGTGGTGAGTAAGATCAATGGCTCATTATACATGCATACAATACCAGTATGTCCTTTTGCAGCTGTGCTCGTCTTCCTACAAACAAATTCTAACCATACAGATGCTGCTACCTTTTCTAAATTGCAACGTAGGGGAAACATACAAGGTAACACTTTGTTCTAAGTTCCCTAGATAACAACATTAATACATGATAATTATACAATTAGTTGTAACATTAAGTTCTAGTTATAGACCAATGATTACTCAGTAATTATAAGAAGTATATAATTACTCAATAATTATGAGAAGTATGTAATTACATAACCATTTTATTCAGAGAGACAGAGAGAGGGATGGAGAGAGAGGGAGAGAGAGAGACTCTGAATTAGCACATCTCCAAGTGACAAAGAGTAGTTCATATTTACAAACCATGAATAACTGACAATATGTGTTACCTCAATTAAACACCATTCTCAATATTCCAAACAAAAAAAAGTTTCCAATATAATTCCCTTCTTTGTACCAACTTCCTTCTTTGGAATTTTATCAATTTGGGATGCTGAAATACTAAGGTAATAGAATTAGAATTCAGGTCCTTAGTTTCCATCCTCTGAGAGAGTTGTATTTCATTGCTTTTTTTTTTTTTTTTTGCTTTTTGAAGGGGGGAAGGCAGGGCCATTGGGGTTAAGTGACTTGCCCAAGGTCACATGGCTAGTTTTTTGCGTTAAGTGTCTGAGGCCAGATTTGAACTCAGGTCCTCCTGACTCCAGGCCCAGGGCCAGTGCTCTATTCACTGCACCACCTAACCTCCCGATTTCATTACTTTTTTTTTTTTAAAGCAATTGGGGTTAAGTAACTTGCTCAAGGTTACACGGCTAGTCATGATTTATGTGTGGGTGCTCATTTTCTGAGGCCGGTTTCGATCTCAGGTCATCCCAACTCCGAGGCCAGCGCTCTTACTCACTGCGCCACCTAGCCGCCCCTGGATTTCATTACTTTTCAACACATCAACTTTGTTTTTCAGTGTGCTGGAAAATGTGGCCATGTTGGTTCAACCTCACAAAGTAAAAAAAAAAAAAAAGTAAAAATGATAATCATTTCATATATCACAGGAGATTGTTCCTGCCCACTAATTTCAGCCATTAACATATTTGTGAATCTTAATGGACAGTACATTTCATTCTGAGTGTAGTATATTCTCCCCTGACTTTACGCCTAGACATATCCACATACATTTCAATATGAGCTTGTTCTCTTCCTTTGACTATGGACTGTGGCATAGACCTTTACTGTTCATACAGTGACCAGAGCAATAATCTCTAAGATACTAACTTTCCCATGGGAGAGAAGGCACTTTCATAGTGAGATGTTCCAAAAGGTTACTTATTCAATCAATCAGCAAGTATTTGTTAAGTATTACCGTATGATAACTGTGTGTTAGGTGCTAAGTCTTGAAGCAATGAATAATAAATCCCTTCAAAATGATAATTAGTCCTTTTTGTGATCTTTTCCAGTGCTGACCCCAGATTAATGCCTTGAGTAAAATTTCCATAATGATTATTACTTTTAAAAGTAAGCTATTAATGAACAACTGCATTTATGCAAAGTATCAGATATAATGACAAGAAGAGAAACTTAAAACAATTAGTTCTTTAGGGAGAACAAAATCTGAGAAATTAGATTCTTGCAATAACAACAACCAAAACCCCCCAAAACTCTGTGGTTGAGTAGCATCCATTGTGGAGATGAGAAGAAAAATTAACATCTGGTGTAAGAAATTTCCATAGTACAAATTCTCTCTCCTTGTCTTTGTCTCTTTCTTCAATGGGTAAGGGTAAAGGCAAGCATAAGACCTGTTATTCTCCAAAGCAAGAGATGAGGACTTTAAAGTCTTTCCAAGTCTTTCAATATATGAGAAAAGGAAAGACTTCCTTTGTGTCCATACTATAAGCCAAGGTGTCAGTCCAGGTCTGAGGGCAGATGGGTAAAAGGCATTCATGACAAAAGCATAGGTGAAAACAATGCTCATTTTTCATGGACCTCACCCAGGAAACTAAATCTATGTAGTTATTTTCTTTAAATCTAAGGATATTTTCTGAACTTCAAAAGAGCATTAAGAAGGAGAATTTCCCTGTACCTTTTTCCCTCATTTGTCTCTCAAAGGAAAAAAAAAGTAAGGAAATAGGTCAAAGAAATGATGCTAATGCACATGACTATGCCTATGGAAAAATTTATTTTTAGTTCCACATATAGAGTAATCACCTTAAAGTAATAGTTTCCTTCTTAGTTCTTCTGAAAAAAATATTTTACAACCAAGATACCTGCCATCACAAGTAAGAGGTCCTCTTTGTATGTTCTTGGCATGTTCAGGAGTAAGAGGTTTGCCATACCCATATGTTTTATTGAACACCAATGTAAACAGGTATGTAAAGCCCCTGGGATTTGGTGAGGTGGAAATGATTGCTGTCCTGAGCACATCTTCCTATGGGCTTCACTAGATTGAAATAATATAAATGGATATCTTTTACCATTCTTGTTATCATCATTGTCACAATAATTTTAATGCCTCATATATTCCATAATTTTTTTCTGTGTTCTGTACTGCTCTGACCTTTTCAATATTCTATAATTTGACTGGCTGGCCATTTCGGTTCTCTCCCTTTTTTACAGCCTTATTAACTTGTGGGAGAGAGGTGAAATGGACAACCAATCAGAATACATAATGTTGCAAAGGTCATAGTGGTACCTTATGGAATCATCACACACCAAATACTTTACACTAGGCATTAACATTCTGATATCTTATTCATGTGACAAAGATTGTAACAAGAACAGAAAATGACACAACATGAGTCCATTCTTATGACAAAGATTGTAATAAGAAATGACAGAGAACACACCAAATGGATTCTTGTTATCTTGTGAAGATTTTGCATGTCAGACTGGTCCCATTTTAAGTTAGCCTTTCTCTCAATCCAATTACATTTTAAGGTAGAAGAAATATTAACTAATCTCCCCTCTTCACACTCTAAATGGGAAAAGCTATATTTTTTTTCTCTACTGAGGCATCAATTCAAGTATCTGTGATACCACAGAGATCTGCCAATAGCAAAGTTCCTAGAAGGAAATGGAATATGGAAGATTAGGGGAAGATAAGAAATGAACCCCCAACAAATTTTAATCATGCCCAGAAGACTGGAGATAGTAGAAATCCCATTAATACAAACTTCATTTCATTTTGTTCTTGTTATTGTTTAGTCATTTCCATCATGTCTGACGTTTTGTGACCCCATTTGGGGTTTTCTTGGCATTTGGTTTTGCCATTTCCTTCTCCAGTTCATTTTATAGATGGAGAAACAGAGGCAAACAGGGTTAAGTGACTTACTCAGGGTCACACAGCTAGTATGTTTCTGAGGTCACATTTGAACTCAGGAAGAGAAGTCTTCCTGACTCCAAATCCAGCACTCTATCAACTGTGGCACCTACCTGTCCTTCATTTTGTTTAACCTTCCTTAAAATGCTCTTCAAGTTTTTCCTAAACAACAGGCATAAATTAAGTCCAAACCATTTATACTTGTAAGGGTGGGGAAGTGGAGGGGGTGCTGTATTACTTTGAGGGAGAGAGGACTCATCTCAGCAGGTAATGCAGTTAAAAACATAAAAGAGGGATCTTTCAGAAAAAGCACTTTGGAATCTATGATTTAAATTTTTGCTGACTACTCAAACTTTCAGAAAAATTCAAATTGTGTTTATACATCTCTTTAAAAAAGAAGTACATACTTACCAAATACTCAGTGTGCAGTTAAGATAAGAGTATAATATATATTCTGTAAAATACTTGGATATTTGAGGAGAGCTATCCTTGGTATGTTCTTTCAATGAAAATATTACTTTCTATTATTGTAATTATGATAGTAGCCATTTTAATAATGCATCATTTGGTAAAAGCTATAACTCCACAAGTTTGTTTTCAGATTATATATACCATATTTCTAATTACTTTACTTTATTCAGTAGCAAAATATTACATCAAAACACACAATATTAACATCACAATGGGTGATTCTACCCACTCAAAAGGTATAACCTTATGGATGAGGAAAGTCTTGTGATAGGAATGCTCCACTTTTGCAAGCAACCTGCTGCACTGAAAAGAGCACAAATTTCTTAGGTGAGAAGCTGATTCAAGGGTTAAATAATTGGGTCTTCCATTTATTTGTGTATTCTTAAACTAGCCAGCTCACTTCTCTGACCCACAGTTGCCTAATCTGTGGAAAAGCTACATTCATATTTATACTATCTAACAGACAAGGTGCTTCTGAGAATCAAATAAGTTAATTCATGAAAGAAACTGGCAATGCCAACACTGTGCTTAATTTGGAATTCTGAAGTGCCTGGCACAGAATTAGTTCTTAATAAATGCTTTCCATGTGTATCTTCATTTGTGTAGTTATGTTCCAAATTGCTTCAAAGTTTGAAAGTCAGGTAGGAAAGTATACCAGAAAAGTTAATGGAAGACTTCTGCCAAAGAAACTTATGAGAAAATTTCCAGTTAAACAAATCACCATCTAAAATGGTTTCAATAACTGTTTCAACCATTCTGTAAAGCAATTTGGTACTATGCCCAATAGGCTATGAAACTCTGCATACACTTTGACCTAGTAATACCATGACAACTAGGTCTACATCCAGAAAGAGATAAAAACAAAAAGGAAAAGAACCTACAAAATAGAATTATAGCAGCTCTTTTCTGGTGGCAAAGAATTGGAAATTGAAGGGATGCCCATCAATTGGGGAATAACTGAACAAATTGTGGTATACAGTTATGATGGAATACTATTATACTGTAAGACATGATGGGCAGGATGCTCTCAGAAAAACCTTGAAAAACTTACATGAGGTGATGAAAAGCGAGATATACGGTGTACAAAGTAATAACAATACTAGATGATTAGCTATGAATGACTTAGCTATTCTGAGCTATACAATGATCTAAGAAAACTCTAAAAGACTTCTGATGAAAAATTATCCATCCCCACAGAAGGAACTGATGGTGTTTGAATAAAGATTGAAGCATACATTTTTTTTACTTTACTTTTCTTGAGTTTTTTTGGGGGAGGTCTATGTTTTATTTTACAGCATGACCAATATGGAAATGTTTTGCATGACTACACATTCATAATCTATTTCAAATTGCTTGCTTTCTCAATGAAGAGCGGCATGGGGAGGGAGGAAGCAAAAGCATATGGAACTCAAAGTTTTAACAAAGAATGTTAAAATTGTTTTTTACGTGTAATTGAGGGAAATAAAATACTAGATAATTTTAAATGGTCTAATAACAATCAGAAAAGGTATGTCATATTTAAAAAATCAAATAAAAGGAAACAAGAATAACCTATAATAAGGTATTACTCCCTGCGAGCAAAAAAAAAGACAAACAGAGGATTACTCTAATGGACCCATCAGTACTCTGCTTTTCAGCAACTACGATTGCCAACTGAGTGTTCTTTCTGACTTCCATCATAACTTGTACTGTGCTAATTAGTGGTCATAAAAACTAGCTCAGTATCTGCTGCATCTGAAATTATATGGAGCAGCCCAGAATCTACCATCTCCCATGCTTACCTACTATCTCATTCTAGATATAGGGAAACTGATGAAACAATGGTTGTTAGCAGCCCTTTATTCCCACCCAAAATCTTAAGCCAAAGGATGCAGATAACATTAAGTCCAATAGTTGCTAAACCAAGAGAAATTTAGAATAAACAGGAAGAGAAACTGGGATATTTGCTAGCGAACCCTACTAAGGAATCTGAAGAAATGAACAACTTAAGATAGCCCTAAAACAATGTTACATGTTAAGAGAACCCCCTAACAAGATGGTGGAGTAGAGGCAGGAATTTACCTGAAGTCACCCAACATTCTCCACCAAGAAAATTCAAAATAATGCCTCAAATTGAATTCTGGAGGAGCGGAGTCAAGAAAAGATTGTGGTGAAACAATTGTCCAACCTAAGATAAATGGTCTGCAGGAAAGGTCTGGTGTACCAGGTAGTGGCTAGACTGGGACTCCATGGCAGTGCTAGGAGGAGACCTTGGAGGTGACTATAAGAGAAGCAGCAGCAGTCACAGTAGCCTCCAGAGTTCTAGGCCCATAGATAGTATTGAAATTTGAAAAGGGGTCAAAAAGAGATTACAAGGGACCTTTGCTGGCACTAGGTTCTAGACACTGTTGCATATCCCATATAAAATTCTGGGTTGCAGCTTCAAAGTTATTACTAGCAGCAAAAGGGTAGCAAGGGACCTGGTTATACTTCTAGTGCAGAGAAATGTGCCTGTGGTCACTCACAAGGGAGTTGGGGCCCTGGTCTCAATTCCAAGGAAGAAAGAAACACTAAAACTGATAGCCATAGAAAAGCAGGGAAACTGGTAACAGTTCCAGGGCAAAAAAGAATTCTTGTGGTTGCTCCCAAGGAAGTAGGGACCCTAGTCTCAGTTCCAAGGTAGAAAGGAACACTAGGAATTGCAGTTACAGGAGAACAGGGAACCTAGTTACAGTTCCAGGGCCAAGAGAAGCACTATCATTTATGGCTATGAGGGAACAAGGTCCCTCCATGGGTCTCCCAGACCACAGGCCAGGAGAGGAGTGACCACACCGCCCCTTAGATCCTACTACCTTGGAAGCTCTGAAAACTTGCAGGCAACCAGAACTATCTCTGAAAATAGCAGCACAAAAAACCTGAAGATCAGGACATTTCCAGAAAGAGATCCCAAAATGAAAACTCCCAGAAATATTATAGCCAAATCCCAGTGCTCTCAGGTCAAGGAGAAAATATTGCAAACAGCCAGAAAGAAACAATTCAATTGTTGTAGAGTCACAGTTGAGACGACACAATATTTCTTTTATTCCTTTTTTTCCAAATGCTTTATTAACTTCTGGTTTACTTCATCCATTTCCACCAGATTTTAGGTTACAGATATTCTCACTGTTTTTCCCCTACCCACCTCTGCAAAATAGCGGTCCCCCAGGATATCCCCTCCTCTTATTTCCCAATTATATGTGATATAGTATTAATAATAGTATATATATATTTTAAACATTAGGTTTTAAAACTTTGGATTCCAGCTTCATTCCCTTCCTCCTTGTCACCCACCCTTACTAGGAAGATAAACAATTCAATATAGGTTGTACATGTGTAGCTAATGCAAAACACTACCACAGTAGATATATTGTAGAAGACTGATTATATTACCCTCCCTCCTATCCAACCTCCCACTTGTTCTATTCTCTACTTTAATCCTGTCCCTTTTCAAAAGTGTGTGCCTCCAACTTCCCTACACCCCAGCCTGCCCTCCCTTCCATCATCCCCCCTCTCATCTGCTTCCCCTCTACTCTCCTGTAGGGTAAGATACCCTATTTAGTGTGTATGTCATTCCCTCCCTGGACCAAATTCAATGAGTATAAGGTTGACCCATTTTCTTATGCCTTCCTGTTCTTCCCCTCCATTGTACCCATTTCCCCTTGCTTTTTCTATATGAGATAGTTTGCCCCATTCTGTCTTTCCCCATCTTCTCTCATTATATTCCTCTCACACATCTTAATTGCACCTTTTAAGTATCATCCCTTCCTATTAAGTTGGTCCTGTGCCCTCTATCTATGTATACCTGTAAACATATATGTACACATTAACATATGTATTCATATGCCTATATACCCTCCAATAAAGACTATATATATACATATATATACATATATATACACATATATATATTCCCTTTAACTATTTTCATACTGAGAAAAGTTTCATAAGTTATAATTATCGTTTTTCCATGTAGGAATGTAAATAGTTCAACTTTGATAATTTCTTTATGATTTCTTTTCCCTGTTTACTTTCTCATGCTTCTCTTGCTTCTTGTATCTGAATGTCAAATTTTCTATTCAACTCTGGTTTTTTCTTCAAGAATACTTGAAAGTCCTCTATTCCATTGAATGATCATATTTTCCCCTGAAACATGATAATCAGTATTGCGGGGTAGGTAATTCTTGGTTTTAATCCCAGGTCCTTTGATCTCTGGAATATCATATTCCAGGCCCTTTGATCCCTCAGTGTAGAAGCTGCCAGATTCTGTGCCATCCTGATTGTGTTTCCACAATATTCAAATTGTTTCTTCCTGGCTGCTTGTAATATTTTCACCTTGATCTGGGAATTCTAGAACCTGGCTATAATATTCCTAGGAGTTTTCTTTTTGGTATCTTTTTCAGGAGGTGATTGGTGGATTCTTTCAACTTCTATTTTACCTTCTGGTTCTAAAACATCAGGGCAGTTTTCCTTGAGGATTTCTTGGAGAATGACTTCTAGGTTCTTTCTTTGATCATGGCTTTCAGGTAGTCAAATAATTTTTAAATTATCTCTCCTGGATCTATTTTCTAGGTCAGTGGAAGATATTTCACTTTGCCTTCTATTCTTTCATTTGTTTAGATCTGTTTAACAGTATATTGATTTCTTAAAAAGTCATTAGCTTCCCTTTGCTCCAATCTAAATCTGAGGGATAGATTCTCCCCAGTGAGCTTTTGAGATTCTTTTTCCATCTAGAAAATTTGGCTTTTTAAGGCATTCCTCTCCTCATTGCCTTTTTGAGCCTCTTTTGCCATCTGAGTTAGTCTATTTTTTAAGGTGTTATTTTCCCCAGTCAGGCTGTTGACTCTCATTTCATACTTTTCTTGCATTGTTTTCATTTCTCTTCCCAATTTTTCCTCCACTTCTCTTATCTTCTTCTTAAGGTCCTCTATGGACTGTAACCAGCTTATATTTTCCTTTGAAGATTTTGGTGCAGGAGTTCTGACTTCACTGTCTTCCTCCTGTTACATCCTTTGATCCTTTTGGTCCCCAAAACAGGAGTCTAATGTTAGATTCTTCTATTTGTTTTGCTTCCTTTGCCTGGTCATATTGCCACTCAATTACTTGACTTTTGGACTTTTTGCCACAGTAGGTTAGGTGCCCTCTCTGAAGCCTCCACACTCTCTGGAAAGCTGGTCACACACCCCAGGACCTCCACCATAGACAGCAATCCAGATCCAAGCAAGTTAAAGCAAGAACGATTACCCCTCACACTGGTTGCTTGGTCCCCATACACTCTACAGGCTAGGAGCTGAAGGTGCCAAGTGGCAGGACCTGTGCCACGGCTTTTCAGTGGCTTCTTGCCCAAGGGGCAAAAGCCACACACTCCCAAGTACTGGTCCCAAAATACACAATGCACTGACCTCTCACTTTGTCCTTGGCATCTATCTGTTGATAATTCCTGAAATGCCACAGCTGCTGGTGGTCTGGAGTTCCTCAAGCCATTGTTTGCTCAGGCCCACCCTGGGGCTAAAACCTCTGGCTCATAGGGGCCTGGGCTTGGCTCCCAGAGTGCTATGCTGAACACTCCCTGCTGGGCTGCTGGGTTGTCCTCAGTGGGAGGTTAGCTTCTCTGTGTCATTTTGTGGGTTCTGTAGTTCCAAAGTTTGTTCAGAGTTACCTTTTACATGAATTGGGGAAGGTGGAAGCTGGAGCCACGTGGAAGTCCTGTTTCTACTCCACCATCTCGACTCTGCCCCTCGATAACACAATATTTAGCAACTTCTACATTAAAGGACCAGAGGACTTGCAATATGCTATTCCAGAGGAGAAAGGATTAGGATTATAATCAAGAATCTCCTCCCCTAGGGGCAGCTAGGTGGCGCAGTGAGTAAGAGCGCTGGCCTCGGAGTTGGGATGACCCGAGATCGAATCCAGCCTCAGAAAATGAGCACCCACACATAAATAATGACTAGCCGTGTAACCTTGAGCAAGTTACTTAACCCCAATTGCTTAAAAAAAAAAAAAAGAATCTCCTCCCCAGTAAAAGTGAGTATAATCTCTCAAGGGGAGAAATGGATATTTAATGAAAGAAAGACTTTTTGAGCATCCCTCATGAAAAGACTAGAGCTAAATAGAAATCTTGACTTTCAAATATAAGACTAAAGAGAAGCATAAAAACGTAAAAAGGAGAAATAAACCATAAGGGATTCAATAAGGTATTTATATTCCTACATGGGAAGCTGATACTTGCGAAAAAACTTTATCATGATTGGGGAAGTTACAAGTAGCATACATGGAGGGCATAAATGTAAGCAGAATATGATAGGATGGTTTTAAAAAGGTAAAATTAAGGGGTGAGAGAGGGATACATTGGGAAAAGTGGGGAGGGAGAAGAATGGGGAAGTTATCTCATATAAAATAGATGCAAATGGAAGAGCTTTTACAGTAGAAGATGGAAAAGGGATGTCATAGGCAATGCTTGAACCTTAAAATAATCAAATTGACTCAAAGAGGAAATGACATACTTGGTTGGGTATAGAAATCCATCGTAACCTATAGGGAAATAGGAGGAGAATGGATAAGAGAAGGAACAGGGGGGCTGATAGAAGAGAGTGTGAATTAAGGGAGATGGTGATTAGAAGCACAATAGATTTTTGAGGAGTAACATAGTAAAAAGCAAGAGAGAGGAAGATGAATGTGGAATATAGGATGGAGGTAAAAACATAGTAACCATAACTATGAATGTGAATAAGATGAACCCACCCATAAAACAGAAGCAGATGGCAAAATGGTTAAAAAAACCTGAATTCAACAATATGTTGTTCACCAGAAATAGACTTGAAACAGAGAAACACAAACAGAGTAAAAATAAGGGGCTGGAGTAGAATCTATTATTCTTCAGCTGAAGTGAAAAAAATGTAGGAGTATTAATCAAGATCTTAGACTGAACAAAAGCAAAAATAGACCTAATTAAGAGATAAACTGGAAAACCACATTTTGTTAAAAGGTACCATAGATAATGAAGTAAAATTGATAATAAATATAAATGCACCAAATGGCATAGTATCCAAATTCTTAAAGAAAGAGTTGAACAAGTTACAAGAGGAAATATACAATAAAACCAAATTAGTAAGGGACAACAACTTTCCCCTCCTAAAACTAGATAAATCTAACCAAAAAATGAACAAGAAACGAGTTAAGGAGATGAATAGAGTGTTACAAAATTTAGATGTGATAGAGCTCTGGAAAAAATTGAATGGAAATACAAAGGCATATATGTACACACACACAACAGCAACCACGAATTGGGGCAAAAACAAAGCTCACAATCAAATACAAAAAACCAGAAATATTAAATATATTGTTTTCAGACCACAATGTAATGTGCAATAAAAATTATATTCAATAAATAGCCATAAAACCCAGATTAAAAGTTAATTGGAAATTAAATAATCTCATCCTAAAGAATGAGTGGGATAAAAAAAAGACACAATAAATAATTTTATTAAAGAGAATAGCGACAATAAGACAACATACCAAAATATTTGTTATGCAATCAAAGTAGTACTCAGGGGAAAATGTATAACTCCAAATGTTTGTATCAATAAAATAAAAAAGAGTAGATCAATGAATTGGGCAAACAATTTTAAAAATAGAAAAAGAACAAATTTTAAAGCCCTAATTAAGTACCAAACTGGAAATCCTGAAAAATCAAAGTAGAGATTAATAAAATTGAAAGTAAGACAACCATTGAAGTAATAAATAAAAGGAGAGGCTGGTTTCATCAAAAACAACAAAAAATTTGATTTAAAAAAGAAACAAACAATGCAAATATCAAAAATAAAAAGAATGGATTTATCACCAATAGACATAAAATTAAGACCATTTTGAGGAGCTATTTTGCCCAGTTATATGCCAATAAATCTGACAATCTAAGTGAAATGCACAAATATTTGCAAAAATATAAATTGTCCAGATTAATAGAACTTGAAATAGAATACCTAAATAAGCTAAGAAAAGGAAATTGAACAAACCATCAATGAGCTCCTTAAAAAAATCCCCATGAGGAGGCGGAGCCAAGATGGCAGAGTAGAAACAGCACATCCAAGGCTCTCTCCCCCCAGACTACCTCCAAACTATGTAAAAGGGGACTTTGGACAACTTCTGGGGCTCTCTGAAGGGTAATCCCTCTTGCTTTATCCTCCCTGGATGTGGATTGTGGTCTGGGGGGGAGGTCTTGGGGTGGGTTTCCAGCTTGCCAGAAACGTAAGTTGTCCCCCCACACGTTCGGGACGAAGCTCCCCTGTCGGGTGGCAGAGTTCTTTTTTTGTTTAAACAAATGCTTTATTAACTTCTGTTTTACATCATTCATTTCCGCCAGATTTTGAGTTACAATTATTTTCCCCCGTGTTTTTCCCCTACCCACCCTCCCAGAATAGCAGTCCCACAAGATATCATTTCCTCCAATCTGCTCTCTCCCATATCTTCTCCCATACCTCCTTTTCCATTAGAGGAAGGTGAATCTTTGTGTCCCAATGCCTGTACATAATACCTCCCAATTACAATCAAAAGAGTGTTAATAATTGTATTTATATATATTTGAAAGATTTAATGTTAAGACCTCGATTTTCAGATCCATTTCCTTCCTCTCTTGTCACCCATTCCCTCTGGGAAGATAAGTAATTCAGTATATGTTGTACATGTCTAGCTATGCAAAACATTACCATAGTAGATATATTGTACAAGGCTGCTTGTAATTCCCTCCCACTCATCCCACCCCCCACCTGGTCCATTCCCTACTTGATCCTGTCCCTCTTCTATAGTGGGTACTTCCAACCTCCCCTTCCCCCAAGGATGCCCTCCGATCCATCATCCCTCCTCTCATCCCCCTTCCCCCTATTCTGCTGCAGGTTGAGATATCCCATTTAGTATGTATGTCATTCTCTCCCAGAACCAAATTCAATGGGAATGTGGTTTTGCCTTTTTCCCCTCCTATTCTTCCCCTCCTCTGCAGCCACTTCCCCTTGCTTCTTCTACATGAGACAGTTTACCCTACCCTGTCTCTCCTCATCTCCTCTTGCCACTTTCGTCTCTCACCTCATAATTTCACCCCTTGAGTATCCTCCCTTCCCAACAAATTCAACCTATGCCCTCTATCCATATATAACTGTAGGGGTGGCTAGGTGGTGCAGTGAGCAGAGCGCTGGCCCTGGAGTCAAAAGGACCCGAGCTCGGATCCGGCCTCAGAAACTCAACACACACAAACAAAAACACAGCCATGTGGCCCTGGGCAAGCCACCCAACCCCAATTGCCCTCCAAAAAGCAAAAAAAAAAAAAAACATATATAACTGTAACCATACACACACACATTCACATATGTATTCATATGACCACAAACCCTTCTTCCATTATTTTCATAGTAAGAAAGATTTTCATCAGTCAGTTATTGTTTTTCCATATAGCAATCAACTTTGATAAGTTCCTTTTGATTTCTTTTCCCTGATTACCTTCTTAGGCATCTCTTGCTTCTTGTGTCTGGATGTCAAATTTTCTATTCAACTCTGGTTTTTTCCTCAAGAATGCTTGAAAGTCCTCTATTCCACTGAATGACCATATTTTCCCTGAAACAAAATACTCAGTTTTGCTGGGTAGGTGACCCTTGGGTTCATTCCCAGCTCTTTTGCCCTCTGGAATATCATATTCTATGCCCTTCGATCCCTCAGTGTAGAAGCTGCCAGGTCCTGGGCTATTCTGATTGTGTTTCCACAATATTGAAATTGTTTCTTCCCGGCTGCTTGTAGTATTTTCTCCTTGATCTGGGGGTTCTGGAACCTGGCTATAATATTCCTGGGAGTTTTCTTTTTTGGATCTTTTTCAGGAGGTGATTGGTGGATTCTTTCAACCTCTATTTTGCCCTCTGGATATAAAACATCAGGGCAATTTTCCTTGAGAATTTCTTGAAGGGTGATTTCTAGGTTCTTTCTTTGATCATGGCTTTCAGGTAGTACAATAATTTTTAAATTGTCTCTCCTGGATCTATTTTCTGGGTCAGTGGTTTTTCCCACGAGATATTTCACATTGCCTTCTATTCTTTCATTTGTTTGGATCTGCTTAACAGCATCTTGATTTCTCATAAAGTCACTAGCTTCCATTTGCTCCAGTCTAACTCTGAAGTAATGAATCTCCTCAGTGAACTTTTGAGATTCTTTTTCCATCTGGCAAATTCGAACTTTTAAGGCATTCTTCTCATTGCTCTTTTGGGCTTCCTTGGCCATTTGAGTTAGTCTCTTTTTTAAGGTGTTGTTTTCCTCAGTCAGGCTGTTGACCCTCATTTCATACTTTTCCTGCATCCTTCTCATTTCTCTTCCCAATTTTTCCTCCATTTCTCTTATTTAATTTTTAAAGTCCTTCTTAAGGTCCTCTGTGGCCTGCAACCCTCTCATGTTTTCCCCTGGGGCTTTTGGAGCAGGACTTCTGACCTCACAGCCCTCTTCTCGCTCTATGCTTCCATCCTCTTTGCCCCCAAAGTAGGAGTCTGAGGTTGCATTTTTCTGTTTAATTTGTTTCCTTTGCCTTGGCATGTTGCCACTAAATTACTTGACTTTTGGGCTTGTTGCCACAGTATGGCCTTGTGCCAGACGGGAACTTTCATCCCGAATGTGTCGGGGGTGTGGGGGGGGGCAACTTCTGTTTCTGGCAAGCTGGAAACCCACCCACGACCTCCACCCCAGATCACAATCCAGATCTAGGGAGGTTAAAGCAAGAGCGATTACCCCCAAAGACTGATTGCTGGATCTCCCCTACAGTTCGCAGGCTAGGAGCTTGAGCAGCCTCTGAAAACTACAAAATGGCATGTCTCCTCAGCGGCTTCGAGTCCCCAGAGGAGGAAGCCAACGCATTCCCCAAATACTGGCCCCAAAGTCCATAGGGCACTAACCTCTCACTTTGTCCTAGGCATGTCTATGTTGATAATTCTGGAATTGCCACATCTCCTGGTGTTCTGGGGTCCCTCCAGCCAGGCGCTGGCCCTGCTGACCTGGGGCTAAACCTGGGACTCAGGAACCTGTGCTCGGCTCCCTGTGCACCTCACACTGCTCTGCCGGTGCTGTGCTGGTCCTTCCTACAGGGCTGCTGGGCTGTCCTCAATGGGAGGTTAGCTTCTCTGTGTCATTCTGTGGGTGCTGGGGCTCTAGAAGTTGTTCAGAGTCCCCTTTTACATAATTTGGAGGTAGTCGGGGGGAGAATGGCTTGGACGCGCTGTTTCTACTCCGCCATCTTGGCTCTGCCCCTGGTGGCAGAGTTCTACTGTGGCAACAAGCCCAAAAGTCAAGTAATTAATTGGCAACATGCCAAGGCAAAGGAAACAAAATAAACAGAAAAATGAAACATTAGACTCCTATTTAAGGGGCTAAGAAGGTCGAAACATGGAACAGAGGACTGTAAGGTCAGAAATCCTGCTCCAAAAGCTCGAGAGGAAAATATGAGCAGGTTACAGGCCACAGAGCACCTTAAGAAGGACTTTAAAAATCAAATAAGAGAAGTGGAGGAAAAATTGGAAAGAGAAATGAGGATGCAGGAAAAGTATGAAATGAGGGTCAACAGCCTGACTGAAGAAAACAACACCTTAAAAAAGAGACTAACACAAATGGCAAAGGAGGCCCAAAAGGGCAATGACAAGAAGAATGCCTTAAAAAGCAGAATTTGCCAGATGGAAAAAGAATCTCAAAAGTTCACTGAGGAGATTCATTCCTTCAGAGTTAGACTGGAGCAAATGGAAGCTAATGACTTTATGAGAAATCAAGATGCTGTTAAGCAGATCCAAACAAATGAAAGATTAGAAGGCAATGTGAAATATCTCATGGGAAAAACCACTGACCCGGAAAATAGATCCAGGAGAGACAATTTAAAAATTATTGGACTACCTGAAAGCCATGATCAAAGAAAGAACCTAGAAATCACCCTTCAAGAAATTCTCAAGGAAAATTTCCCTGATGTTTTAGATCCAGAGGGCAAAATAGAGGTTGAAAGAATCCACCAATCACCTCCTGAAAAAGATCCCAAAAAGAAAACTCCCAGGAATATTATAGCCAGGTTCCAGAATCCCCAGATCAAGGAGAAAATACTACAAGCAGCCAGGAAGAAACAATTTCAATATTGTGGAAACACAATCAGAATAGCCCAGGACCTGGCAGCTTCTACACTGAGGGATCGAAGGGCATGGAATATGATATTCCAGAGGGCAAAAGAGCTGGGACTGAGCCCAAGGGTCACCTACCCAGCAAAACTGAGTATTTTGTTTCAGGGGAAAATATGGTCATTCAGTGGAATAGAGGACTTTCAAGCATTCTTGAGGAAAAAACCAGAATTGAATAGAAAATTTGACATCCAGACACAAGAAGCAAGAGATGCCTGAGAAGGTAATCAGGGAAAAGAAATCAAAAGCAACTTATCAAAGTTGAACTACTTACATTCCTATATGGAAAAATAATAACTGTGACTGATGATATCTTTCTCACTATGAAAATAATGGAAGAAGGGTGTGTGGTCATATGAATACATATGTGAATGTGTGTGTATATGGTTACAGTTATATATGGATAGAGGGCATAGGTTGATTTTGTTGGGAAGGGAGAATACTCAAGGGATGAAATTATGAGGTGAGAGACGAAAGTGGCAAGAGGAGATGGGGAGAGACAGGGTAGGGTAAACTATCTCTTGTAGGGGAAGTGGTTGCAAGGGAGGGGGAGAATAGGAAGGCAAAAAAGGCAAAACCACATTCTCATTGAATTTGGTTCAGGGAGAGAATGACATACATACTAAATGGGATATCTCAACCTGCAGCAGAATAGGGGGAAGGGGGATGAGAGGAGGGATGATGGATGGGAGGGCATTCTTGGGGGGAGGGGAGGTTGGAAGTATCCACTATAGAAGAGGGACAGGATCAAGTAGGGAATGGACCAGGTGGGGGGTGGGATGGGTGGGAGGGAATTATAAGCAGCCTTGTACAATATATCTACTATGGTAATATTTTGCATAGCTATACATGTATAACACATACTGAATTACTTATCTTCCCAGAGGGAATGGGTGAGAAGGGAGGAAGGGAATGGATATGAAATTCGAGGTCTTAAAATTAAATGTTTCAAATATATATAAATTCTATTATTAATACTCTTTTGCATGTAATTGGGAGATAAGATGTACAGGCATTGGGGCACAGAGATTCACCTTGCTCTAATGGAAAAGTCGAAGGGGGTAAGGGAGAAGATATGGGAGAGAGCAGGATGGAGGAAGTGATATCTTGTGGTACTGCTATTCTGGGAAGGTGGGTAGGGGAAAAATGGGGAAAAAAATTGCAACTCAAAATCTGGCGGAAATGAATGATGTAAAACAGGAGTTAATAAAGCATTTGTTTAAATAAAAAAAAATCCCCATGACCACACAGATTCACAGGTAAATCCTACCAAACATTTAAAGAACAATTAATTCCAATACTGAATAAATTATTTGGGAAAATTGGCACAGAAGGAATCCTACCAAAATCATTTTATGACACAAATAAGGTATTGAAACCTAAACCAGAAAGAGCAAGACTAAAGAGAACTATAGAACAATTTCCCCCATGAATATTGTATCAATACAATTTTTGCAAAAATTTTAATCAAGTAGTAGCAAGGAGATTACAGCGAAATATCACAAAAATCATACATTATACTGAGGTGGCATTTGTATTAGGAATGCAGGGTTGGTCCAATATTAAGAAAATTATCAACATAACTGACCATATCAATAAAAAACACTAAAAATTATGTGATTATCTCAAAAGAGGCAGAAAAATCTTTTGAAAAGATACAATACTCATTACAATTAAAAACACTAGAAATCTAGGATTCAGTGGACCTTTCCCTAAAATGATAAGTATTATTTATCTAAATCCATCAGCAAAAATTAGCTGTAATGGGGAAAAGCTGGAAGTCTTCCCAGTAAGATCAGAGGTAAAACAAGAATGTCCATTATCTCCAGGATTATTTAATATTGAACTAGAAATAATTTTTTTAGAAATAAGAGAGGAACAAGAAATTGAAGGAATTAGAATAGGCAATGAGGAAACAAAACTATCATTCTTTGCAGATGATATAATGATATACTTACATAATCCTAAAGAATCAACTAAAAAATAGCTGAAATAATTAATAACTTCAGCAAGGTTGTAGGATATAAAAGTAAGCCACATAAATCATCAGCATTTTCCATTTTACCACCAAAGTCCAGCAGCAAGAGATAGAAAGATAAATTCTATTTAAAATAACTACAGATAATATAAAATATTTGGGAGTCTACCTGCCAAGACACATGGACCCTGTGGTGGGAAGAGTCTGCTGAACTGGTGAAACAGGAAGCTGTGAGTCAGAGCTGTTAGAGCTGGAGGGAGGAAAAGATGAAGGCAAGGAGACAAATAGGTATGTTGTGACTTCCTGTTGTGTTATGGTTTATTAATTTCATTGTTGCTATTCAGTTTTCTGGTGTTGAGATTTGACTTTCTGGTTTGGGGATATGGCTTTTTGGTGTCTGAATAAACATTTTGCTTCTATCTTTTATATGGAGAGTCCATTATATTTTGCAATTCAGAACTATGCTGGCATATTCATAGTCAATTTTGGTTCTGTGAATATTGTGTTGGTGTTATGGATGATCAGGCTTATCATTTCTTATAGCACAGAAATATTCCACCACAATCATTTGCCACAACTTGTTTAGTCATTCCCCAGTTGATAGGCATTCCTGCAATTTCCAATTCTTTGCCACTACAAAGAAAGCTGATATAAATAACAAATAGTTTCTTTTCCTTTCTCCCTAAGAATCTTGAGAAACAGATCTATTAGTGATATTGCTGGGTCAAGAAACACTCTAACTATGAATCAATATGATGCCTTCTTACTAAACTATGAAGATATTTATAGGACTTACGAGGAAAAAGCCACAGAATTCTTTAAAGAAATAAAAATATTAAATAATTGGATAAATTTGTTATGGATAAGCCATGTCAGTGTAAAAAAACATTATTACTATTGTAATGGACAACTGAGGCACATACAGGACAGCATAGCCAATTAATATTTTTGTGTTTTTATTTAGCCGGTGTGCTTTTATTAGCTGGTGTTTGTCTCCCAAAAGGGAAGGCAGCCCTGAGCAGTCTGTCCAGTAAGCTCTTATACAGTAAAAAGTACTTCCTGAAACAAACGG
Organism: Gymnobelideus leadbeateri; assembly: GCA_011680675.1. Lineage (NCBI taxonomy): Eukaryota > Metazoa > Chordata > Mammalia > Diprotodontia > Petauridae > Gymnobelideus > Gymnobelideus leadbeateri. The sequence continues at coordinate 124,216 of WOXC01004584.1, read as the reverse complement.
TGGTCAACAAGGCAACTGTTGCTACATAGGAATGTAAACTAAGGCAGGGGGCTACAAGCTAATGGGGCAGATCTTTATTTTAGTTACATCTTGGTTACAAGGCAGGTGCAGGTCGAGGTTTCACAACAGTCATACCTTTACAATAGGTTCCTGGGGCCCCCTGAGGGGCCTTGTGAGAGGGCTTGTGTAGGAGCTAGCACTATGGGAACCTAACTGGCACTTCACTATCTATATTAATTTACATATTTAACAACATAACAAACTACCAAAAGATCAATTTACAAAACTAACAAAAGAATAATTCAAACAATTCAACTGGAGGAACAAAAGGTCAATAATTTCAAGGGTAATAATGAAAAAAGTAGGATTGAAGAGGGCCTAGTACTGTCTTATCTCAAACAACATTATATAATTTAAAGAAGTGGTAAGTTGAGCCACAGAACAAAGTATGTAAGGAAAAACAAAAATGAATTTAATATAATAGTTTGATGTTTAATCAGGAACACAAATTTCTGAATGAAGGCCTCACTATTCAGCAAGAATTAGTGAGGAATGTAGTTTGAATGCATGGCCTTAAATTCAGCTATGCCAGTGCTAAATGACATCCTAAAAAGGTAGGAACAATAGGAAGAGATCTTATACATATATAAAAACATTCATAACATCATTTTTTGTGGTGGCAAAAAAAGAAAACAAAGAAAAAAGACAACTAATAGGTTGTCTAAAACTGAGGAATGATTGAATAAGTTGTGGAATATAATCAAATGAGATAATATCTATAAAGCATTTAGCACAATATCTGTCACAAAGACACTATATAAATGTGTTATTATTATGATTAATTATTGTTATTATTATTAGATTACTGTACATGAAATTAACAAGCTTGTGCATAAACAAAACCAAAACAATTCAAGTAGAGTAAGAAGAAATACTATTCCTTATGGGAAAAAAAAAATTCATAACAAATATCTCCACTAAAGGTCTGACAGTGAATTGATACAAATATATAAGAAGATCCATTCCTTAATAGATGAGTAAGCAAAGTATATGAACAGGTCATTTTTATAGAAGAAATGTAAACCATCAACAATGTAAAAGAATGCTCTAAATTAGTAGTAATAAGATGTAGATTAAAATAACTTTTGGGTCTTATAAGCAGTAGGTCATTATATAGGGCAAAAGAAAATAACTGACATGATATTAGTAGAGTTATGAATTAGTCCAACCGGAACATTATTTTGGATTACACTAGAAAAAGTCAATAAACTGCATATACTTTTGATCCAGAAATAATCATTCCTATGGATGCACTTCAAAGAAGTCAAAGTCAGGAGTAAGGTAACACAAATGCAAAAAATTACAGCATTCATTTTTGTGGTAGTAAAAAACTAGAAGACAATAGTATATGAATGTGAGAGACTATTATTGTGCCATTAAAATTAATGAGTAAAAAGAACATATAGAAAACTTATATGAATAGATAGAAAGCAATATAACCACAACTAGGAGACTGATTTTCACAATGGCCATAATAATATAAAGCAAAACAATATGAAGGACCTCAGAACTCTGATCAAGCAGTGACTGAACAGAAGAGCTGAAGGGTAAATATGGTTCCTTCCAGTTAGCAAGGAAGTAATGTACTAGAGGAACAGAATTAAGGTCTCATGGTCAGATACAGCCAATATATTGATTTGTTTTGCTTAACTATATTTCTCTTCTACATGGGAATTCAAGGACTTTAAGGCGTCACTGAGTATGAAAATAAGGTATTTTGTTAAAAGAATAACTAAATTATTTTTAAAAGAAGTTCACAGGGGCATCTAGGTGGCACAGCGAATAGAGCACTGTCCCTGGAGTCAGAAGGACATAAGTTCAAATCCAGCTTCAGACACTTAACACTAGCCATGTGACCTTGGGCAAGTCACTTAACCCCAATTGCCCTGCGTTCACTCCTCCAAAAAAAAAAAAAAAGCAAAAAAAAAAAAAAGAAGTCCATAGAGATGTCTCAAAATGGTAAAGAGGTTGGATTCCTAATTCACATAGCACAGCTCCTTCACCAAAAAAAGTATTTAACACCCCTTCTCATTGATATCCACCCCTTCAGAACTTCAGCAAGTACCATGACCCTCACTTAGAGAATAAATATTTTAGGTGGTACTGCACCAGTGGAACATTTTAAATCCTTTGCAACAACGTTAATATAGAAGTTCCTCTTTTATTTAAACTATTCTTTACCTTTATTGACAATCCTATAGTGCAGTTGCATTGAAGTGTAAGTCAGAAGGCATCTGGGAAAGTCCAACAAACATAAGAGGTCAAATTACTTGGTCCCATGCTGGAGGATCCAAGAAATATAGGGAAAATGACATGGGGTGATATTTTAAAAGGCTTAAAAAAGACAATTGGATGAAATTTTCAATTCTTTGATATAGCAGAGTAATATGAGGCAAATAGGCTAGCTAGGCAGCACAGTGTAGGGTTCTGGATCTAGAATTAGAAAGACCTGAGTTTAAATCTATTCTCAGATACTTACTAAATGTTTGACCTTGGACAAGTCACTTAACCTCTGCTTGTCTCAATTCCCTTAAGTGCAAAATGGGGATAATAATAATGCCTACTCCTCTCCACTGCTGTCAGAATCACATGAAATATTTGAAAAGTGCTTTGCAAGTCTTAAAGTGCTATATAAATCCCAGGTAGAGGAGGAGAAGATATGATGGCTGTTGTATTTATTATAGTGTAGGGAACCCAACTTCTGAGAAGATGATATGGTTCAACTCAAATTTTCTTTTATAATATTCAACATCCTCTTTAATGGTCCACCTGGAAACAAATTGAAAATTACATAGTCACCCCTAGAGAAGTATATTACATTTGTCTGGCTAAAATATTATTTCTAATTTCCCCACACTAAAAAAAAAAAAGAAAACCAACCTTTGAAAAACTCTTCCTTCTAGTGCTTACTTGTTCTATTGCTATAGTCAGGGCTTTGTAAATGGACATGATCTTATCCATTTTTAAAGGGACATCACAGATAAATATCCTTTCTCATGAACTAAGGCCAGCCTTAAAAATTCATTATAGTAAAAGGTGGGGGAGGGAGAAGAAATAGAATAGTGCGCCTTCTCCAGCTATTCCTTACTCTCTAAGAACTCGGATTTTTTTTAAACTTTTCTAGCATGACTTATTGTTCACCCTTTGAACAAAGTGTTATTTTTCCAAATGAGTGCTCTGATGCTTTTGTCTCAATCAGCTAAGGAACTACTTGCTCCTCATCTCTGGAGTTGGCAGATGCGTTACTGTTACAGATGGATGGTGGTCTCCAGCTTCCAAACCATGCTCTGGAAGTGAACACATCTATTTTATCAATGGCTATCTTTGTTCCTATTTATTGGACTGGGAGATCTTTGCTGAATAAGCTGAGAACTGAGTTTTACTGTGATGAAATAGAAAACCCAATATCCCCTATCAGTCTCAGAGAAGAGCCTGTCATCAATTCTCTACTAGTAATGAATAGTTTTTTAAACTTTCTTAAAATCTCTGAAACTGAAAGTAGCTGTATTTTTCTTTTTAACTATTCAAATGGATGTTGGATGTAATAGTTGACAAGCTAAGAGAGACATGAAATGAAATCTGCACATAATCTTATGAAATTAAACCAAGTGACTAATTTTATTAACTATTTTCAGATATTTTCTGGTTTCTTCTACAGAAAGAATTACTCATTTCTATAGTACCTCAATATTTTCAAAATTCTTTCATCCTAACTCCATGAAGTAGGTAATGAAGCCTTATTATCATCCCCATTTTACAAATGAGAATTCTGAAACTCAGAGACATAAAGTGATTTACCCAAAGTCAAACTTCCACCAAGTCCCTTAGGAAAAGGAATTCATCCTAGGACTTCTAGTTCTAAATCACTTCAATAGTCTGTTACATTTAATGAGTGTCCCCTGACTAGCCCCTAATGAATAGACTTTTTTCTCTTGAGTTTTGGGAAAAGACTAGTTTGGAAAAAACCCTCAAGAACAAATTGAAAGGGGTACCCTTTGGCATAAGGTCAATAGTGCTTTGAATGTCCCTTAGTATACACAACATATTTACTCACAAATCTTTAGGTATGATGAATATAAGTTTCTCAAAAGAAGAGTAAATAAGTAATACCAAAAATAGATTTACTCCACTAATTTAGAAAACTTTTGTGTCTTTCACATGGAAGAGTACGACAAATACATTTTGTTTTCTTAGGTCCAACTCTAATAAGAGAATAATGAATGCCCCTGTGGTTGAAAAAATAAAAGGGAGAGTACCTAACCACTTTTCACAATTCCTTAATTTCTTTTTTTTCTTTTTTTCTTTCTTTGCTTTTTGTAGTGGGAAGGTAGGGCAATTGGGGTTAAGTGACTTGCCCAAGGTCACATGACTAGTTTTTGTGTGAAGTGTCTGAGGCCAGATTTGAACTCAGATCCTCCTGACTCCAGGGCTGGTGCTCTATTCACTGTGCCACCTAGCTGCCCCAGTTCCTTAATTTATTTTATGAAATCTTCATGGGTTTTGAAAATTATGCTCCTGGGCACAGAGATTTTGGAATTCCCCTCTGTCCACAATCACTTAAGATAATGTGGGATCATATCCTTTCTATCATTTAAGTGGCAAAATATCTGTTAAAGAAGCAGAACGGTATTCAAGCAAATACAGTATTTTAGGCATTCATTCACTTAGCACCAACTTAGAGCACTTTTAAGGACTTCTGGGGTGGCACATGGGAGGACATTGGATCCCTCTATCTCATCCAGGCTGGAAGAGCAACAGCTATTCATGGACCTGATTTCACTGCTAATCAGCATGGGGGTATTTGAACCACTCATTTCTGACCTGGGGTTGAACCCTTCCTTAGGCATCCTAGTGGCCCCCTACTGTCAGTGAACTCACCATAGTGGTGCCAGGCTTCTTGGAGAAAACCAAAGAGCTTAGCACAAAGCTGTTCAGAACTCAGTGGAGTGTAGATTGCTCAGAAAATCCACTAGTCCGGCCCTACCCCACAATCAACAAGAAGTGGAATAGTCATGGGCCACCACACCCCACCCGGCTTAGAGTTTCAAAAGATGAAAATGATTGGAGGAAATCAAGAGTATTGGAAATGATGTGAGCAAAGTTTCACCATGGAAAACCAAAAGTAGTAAGATTTAGCTGGATAAATGCACAATGCCATAAAGCTAGAAAGAGAAATTGGACTTCTCTGTATTTTGAAGGGGGAAAAAAGTATACTGAAGAGCTAAGAATCATAACAGGATAACCTGAGCTATGCAAAAAAATATTAAAACTATAATAAGGTCAGGGTTATGGGCCAGTTTGTAAACAGAAGATAATTCAACTTACAAATGTTGGCTTCCTGAATAATAACTTTATGCTGTATGACAATCTAGTTCCTGTCTCTAGAAGAGAGTGAATTTGGGGACAAACAACTAGAACACAATCCAAATTCTGCCATTTACAATCTGTGTGAGACTCATTTCCTTATATGAAAACTAATAAATAGGCCAGAGATGCCTCTAAGGTCCTTCATAAATTTCATAAATCTTTTACTATTTTTTGTCTTTTCCTATTTCTCATACATGGATATAAACCTACATAGGTCTGGTAAGTCCACCTTCAGGGTGGCTTCAAATACGAATTTACAATTTCTTTCTCACCATAACTTCATCCAGTCATGGTGGTTGTGATTTAAAATGTGTGTGAAAGCATAACAGAGTACCTGTGACCCCAGAAACAGTTGGTCATATTTGGGTGAAAGGCAGTAGAAAAATTCTGGAAAAGAGGTCTAGGAGCTATAAGTTCTCACTTTTGCCCAGGGAAATCACTTTACTTTCTTGGAATTCAGTTTCCTCATTTCCCAAATGACTTCAGACTCTGACATCCTAGGACTCTACAGTGGGGCCTCATGATATAGCTTATAATGAGTGGTTTTCATAAATTCTGTTTCAGGTTTAATAATTTTGTTCTAAGGTTGAGATAGGATGTTAGACAATAATAATAATATAAAAAGGTTAATAAGCTTCTCTGTTTACAAATTTAAAGCTTCTTTTTTTAATGCCAAGCTCATTCTTCTGGTCAGCAACGTCAGTGTATAAATGAAGATTATTATCTGGTTTTTTAACATGTTCATAATTCATAGTTGCCAATAAGAGATTTCAGTTCTCCAGGGACACTATCAGAAAGAGACTAGCTAAACAGTACAGAGCAGAAGCAGGGGTCTCCAATCCATAATCAAATATCTAGATTGATTGTGTCACTTGCACTTCTATTGATTTCAATTGGAGTAGCTCACCCAAGGGAATAATAAAAATGTGGAATAAAACTGATTTATGAGAACAAAATAAATCCTTTTGTGAGTGGTAATGAATTGGTGCTATTTAACCCTTTCAATCACAGAGTGAAAAAACTATTTATTTTTTGAGAATGCTGAGCTAGCCAAAAGAAGTCATATCAAAAATGCCAATAACTGTCAAATGCCATTACACTAAGTTGTAATGCTGGAGAAAGAATGACACTCTGAACTTGATGTAAGTCATCACCTGGCATGAGACATACTTTTAGCTTTCCTGGTCAGGCTTCTATGTGTCATCACAAATGATGGACTTGTACAACCAAAGGACCGTGGAATCACTCAATAAATGTTTATTGTACTTATTTACATGATTTACAAGACAGTTGAGAAGCAAGAACAAAGTTCAATTGTTCATTTTTAACTTCATCTAATTTTTTAGAGCTAAAGATTGGTGCTGATTATATTGTTCTTTGATTAAACATAGTTCAATCAAAGGCTTTGCATATTTGGGTAACTTGTCGTAGCATTTGACTAAGGTAAGGGATGCTTAGAAGGATAGACATATTTCACATTGTTTAAAAAACTGGTTACATAAATTCAGTTGACTAATCCATTTAAAGAAAAAAAGGAAAACCAGTCAAGTCTGTTTCCTTGGAATCCTATGCCCCACCCCCTAAAATTTAAATATCAATTGTTTACTTTTTGCATGGGAATTCTAAAAGCTAAGATTTTTTAAAATCTGCCCATCTATAACTGCATATACTTGAAACTAATACTACAAATGGATGCTGATCAGGAGACAGAATTAAACTGGAGAAGAGTAGGCAAGATTGCCTTTGGGAAACTGCACTCTTTAATGATCACAAACTTCTCCCTGAAACAAACAACCATTGTTTTAGTGTCATTTTGTTTTGTTTTTAATAGTGCCGTCACTCAAAAGTAATTGTGTATAACTGCAAGTCATGGAATACTATGGTCTCCAAATGAGTTGAAATCAAAGATCATTCAGAGGGTAAGGGAAAGGTACATGATGTGTATGATCAGGTTGAATGATCATCATGAATGATCATAACAACGAAAGTGCACAGAAAGGTTGTAAAGGGGAAAAAAATGTATGATGAGAAAAAAAAGTGAGTCAGTCATTAGCAAGATAATTGGGAGCTCATATGCTCCATCAGCATCCACTCAATATCAACAGAATATAAGAAAGGTCCCCAGGATATTGGTGGAAATTAGTGTCTCGAACATCTGTGATTTCATTGACAAAAAATCATATAGGGTGGGCAGGCATAGATGGATTACAATCTGTATAATTGGAGGGAATATCCATATTGATGAGATCACAGATCAATTGGAGCACTAAAGAGAATTACCTTTAACTTGAATTCTATTTTTACTTTTCAACTAATTATAGTGGTATTAGACATGACCTGTGTTTGCAGTTCTGGAGCTACAAGGGCAGAATCAGGGAATATTTAACGTCCAGATACATTTATATTTTTGAAGAGTTTATAATGGGAGGGGGAAGAGGGGCTGGCCAATTAAGGTCCAATGCCACAAGCATATGCAGTATGCTGAGCCTGATACCTACCCACATGATATCTCAGTGTATAAGTTTCTGGAACTGTGTGATAGAGGGACTATTTCCTTCCTTGCTTCAAAGTTGACAAAGATTTCCTCTTATTGCTTCCTATCAGCTTACTACATAATGATGAAAAGTCTTTTAAGTACTACTGAGGAAGACCTGTGTGTGTACAGAAAGTGTAAATAGATGAAGAAGATACTTTGACTCCCTCTCCCTTTTCTTTCTCTACTCTCCACACTCCTGACAGTAGAGAGGGAGAAAAAATAACTGCTGTAAGTCTCTAAGTGAGGGAAGAGATTTTGGTAGCAGCTTATCTCTCCTGCCGTAACTCCCAACTGGGTCACCATGTGGCCAAGTATTGCTGTTTCATTTTGTTTCTTTGTGTTTATTCTTTCCTGATCTTAGATGAATGAGCATAAGAGGCAGAAAATGATCTTGTAAGCTTCTAGAGGCTGGAAGAATCATCAAAGATCCTCTCAGAAACTAGAGCCAGCAAGCAATAGCAAAGGCTATGCTACACCTAGAATTGAACTTGATATGGACTCCCCAAAAGAAGAAAGGGCTCCCTGAGCCAGAAGTACCCCTCCACACATTTTGGGGGGAAGGGATATTTTGTAGCAATTACTCTAAGTTTGCATCCATTATCCCCCAAAGTCTGAGTGGGCATATAGAATAGATAGCATTTCAGGGGTAAAGGATCCTGTACTTTGATCCCTGACAAGTAAATATTTATTTGTAAAAATTAGCTGATTTTAATTGGGTAATTGACATTGGATGGCTGTCCACTGGCTAGATGATATTAGGGAGAATGTACAGATAGATGTTCATGAATGATAGCAAAGGAAAACCCTCTAAGCCCCTCAGGGTTGGTTTACCACTAGAACCCTGCTGAAAAAGATAGCAGCCAGTTTCTATAGATCCAAAATACCTGTGGGAGTAGAGTTTGGGAGAGTTATTCCAGAGCCAATGCTACACAAACAATTTTTTTGGTAGGGAGTTCTGCCTAGTGTTATTCTCACAAAACCACTGTGGATGGTTCAAGAAACATACAAATGCTTTTTAAAAAAAATTTTCCAAATACAAATTATTTATCCATTAATTGGCAAATTTAGCTCCTTCACCTTGACCACCATCTCTCCTAAGAGTCTGATGGATGCAACCCAGTATTCTAAAACTAATAGCCTTTGTAATAGCAATATTTCCACCAGAGGGTGCATAGCTATCATCTTGAAATGCAAATTCTGTGAAGATATATCTTAGCAATTGCTCCTGCAGGTGCTATAACCACATCTATTGAAGACTCAGAAAAAGAAAGTTCTTGTCACCACCAAAGTCTATGTCACTGTCAAATGGTTTAACATCAAAAAAATGGTGTCATTTTATCAGTGAAAAGGACAATAAAAAGGCACAGAGTGATTTGCCACCTCACCCTATGGACCATGGGCCTTTGAATCTGAAACTTTTCTGGATGGGTTGTCTCATCCATTAGAATTTGACTTTCTTGAGGTTAGGGGTAATGTATTTTTCAGTTTTTGTCTTAAGCACTTATCACAGTACTTTTCATACAATAAGTGTTTAATAAATTCTTCATTCATTGAAACTTTGTTCTAGGTTCTGGAGATAATAATACAGACAATAAAAAAGCATGATCCTTACTCTCAAGAAGCTAATAAACTAGTATTAAAGATAAGACATATACCCAAATAACTGTGATACAAAGGGGAGTGTGATAATTGGCCAACCACTTGGAAGGGGCAGGCCACTAGATATAGTGAATGGATATGAGACCAACTCTATCTGTTATGCCTATACTTGTCATGATGTTTAATGAGAGTATATGAAAGTAACTTTATTTATATCCGCCAGCATAAAAAAGCTTTTAAAAAAATTAATACATTTTACTATTTACAATGAAACATAATTTAATTCAGTTTGATGGGTCCATAATGATTATAGCAGCATAATAATTTTTTTTAGTATGATAACTTTTTCACACATGCCACAGATGATAAATCATAAAATGAAAAGCAGAGAGTACCCAAAGCACAAAGATAACAAGAAATATTACCATAAAGGAATAAATTATGAGGAAAATGAAACTGAACCACTCTAGGTTTAAAAGATTAAGGTCCTACTAGGGGGCATGCATATGATAATCAACTACATTTGCAGTTGTTTAAATACCAAAATAAAGGTGAGACTAGAGCTTTTTAGGAAACCAAATATAGTGAATGGGGTCCATTATTCACATTTCCCACTGAGATTTTGATGATTTTCAATGCTGTTGTCTCACTGATCCTTTCACTGATCCCACTGTATGATATAAGTTTATTTCTATTATTATTACTTTTATTATTGTTATTTTATCTCACATTTACATAATAGTTTACAAATTATTTTCCATATAGCTCCATGAAAGATGTACTATAGATATTAATTTCTCTATTTTTTTTACATATGAGGAAAGTGAAATTCAGAGAAGAGAGGTGATTTATCCAGTGTCAGAGAGGTAGAGAGTAATAAAGCTGAGACTCAGGTCTAAGACTTCTGACTCTAATTCCAGTATTCTTTCTATGATACTCTAATGTAAAATTAAAGGCTTCTTTTCATGCAGTCACAGCTACAATTGACTATCTTTTTCTCCAATTTGAAGTTACATAGCATTTACAAATGGAGATGTTTAACTGAGTGAAAAGGTGAATTACTATGGGGTAAAATGATGTTTTTAAATAAATAAAGTCTATTAGACTATTAGGTTCATGAGGAAAGCTATTTGCATGCCAGGATTCAGAGAAGGTAGTTATCTAAAGGAGGGGTTTTGAGAAAAAGAGAGACTTACATGTCATTGACTCAAAGTGGAGAAAATATTAATGATAATGATATGTTATTAATAAATAAGGGAAAATGTGGAAGATGAGGATATCATTGGTATTCATACCAAATACTAGTAGAGGTCAAATCATATTATAATTAATGTCCTTACAACAAAAATCTACCCTCCTAACGCACATAGAATTATGCAATCCATATAATACCTTCCAAAATGAAATACAACTTATTTGGGATTCTCTGATAATTTTTATTATCTACATCACTATTCTTCTTTATTAGCAGAAATATTTGAAGAATTACTATGTACAGATGAAATGCGATGCTCGTGATTTAAAATATTAAGGACCATAGTGATAGTTCACATTTAGATAAAATTTTTGAGTTTATAATGCATTTTCCTCAAAAAAAATCATTGAGTTGGGTTGTACTGATATCAGCCACTTTATAGATATGAGATGATTGATTTACCTAAGGACACAGAATTAAAAAAGAAAGCAGGAGAAAGTACAGAGGCTCAAATGCGGGACTTCTACATCTTGCCTTTTGTCCACTTACTACAAAGCACACTGACTTGTATAACACACAGCTTCTCACAGGAAAATTAAAGCCTAGTATTTCTCATGTATATGTGTGTTAAATTCACTTATTCCATGAGTAGCATGACATTTCAGTCCATAGTTGGTATTTGCATTCCATTATCATGTCATCTCTTCGATGGCTGTAACACCAGAGAGTATGCATTGGTTCACTATGTCAAGAAAACGGTCAATTAGACATCAGACACAAATTCAATAAAGTCAGCATAAGTGTGGTCAACAGACGATTCCTTAAATAAGTTTGATGAATTAATGTTGAACTTTTTTTAAAAAAAAAGAATATGGACAAATTACACATTTCTATAGATAGTTTTATTGGTCACATAGCATAGGATAATAGAAGTCAACATGTTGTCTACATGTGTTATATAGCAACTTGGAAAGCACAGCTCTAATGTATACTTCCATCCATCACATTTGCTATACCAGTGTATTTGTTATCCTTATGAAAGTCTAATTGTAAAAAAAGTTTTAAAAAGAATTTATATTTAAATATCTGAATAAGATAAGACTTTAACAGAGTTTAAACAAATTTTAGTTTTCTTTCTAGACTGGGGAAAACTTATTTTTGAAAATGTGGGGAGGGGAGCTTTTCCCATTCTTTCTTTCCCTTATCAATGAAGGATTAGGATACCCCTCTCACACATGCCCTTACCTGCCCCACCCACAAAAAGTGCCTACACCTCCTAGGAGACCGTAGATGAAAAAGCTAAAGGAGAAAGTGACAATGCATAAGATTAACAGACAGCCTTCTCAAAAACTTGTAAAGTTTTCTCTTTTTTATACACATAATTATATTTTAATTATGAGGGGGTGTATCTGATTTAAATGATTAAGATGAACACTTGAATGAATCATCTTGCAAAGAGAAGAATTCTTTTATAATGTAAAAATCACAGTATCCTGCAGAATACACTCCAGAGAGCAGGTCATCACTGAATATTTTTGCATGAAGGTTTTTCCCATGTATAAATGTGAACATGCAAACATACTCTTTAAGAGTGAGTAAAATAGACCCCTAATGTCTGAACTTGTATCACATCATAGAAAAATATATTCAAAATGCTTGAGAAGAAACTACCTCTGGTTTTCAAATTATTCCCTTTTCCAAACTTTCCCATTCTAAGGGACCATCATCTTTCTAGGTACATAGGTCTGTAACTTTGGTGCCCATCCTCAAATTCTTACTCTCTCCGCTTCACATAACTGTTGCCAGATCTTACTGTTTTTACTTTCATAGCATCTTTCCTAGACGTCCCTTTATCTCTATTCAAACCGTTAGCCACTTTCCCAGTTTCGGCCACCATCAGCTTTCACCTGGACTATTGCAATAGCCTTCTAATTGAACTCTGCCTCAACTCTCATACACTATAATCCATACTCTACCAAACAGACAAAGCAATTTTCCTAAAACATAGTTCAAATCATGCCAACACTACCACCACCACCCCATCCTCAATAAACTTCAGTGATTCCTTCTTACCTCCAGGAGCAATTAAAAAGTCCTCCATAAGGACTTAATAAATGTTTGTTGATTGAATGACTGGTTACCCCATTGACTGACATATACCACATTCTTCAGTGCAATACCATGTTACAAGCTGTACTGCATCACCAGAACAATTTCCCCATTGGCGGATTTTCCCAGAGGGCAGTATGTCAGATATACTGCCCTGCTCACTAGCATAGCTCTGAAAGTGCACATTTTCTTTGACACTAAAATACAGGCACAGGGGACTATAAAACAAAGCTGTCCTTTTTTTCTTAGAATGTTAGCCTTCTCATAAGCTCTGTGGAAGACTGAGGTATGGTTACATACAATTTTCTTTACCTTCCCATGAAAAGAAATGCCTCTGTATCTCTTTCCCCTTGTAATTTTTATGAAACACAGTTTACTCGGCAAGGAAGGGCACTCAGTGAATCAGATTATGTGCTCAGGTCCCTGAATTTTTCTAGGTAACCTTGAGAAATTGACTACATTTCCATGGCCCTTAGAGATTTTTAAATTGAATAGCATTTGGATACACTGACTTTGTAAAGCACTCTTATTGGTAACTAGCAAAGTCCAAGGAACAGTTGTCTTTGCTTTGAGGGGAAGAGGTAAAGAAGAGAGGTAGAAAGGGGTTGACATTTGAAGGTAGTTTTTGAAGTCTGCATTCAGCCATTTAAAATTTGTGCAGTTTAAAATTCTAAAAGTTTCCTTTGAATTTATTAAATGTATATATATATGTATATATATATATATACACACACATATATATTTTCATTTATTATAGTTGAAAGTTGGGAGACAAGGGCAGACTGTGAACATATGGAATACTGTGTGCCTTTCATAGCTGCTTCTGCTGAGTGAGAGATCAGGTTCAATTACAACAAAGAAATTATCTTAAATAAAAGTCTTACTGAAAAGGAGAGGGGAGGTCCAATCACACATATTTACACAAGTAACAAAATCGGTTAATTCCAAAAACTGCCTTCATTTCTTAGATTACTAGGTATGTTGTGTGTGTGTGTATGTGTGTGTGTGTCTTCTTAGTTGCTTTAATTTTTAAAACTAGTAAAGACTTTTTTTCCCCTAATCAAACCAAACATTTTTTAAGATATAGGAAGGTCCATAACTCATAAGCTTTGCTTATTCTTTGACAACTTTATTCCTCTCTTCCTAGTAGAACCCTGAAGATATTTCCAAAGAAGTAAACCACCTCTGACCCATTTCTCCTCCTTCTTCCAGATTCCAAGGAATAGGTATTTGTGAGGATCAATAAATAACATGATTGACTGTAACCAATCTGAATTTGAGTTACCAATCCACTTTCCACCAAAGTGGCACTTTTGATTGATGATATCAAGAGGTCATTTTCATTCATCC